>CM046445.1:49639075-49956494 GCA_025506515.1 Flaveria trinervia
ATCCAGTTGACCGATGACATTGCCTGATTGCCTAAGTCTCCTTCTTAGAGAGAACTCTGCAAGGATCCTGTCTTGGATTCTTTGAGCCAGCCTGTCAGCTTGTCTAGATTGCTTGGATTGACAAGTGGCATGTTGACTAAATCCAGTCCTTCATAGAAGCTCAGGCTTTGGAACTGAAAGACTTCTTGTTGGCCTTGAACTCTGTGAAGTATGAGGGCTCTTCTGTCATCATCATACCTCCATCTGATGATGTAGTTGCCAGTTCCATGTGGTGGAGATGAGACAGCCCTTGGTATACCTTCCTCAAAGAGACTCTGATGATAGAGTCTATAGAGTCCACATTAATGTGAGTTTGAGGAAGTTGCTGAGATGCACAACAGCAAGTGAGGATGGTGAGTCCTCTATGTCCATTCTCTTTGAAGAACTCCCAGGTTCTGTGGTTGTGATAACTTTCTCCCCCTTTTTGGTAGCATCACCCACTTGCATAGGTGAGCTGGAGGATAAATCAGTCACTTCCACAGGTTCTTGTGTTCCTGGTTGAGCTCTCCTTAAAGGTCTCCAGCTAGTTTTCCTGCAGATATGAAATCTGGAGTTGCTGATCATTGACCCTGTTTTGTCAGGTAGTCACCTGAGATTCCAAGTGACTAACCTTAGAGACTAGATAGGTGCATGTTTGTGACAATTTTGTACCTTTAGTCTCAAATTCCCCTCATCTTCATCAGAAGAATCACTGGGGATGAGAGAGGATTGGACCAAAGTCCTCTCTCTCACCACCAGCTTGAGTTTCTTGGCTGCTGGTTTCCTCTGCTCACTGGCAACCTCAATTAAGATGCCAATGGGCTGAGTTGCCATGGTTGAGGTCTTAATGATGTAATCACTTTCAAAAGTGAGAGCCTCTTCCATATGGACATCCTGAACAGGTTCAGATGTGTCCACCTCAGTAATAGGTGACTGATGAGGGATAGACTGAGGAGAGTCAGAGGTACTCATCTCTCTTTGAGTAGGGGAGGAGAAGAGAGACTCATGGTACTCACTGAATCCTAAGTCTTCATCAGTGTAAAGGATAGGTTGGGAATTGGTTGGTTTAGATCCAAAGGCTGGGGATGGTAGCTGTCCCCTGAAGGTTGGTCACTTGAGTGTTGAGACTCAGAGTGAAAGCTTACGGTTGTTGGGCTAATGAGCTCATCAGGTGAGCTTGAGGAACCTCATCCCTGATAGGTAAAGTAATGGGAGTGGTTTGCTCCTCAGGAGAAGTGGGAGCTCTGGAGTCCACTTCTTCCTGTAAGGTTGAGTATTGGGGGCCTGCACAGACTCAATAGCCTGAGCAGGGGTTCGTTGGGATTCTTTTGTAGGTGATGAATATTTGAGGTTGTGAAGAGGGTAGGAGAGCAGTAGGTGTGGGTTCAACACTAGCTTGGACTGCTATGTTGTCACCTTGAGCAATGAGCTCTAACATTTTTGGGACTAGGGCTGTTTCTACCCCTGAGAAGCCTACAGTTGGCTTCTTCATAATTTTAAAGATGCCGGGCTTCATCTGTCCCAGTTTAAGAATATTGCCTGTTTCCCTCAACTGTGAGCCCAGTTCACAGTTGAGAATGTGTTGAACATATCTAGGAAACATGTAATACTCTAAGGAGTCTAAGTTTGCAAGTAAATTAGTATAAACAAATTGTGAATACCTGAACTTGACCCCCTGAACCATCCATGAACTATAAAGGAGAGATCCTCAGGAATCTGGTCCCATCCACCATGCTTGTTTGATAAGCTGTGGATAACCACATGGAGCAGGTATTTCCACTGGGATGAGACCTTCCCTTTCCTGAAGGTCTTTACAGAGAAATCTCCTTCATATCCCATCTGCTCGAAGGAATGATTAACGCTTCTTTTGGGAAGAACACTTCACCTGCTTCATCATCCAGCTGAAGATGTCGGTTGATGATGGCCGGAGTGATGAAAATTGTTCTCCCCTGCACTGTGGCAGACAGTGCCTTCTCCCCATCCATAATGACCTCTTGGCAGGTCTTCCAGAATTCAAGCAAATGATCCTCATATAGAGGAGGATCAATGGTTAGGGAGGTGAAGTAGTGAGACAAAGACAAGAAACGGCAAACCTCTGAGAAATGAGGATCTTTGTCAGAGCATAACAGAGCAACCTGATTGTGTTGTCTGTGTAGCTGCATGGCAAAGTGAGGATCATTTCTGTGTGTAAGGTCAGCCATTGTGAGGTAGCTCAGAGATGAAGAGAAAAAAAATGGGAAGGAAATTTCAGAGAGAAAGCTTTGGGTTTTAGGTATGGAAGAAAAGCAGATGATAGAAGAGAGGGGGGAAACCGTTGGGTTTATGATGAGAGAAGGATTTCAGATAAAGTTTAATGAAAGAGGATAAACTTTGAAATCCGTATGTCGGTCCCACCTCTGAAAAAGTAGTTTACCTTTTTGCTCAAAAAGTAGTTTTTCTGGAATTCGAAAAGCTTCCGAAAGTAATTGTCTTCGGAAGTTGTGATTGAAAAAGCTTCCGAAGCTAAAGTGGCTTCGGAAGAATTTTCCTGAGCGTCTTAAAGATTTATGCTTCGGAAAAGAAATAAATAACTTTGGATGCTTTGTATAAGAATGAACAAAGCTTCCGAAAGTAATTTTTGCTTCGGAAGGAAAAAGTCCTTAAAAATGAATAAGTGTCTAAGTAAGAATTTTAAGCTTCGGAAGATAAATTTTGACTTCTTCCGAAGGTAAAATTTCTTAGACAGTCATTTATTTTGAAGACATATTTTTCTTCCGAAGGTAAAACGTTATCTTCCGAAGTATCAGAAAATTTTCAAGAATCTAAGGAAAGTCTTCAAAAAGAGTTTTTCATTCAAAGAAAACATGAGCTTATGAAAGTGATGAACTAGACAACTTAGGACACACATATTTTTTAAGAAGAAATAATTAGAATTAGTTTTAAGAAAAAGTCTACTCAAAGTTAATCATCCCAATAGCTGATATCAGATACTTAAATCTCTGTTCATCAAAAGCTTTTGTGAACAGATCAGCATATTGTTCATCTGTGTGAACTTTGACTAGTTTAATTAACCCCTTTTCATAGTTATCTCTTATTAAATGATACCTGATGTTGATGTGTTTGGTCCTTGAGTGCTGCACAGGGTTTTCAGTGATAGATAGCACTGTTGTTGTCTATGTGGATAGGAGTCTCTTTGAAGTTAAATCCGTAGTCTAGCATCTGATTTTGAATCCAAAGCACTTGAGCACAGCAGCTTGCAGCAGCAATGTATTCAGCCTCAGCAGTTGATGCAGACACACAGGTTTGTTTCTTGCATTGCCATGAGACAACCCTTCCACCAAGGAATTGACATCCCCCAGATGTAGACTTTGCAGTCATGTTGCAGCCACCATAATCACTGTCTGTATAGGCATACAGATTGAAATTAGAATTCTTTGGATACCATAAACCAAGTGTTGAAGCACCTTTGAGGTATCTTAAAATCCTTTTCACAGTGATTAAGTGAGACATCTTAGGATTGGCTTGATATCTTGCACAAATACATGTAGCAAACATGATATCAGGCCTGCTAGCTGTAAGATACATAAGAGACCCAATCATAGCCCTGTATAAGTGCTCATCTACACACTCCCCCTCAAGATCTGGACCAAGGGGTGGTTTCTGGCTATGGGTGTCTTAGCAGTCTTACAATCAGTCATGTTGAACTCTTGAGTATATCTTGAACATACTTTGACTGACTTATGAAAATGCCATCTTCAACCTGCTTCACTTGAATTCCCAGAAAGAAATTAAGTTCTCCCATTGAACTCATTTCAAATCTATCTTTCATCAGCTTTTCAAAGTCTTTGCAGAGCCTTGAATTGGTTGAGCCAAAGATGATGTCATCCACATATACTTGAACTAGCAGAATGTCGTTTCCTTGTCCTTTGATGAAGAGAGTTCCATCTATAGTACCTCTCCTGTAACCATGTTTACAGAGATACTCAGACAGTGTCTCATACCACTTCCTGGGTGCCTGATGCAGCCCATAGAGAGCTTTGTCAAGCTTGCAGACATAATCAGGATGATCAGGATCTACAAAACCAGGTGGTTGTTTGACATAAACCTCATCAATCACTCCATATAAGAAAGCACACTTTACATCAAGTTGGTAGACCTTGAAGTTCTTGGATGCAGCAAATGCCAGGAATATCCTAGCAGCTTCTAGTCTAGCTACAGGAGCAAAGACATCAGTGTAGTAATCATTCTTCTTGTGTGTTGTGAACATGAGTCAACTCTTCTTGCCTTGTTCCTTCTTGATGATGATTCCTCTATCATCCTTTTTATTCCTAAAAACCCATTTGGTTCCAATGGTAGTCTTCCCATGAGGAAGAGGACAAAGGTTCCAAACTTTCTGCCTTTTGAATTGAAGCAGCTCTTGTTGCATAGCTTCAACCCAACTTCCATCCTTTAGAGCCTCCTCAACTTTCTTTGGCTCTGACTGGGATAGAAAACAAGAGTGAAGACAAACATTTGCTTCATGGGTTTGCCCTCTTGTCTTTCCGGAGATAACATCTCCAATGATGTTGTGTAGGATGAGACTTGTGGATCCTTAGCTGAGGGATCACAGCAAGTTGCTGAGATAGATCCAAATTTGAGAAATTTAGATCTGGTCTTGAAGATTGATCCTCCACATTATCACACCTATCAAGATTAACTTGATCCAATGGTGTGTGACATCATTGATGTTGTCATCTATGGTATGGTTATTAGCATCAAGAAATTCTTGATCACTATCACATCACCATTGTTGTCTTCTGCAATTGAGATGTCTTTATCTGGTTGAGAAGCCTCTGAGCTGGAATTTGAAGGCATGCCAGATGTATCAGCTGGATTTGTCATTGTTGTGCTGATAGAAACCTCATTTGCTGAAGTAGTTTCAACTGGAGCTGAAGGTCTTCCTAGCTCAAATCTTGGATCAGGATCACCTGTATTTAAATTTTCTGCAGATCCTGAAACATGCTCACAAGATTTATTAAAACAGTTGGTAACTAAATCAAGATCAAATAGCCAATCCGGACCAGAACCAGCCACACTGGGAGTGTGCTCATTGAAAGTCACATTGGCTGACTCCTCAATGATTCTAGTTCTGAGATTGTATACTCTATAAGCTTTAGCTTGAGAAGAGTATCCAATGAAGTGTCCATCGTCTGATTTCTCAGCAAACTTGGCAACTTGATCTTTGGTATTCAAGATGGTGCAGGGACATCCAAATGACCTGAGAAAACCAATGAAAGGTTCCTCTTGTGCCAAGTTCATAAGGAGTCTTACCATGTGTCTTAACTACTAAAACTCTGTTTTGCACATAGCAAGCAGTATTAACTGCCTCTGCCCAGAAGGTGATAGGCAGTTTAGAGTCAGACAACATAGTTCTTACAGCTTCAATAAGTGTCCTGTTTCTCCTCTCAGCAACTCCGTTTTGCTGAGGAGTCCTGGGAGCACTGTATTGTCTTGTAATACCCTTTTCATCACAAAATATCAAGGATTTGGTTCTTGAATTCAGTTCCTTGATCACATCTTATGGTTTTGACCTTGTGATCACATTGATTCTCAATCTTTAAGATGAAATTCTTTAATCTCAGGAGTCTCATCTTTAGTTCTAAGAAAGAAAACCCAAGTGAATCTTGTAAAATCATCTGTGATCACTAGACAGTATAAGGTCCTTCCTAAACTCATTACACTGGTGGGGCCAAAGAGATCCATAGTAATAAGTGTAGGGGAGTAGTGATGGAGTTCTTTTCCTTAGGCTTGTGAGATACCTTGTGTTGCTTCCCTTTCAGGCATGCAACACAATGATCATCACTTGTAAACTCTTTCTTTGGCATTCCAGTTACCAGATCATGTTTGATTAATTTATTCATATTCTTAAAGTTTACATGGCACATTCTTTTATGCCATAGGAAAGACTCATCACTATTTGCTTTAGATAGAAAGCATGAAACTTCTCCAGAGGGAGATGTTTCTTGCAAATCCATCTTGTACATGTTCCCTTTCCTGGGGCTCTGAGCAGGATATGCTCATGAGGAATGACCACTCCAGGCTTGAGAACAATGCACTCATGCTCAGTGAAGAGCATGTTATGACTCTGATCACAAAATTGGGATACACTCAGAAGATTGTACCCAAGCTCCTTAACAAAGTTTACCTTCTCAATGCTGAGCTTACCATTTGTGACCTTGCCCCTTCCATAAATGTAACCACCTTCATCTCCTCCAAAAGCAACTGGTCCTCCATCAATTCTCTCAAAATTATGAAGTAAAGACCTATGCCTGTCATGTGCCTGGAACAGCCACTGTCAATTATCCAGACATTCTTGTTTGTCTTGAGCTGTTCCTACACAAAGAAATGATTAGTTACATTTGGAAACCAAGCCTTACTTGTCTTGGGTTAGTAAGTGTAATAGAAGGTAATGCAACAGTAATAGATCCTATGGTTGTACAGAGGGGATCTTCAGCTGTTGTTGATGGAGAAACCTCAGTCATTTGGTCTTTCTTAGACTTCCACACCACCTTTGGAGTCTTGGACTTGACCTTCAAAACCTTAGAAGCTTTTGGAGCTTCACAAGTTTTAATGACTGATACTTTGGAAGAATCTACAGTCACTGCAGCAGACTTTAGTGCTTCGGAAGAACTCCATTCTTCCGAGACCACTTTGCTTCCGAAGGTAATTTTCCATTTTCCTTCTTCTTTGATTTGGAGCTTCCGAAGGAAACAGACTTTCCTTCCGAAGCTTTAGACTTCTTGAGATTCTTTGAAGTCTTTGTATTGGTCATGTGGATAGTACTTTTAGGATTGTATGGACAATCCTTGGCAATATGAGAAGTACTTTCACACATAACACACAACATTTTCTTCTTCAAAGAAATCTCCTTTTGAGAGCAAGACTGGCTTTGGTCACATCCCTTTTTCACCTTCATCTTGGTAGATGCAGATACAATTCCCTTGGGCTGTGAACTGTTCTTGGAATTTGATGGTCCAGGCTGTGCAGCAGTGGTACACAGCAGCTCAGTCTTCTTCTTTGTACTGAGATGATTTGAACATGAACCAGAACTCTTGGCTAAGAAGCTTTGGTGGATGTCTTCAGTCCTTACTGCTTTGAAACCTGCAGAGATAAACACTTGTTTCTGCTTAGCATCAAAGGTAGCCTTGATTTCTTGAGCCTTCTTTGCTTTCCTTTTGCTCTTCCTGATCAAGTTCTTTCTCTTGGACTTGGTCATCACAGTTAATTTCTTCTCCTCAGAAGGATAGTGGCCCTTGGAGGAATCCTCTTCTTCACTCTTCTCAGAGGGATTCCTCACTATCACTTCTTCATCATCCTCACTTATTGGATCTATGAGAGGAAGCTCATCTTCACAAGTTCCACACCTAGGAGATCTTACAGACAAGATTGTGTGTGGAGGAGCTATCTCATTTGATCCAGTCCCTGCTATTTTGATAACAAACCTTATTGTGTAGGGATGAGGATATCATGTTCTTGAAGGTCTCTTCTTCAAGAACACTTTTCTCTGCCAGGGCTTTGCTGATCACAAGCTCAGCCTGGCACTTAGTCAACTTAGTGATGAGATCTTGGATCTGAGTTCTAAAATCTGTATGTTCATGTTTTAGTACTGAAATGGTTTTCTCCAAGTCTTCTATCTTTAACTTGTAATCATTTTCAGACTTTCTAAAATCAGATTTTAATATGTTTAATGACTCAAGATCAGATCTCATCTCTAGGTTGTAGGACCTGTATCTATTACTTTAGCAATGCATTCAGGGGAGCAAAGATGTTCTAATACCTTGGCTTCATCATGGTCAGCCATCAATGCTGGGTTGGAGAAGCATCCTCCACCTGAAAACTCCAGTCAAATCCTCCCTCTTCAACAGCAACCGCAGCATGTTGCTTTGTCTTCTCAGCCTGAGGGGTATTGTTAGTGTAGTTTGGTCTGAGTTATGTTTGACCCCCATTTGCTCTAGGTGCCTTACACTCGCTAGCAAAGTGACCCATAAGGTTACATTGTAACACTTAACTTTGCTTTTATCCAGCCCAAACTTACCACTGGTAGCATTGCTTGGAAACTTCTTCTTGTCCTCTTGTAGAACTTCTTGGCTCTGTGAGTGAGAAGAGCCATCTGCTGAACTATCTCCATGTATTCCAGGTCATCTGGATGGATACAGTCTAGGTCTTCAAGAGTGAAGAGATAATTTCCACAGCTTTCATCTGCAGACACAAAGGCTTGAGAAGAACTTGTCTCTTGAAATGGGCTTCCTTGAGTAAAGTTCTCCCTTGGTGTCTCCGGGAAGGTGATGAAAGGACCCTTTTGTGAGTTGTCAGGGTAGCATAGGAGATGATGTTGGGGTTCTATGCTGTCCCTTTCAACCACATGAAGGGCTGAACCCATTTGATTGTTAGAGTTGCCAATGAACCTTGTAAGTTCATCTCCATCTGGTATCCACTGAGAATCCCATATAACTCTGTCAGAGTAAGAGTTTTAAGGTTCTCGGTCCTCTTGATTACCACACAATAGTGTGTCCATTGCCTAGGAAGTGAGGACATGAACTTCCTTACAATGTCTCTGTTTCAAGAGGAACTCCTTCATCCACAAGGGTATCCACAATCTCAACATACCTGAAGTATTGTTGGTCATGGTTTCACCTGCTTTAAAGGTGAAATTTTCAAACTGCTGCTTCAGAGATCTTTCTTGTTCTCCTTGGCTTCAGAGGAGCCTTCATACATCAGCTTCAGTGCATCCCACAGCTGTTTAGCTGTCTTGCACTTCATAAAACCTCTGTACACAGAGTTTGGGATAGCAGTCTGAAGAGCAGTCATGGCCTTCCTGTCAATCTCTACTCTTTTCCTATCTTCATCTGAGTAGTTGGCCACATCTTTAGGAATCATACCAGCACCGGTAGCAGAGGGGGTGCTGGGTATGAAAGGTCCATATTCAACAGATTCCCACATTCTTGAGTCAAGAGACCTGATGAAGCCTTCCATCCTCATGCACCAGGTGTCAAAGTCATCAAGAGTGATCAATGGGGATTTGTTCATGGTTCCAGTCTCCATATCAGTCTTTGAGATGGAAGCCATTTGAAAAGTTTAGTTTTTGTGTGTGTGAGGGATCTTAAGATAGTTAGATCTTATATCACGAGCCTGAGCGCTCTGATACCAATTGCAGGATCGTTTAAGGGCTTGAACACAATTACAACACAACAACACAATGAGAAGATTAACTAAACTTTTAATCAAACAGTGAACTAGGTAACCAAAGGTGATACAAAGAACACAAGTAAAGCAAGAGACAGAACAAGAGAGTATAGTTTTCAAGGGAGCAGTATATTGCTTTCTCAAGTTCTTTTACAAGTGTTACAAAGCATATTGAAGATACAAGAAACTTGAAATACTATACTACAACCTACAGCCGGCTATACTATGAAAGCCAGCTGGATACAATTGACTAGACACTAACAAAATCAATTGTAGAATCAAAAGGCATATCTGCCTTTTGACCTTGAGACTATGACATGCCATAGCTCACATCCTTATACATTACAAAAAGGATAAAGTACATAAAGTGGAAAGTTTCAGACTCAAGACCTCAATGTACAGTTACCAAAAGCATGGACCTTTTCACCAACTCTTGTAAGTTGGTGACTTATCAGAGACGCAGCAGAAAAGGTGCTTTATGGAACAGTACATCAGATAAAGCATGTGTACTAAAAGTCTTCGGAAGAAATCTATCTTCATAGGGTGAAGCTTCGGAAGACTTTGTCTCTTGAAGCTTCGGAAGACTTCATGTTTGGCTTCGGAAGATATTGGTCTGACTTCGGAAGATTTTACACTTAGAATGTTTTTCTAATGTATTGTGTAAAACTTCCGAAGCATTCTTCACTTCAGTACTTAGTGCATGTTGCTGAGACACTTTGGATGTTTTGGGTTGCATCAGACTTAAGGAATCCTTACAGCTATTATGCATACTAAGTAAACATTTTGAAAGAAACCGTGGGTATACAGCCTTATGTTCGAATGTTGTATGTATGTATGCACGTTATAGTGTTGATTATGGGGTAGAGATGATGTATAGCATGCTTAGATGGCTTAGTCGGTTAGATCTGTGTTGGGTATGAGTAGAATGGCAATCGGGTGAAATTGGTATCATAGAAAATATTTCAGAATGTTTGATGAACATGAAAAGTGGTTCATGCGCCCAAACAGTTGTCCATGTGTCCAGCATGAGAGACCAGATGCCTAAGTGTTAGCCATGCACCCAAGAGTGGGTCATGCGCCTGAACAGTGGCCCATGCGCCCCGCATGTTGGCCATGCGGCTAAGTATTGGCCATGCGCCCAAGTGTGGCCATGTGCCTAAATAGTGCCATGCATCCAAGTGATTGAAACAGCTAAGTGTAGACCATGCGCCTAAACAGTTCCCATGCGTCCCAGTGAATGAAACGGCTAAGTGTGGACCATGCGCCTAAACAGTGCCCATGCGTCCCAGTGAATGAAACGGCTAAGTATTGGCCATGCGCCTAAACAATGCCCATGCGCCCATGTGCTTGAAATGGCTGTGTTGGTGATGCGCCTGAACAGGGCAGAAACGCCCAAACAGTGCCCATGCGCCCAAACTGTTTTATACTTAGAATTTTTATGCTTATGCGCCTGGAAGGTTCCATGCGCCCATTTTAGACTTGAGGTTTTCTAAGTGATTTTAAGGGGTAAAATGGGGAGATAGGCCTGGTTATGATGTGATGGCTTATGTTTGATATGTGTTATGCATGTATGATGTTGCCTGTATGGTGATGGTGTATGTTTATGTTTATGTATGTTCCTTATTATATATGTATGTCTTCCCTTGGCTTTGCGTTGAACGTTAATGAATGTAATGAAAGTATTATGTAACGTAAAGTGGTAGATAATGAAAAGAGGAACGTAATGGTGAATGCATGCATGAATAAATTAGTGAATAAAAGAGAAAGTATAGAAAGGCTTGCAAGCACAGGTATGAGATGAGCGACTGTGTGTTGCAACAGACTCGAAAGAGGTCCTTGTCGCATATCCTGGTACTGTGTCAGTCTTCGGACATGAGTCGGGGGTTTGTATGTCAGGCCGCGACACCGTATCAGTCTTCGGGCATGAGTCGGGGGTATTGCATGAGACAGGATATAGATTGCGTACTCCGGTACTGTGTCAGTCTGCGGACATGAGTCGGGGGTTGGTGAGCAGGCCCCGGCACAGTATCATTATTCAGGAGTATTGCATATGACAAAATTGACGGATGATGAGATCCGTGTCACGTATCCCGGTACTGTGTCAGTCTTCGGCATGAGTCGGGGGTTTGTTTATCAGGCCCCGCACAGTATTAGTCTTCGGACATGAGTCGAGGATATTGCATGAGATGAGATAATGAGGTGAGCGACTTTGTGTTGCAACAGACTCGGTTAGAGTTCAATCCCTGTGATTGACTCATATGGGATCTTTGTCGCGTATCCCGGTGTTGTGTCAGTCTTCGGACATGAGTCGGGGGTTTGTGAGCAGGCCCCGGCACAGCATCAACTTTCGAGCATGGGACATTGCAAGAGACAAGATTCGAGTAATAAAGAGTAATGAACGAAAGATAATGTATGAAAGTACGAACGTATGAATGAACGTAAATGAATTATCGTAATAATGTACAGAACAGGATCCTCGTCATTCGACCTCAGTAATCATGGTTGAGTGCCACGAAGAGGGTAAAGTCTGACCGGATCTAGAAAGAGAAGTGAACGATAATGTAGTACGTTGAATGAACAAAGTTAAAGAACGTAATGATGAAGATATTAATGATATTATCTGTATGTACGTATGATGCATGATCACGAACGGTTGTAAAGTATAGTATGTCTTGAAATAAAGTAAAGAAAGGTTTTAACACAGAAAAATATGTTTTATTATAATACTAGAACTCACTCAGCGTCGCTGAGTTTTGTATGCATGATAGTTGGCAGGTATGTTGATGCTGAGGAGTTGCAGGCATGGATGCATAAGCTACTGGGAGCATTTTGAGGCCGGCATCCGTATTTTGACATGTCTTGTATTTTGAAATGAAAACAAATGTTGTAAATGACATGTTTTAGTTATTAATGAAAGTTTTAAATTCCGCTGCAAAATAAATGTACGTTTTATAACATTTTTAGTGCAATGAATGACCAACCGTGAGGTGCCCGGGAACGGGGCCTTACAAAAAACAAAACACTTCGAATACCTACGTACTAAATCATACCCTAGCCATCCAGAGACCTCTAAGAACCTGTTCCAAGTTCATAGATTGCACTAGATCGATTCTCAATCGTTCTTAACGTTTAGATTCAATCCATAATTGTTTCTATGTGCGTTCTCACTGATTGGATCGCCAATCAAATAGGATTCCGCACTATTTGATTCGGTATACACGTATTTCCGTTAGTATTTCATTCGATACACGATCCTAACAATTGGTATCAGAGCTTTGGCTCTTGATTTACGTGTGATTCAATCGTTTTTGGTACAAAAATTGTGTTTTTCCACTAAAAACGCAATCTTTTAGTATAAAACGGAGTCTTAGACATCTCCTGATCGTAATGTTTAGTTTTTCTGGCATACGGCAATAAGGGTTAGTGAAAATTCAAGTTTTTGGTCCAAAATACCTTAAACCTACGAATTTTCAAGTTTCAGCAGCTTCAGTCGCACGATTGACTCAATCGCCCGACCGAACCCATACGCATCCCTCATACGCACGATTGGACTCATCCGTACCTCCATTCGTATGACTGAGCAGTTATTCGCATTGTCCAACCGCATTTTTTCATTCGTCCGACTATGCCATCCGCATTAGTTCAGTCGCACGATTGAACCATCCGCATTGTTCAATCGCACAAATAGCCCAATCGCACACCTTCATTCGCACCAGTGAAACAGTTTGTTCAAAAGTTTAAAGTTTATAGTAATGGAGGACCAATACTTGGCATTCATAGCAGGGAGAGACTCAAGGATTCAAAACCTACTGCTTCAGGAGAATGAAGTGGGGAATCACAACAAAGCCCCTAAGCTAATCACGTTGGACGAATACCCATAATGGAAGCAATGTTTCGAGATCTACTTAAATGGAGTAGATCCCAATCTATGGGAATCTATAGTGACGGGGTACAACATGCCAGTAGGTGCTGATGGTGTCAAAGTTACACTAGGTGGCATGACTGATGGACAAATGGTCAAATACAATGCTGAGAAGAAAGTATATGCTCTGCTTACTCAGTCGATCCCCAAGGATATTTTTCACCAATTTTCTGAGTATACGCAAGCAAAAAAGCTATGGGATGCATTGGAGAATATGTATGATGGAAATGCATCATTAAAGGCAATTAAGGCTAAACTTTGAAGAAAGAGTTTGACAACTTCTCTTCGATGGGTAAAGAAATCCTGGATGACTTTATTGACAGATTCTACCACTTGATGAGTGAGATGCACACTCATGGAGTAACGACGTCTATGGAAGACAAAATGTCAAACTTTGCAGATGGGTTGCCAGAGAAATGGGTATCCTTTGTCTCCAATCTTAGACAGATTGATATGCTAACGAAGTTAGATATAAATGATTTCATTCTGAAGCTGAGAGAGGAAGAGCTAAGGATGAAGTATAGAGCCCAAAAGTCTTCCTATGATCAGAATCCTACACTGTACAATGCGACTCCACAAGCCAAAACATCTAGTGCACCACTTCAGACGGCTTTTGTATCAAGTTCAACTGGTCCCTCTCAAACCTCTACTTCAGGGTCTGAAACGTCAGGGTCGTTTGGTACCCAATACTTAGTACCTGAAGCCAATGCTGCAAAACTAAAGACCGAGAATTTAGGTAATGTGACAGTTGAGGTAGCTAAAGAGCACACGGATCTCTTAGCAGCAGTAGTCCACTCCTATGATGGACTAATTGCGGGAAAAAGTGGGAACTGTCATCTAGCAGATGAGGACTACGAGCAGGTGGACGAGTTAGAGCTGGAGAGGATGGATATAATGTGGGCCTTAGCAAGTGTTGTTCGAAGAGCCAAGAAGTTTGTCAAGAAAACCAGACAGAACTTGGTTGCAACTAAGGACACTACCTTTGGTTTCGACAAGACCAAGGTGACCTATTTCAACTGTGGCGAAAAGGGGTACTTCAAACGTGAGTGTGTGAAGCCCAGGAAAACTGGAAATGGGAATCCATTCACATCCTTCAATCGTCAGGATAAGCCAACTAGTAGTCCTACTTCGTCAAGCAAGGATCCTAAAGCCTTGACTGCTCATGATGATGAAGGATAGGACTAGAGCTTTCGGTTTGTCTCACCGGGAGAATCCAACATCGCTAGTGTTGAAGATTTAGATGACGATTCAGCTAGTGAAGGAGATATTGCAGTGGAACTTGCGATGTCAAGCACCGAAAAGACTTCAACAGTGGTCAACTACATGCCTGGAGAAGGGAAATCTACAACAACGTCAGAATCACCAGAACCAGAAACACCAGACTCTTCTTTGATGGTTGATTCATCATAACCCTCTCAGGTAATTACTACTGACCAACTTTTCAATAATCATGCTTGTTCTAATTTGAATAAATTTAGGGAAAGCATTGATTCAAAATTTGCTAGGTTATTAGACCATAATGATAGCTTATTAAAGGACTTGCAACTGTGCACTGAAGCTAACAGAATTCTTAAAAGAATAAGCATAGTTATAAAGAAAAGATAGAACTGTTGAACAAACAACTTAGGGAAACCAAAGTTGTTGCTTTTAACCAATCAAATGACATTAAGTTCTATCTTAACTCCTTAGAAGACACTAAGAAACAAAAGGCAGTTTTAGAAGTAGAAGTTAATTCATTAAAGCAAAAACTGCATAGTTGGACAAGTTCATCTCATATTGTTCAAAACTTAGTGAGAGAGCGAAACAACGGGGAGGGATTGGGTTATAAAGTGGTTCCACCACCACATGAGATCTTGTTGAACGTAAAATGTAAACAAATCAATAACAATCCAATCAAGGACCATGTGGTGTCCACTCCTCTTGTAAGTGATCCAGATTCCACATGTAAATCAAATGAATCTGGTACTAAACAAAAGGAGGTCACTTCTAAGGCAAAAGGTAAAATGCCTTGTGTTAATCTGGACAAACAATTTGAACAGGTTAAGATTAAGTCTGGGTCAACCACAGTCAAATCTGAATCTAAACAGACCAATAATGTTAACCAATCATGTGTTTCATGTCAAAGTCAAGGTAAAAAAAATAGAGAAGATGTTAAAAACGTTAAAGCAATTAACTTTGTTAAACAAGATAAAACAACTAAACAAGAAGAGTGTAAACCCAGAAAGGTTAATGTCACACGTGTGTCACATACTTCTCCACACAAACACTTAAATCAAAAAGTAGAAAGCTGATCATGCCACAACTATGGAGAGTGTGGACACATTGCATCTAACTGTCCTTACTATCAGATACCGAGGAGGAAAGTTGAACTTCAGAACCCAAAACATAGTTCTTCTAAGAGGAACTCAGTGACACCACCTTGAAGGACTAGTGAACCTAAAGTTCAACCCATTAGCCAGTCGTTTGTTTATCACAAACAGGCCTTACACAAGGCGGGCTTATGGAAAGAAAAATCAACCTCAATGTCTGATAATGAGAACAAGAAAATAACTCAACTTCCCGCATCCTCTAAAGGTCAATGGGTTACATTTATGATGTGTGATGCCTCTAGGACACCCAAGCCAGTAAAGGCTTGGGTCCCTAACCTAAACTAATCCCTAACCTAAACTAATCTTTTCCATTGAATGTGCAGGGTGTTCGCTATAGTGCTGAAACCACACGTGGACTATAGATAACGGAACATCAGGCACATGACATGGAATAGGGCTCTCTTATCAAAGGTCAAACAAATAAAAGGAGGTCATGTTTCATTTGCTAGAAACAAAGGAGGGTATATTACAGCTCAAGGGGAAATGGGAAACTAGAAAGTGAAGTTTGACAGGGTAAATTATGTTCAACAACTTCAGAATAACCTGCTTTTCCGTATCCCAAATTTGTGATAAAGGTTTTAAGGTAGTATTTGAAAACAAGAAGTGCTATGTCCTAAAAAAGGACTACGTGATCCCGGAGGACCAAGTCTTAATGTCTGCCTCAAGATATAAGGACCTTTATGTCTTGGATCTGTCAAAGGCCTCCACAACAGATCATGAAGTTCAGTGCTTCTTGTCAAAAGCTATTGAGAAGGATTCCATCTCCTAGCATAGGAGAATGGGACACATTAATCCACGGAAAATGAATCACTTAATCCAGAATGATCTCGTGAGAGGAGTTAATGTCAAAAACTTCCAACTTCCTCATTTTTGTGTTGCATGTAAGAAGGGAAACAGACGAAGAAGTCTCATAAGGAAAAGAAAGTTCATTCCATCGAACTTCCTCTTGAACTTCTTCACATGGATCTGTTTGGTCCAGTCAGTACAAGAACCATCGCAGGCAACTTGTACTGCTATGTAGTTACTGATGACTACTGAAGATTCTCTTGGGTAATGTTTGTGAAATCCAAATCCAAAACATTTGAGTCATTCAAGGAATTAGTAACTACACTGGAGTCCCTATACAAGCTGAAGGTACGACAAGTACGCACAGACAATGGAATTGAGTTCAACAACCAATGGATGGAGGCATATTGCAAAAACGGGGAATTGTGCACTAGTTCACGTCAGCCTACACTCCTTAGATGAATGGCGTTGCTGAAAGAAAGAACCGGAGCTTGATAGAGACTGCACGGACTATGCTAGCAGACTCGAAACTGCCTATCCATTTGTGGAATGAGGTTTATGCAAATGCGTGTTACACTTTAAATCAAGTTCTAGTAGTTAAACACCATGGCAAGACGTGTTACGAGTTACTACAATGACGTAAACCTAATCTAGAGTATCTCGAGCAGTTTGACGCACCGTGCACCCTACTTAAGAAGACTCATGAGGGAAAATTCAGCGAGAAGGCTGAAGAAGGTATCTTTCTAGGATACAACATACCGAACAAGAGAGTTTACAACAACTCGATGGGTCAAGTATAAGTGTGGTGTAACATGGACGTTCAGAGATACACCACCCCACCTGCTGGAAAAGGACCCGCCTTTTTTTTTATTATGATGGATTCTTCAAGTCCTTCAACATCCCTCTCTCCATGTATGATGATGAGTTAGCAACAAAGATGATGTCTGATGTTCTAAACACACCATCTCTTGAATCTACATCGTCTGGCTCACAAGGTGATTCATCTACCAACTCAGGGCGAGCACTCGAGGGAAGTGACTCTTCTTCTGACGATGAAGCCATGGAGAATGATCGGGACACTCAGGAGCAATAGGTTCCTCCAACTGCAAGTCCACAAGCATCTGACATTGATGCCTCTGAGTCTTTGGAACCTCACACCCTTACTGCCTCAGATACTGAAGCAAATGTTCATAATCTAGATACTGAGGTAGTTGTTCCCACCATTCCTGGATCATGCCTAAACATCTATCATCCTCTGGACAATGTCATTGGGGATGTCAGATCAGGAGTACAGATAAGAAATCAACTGTACTCAGCTGATTAGGCCTCAATAATGGAGAAAGGGTACGTTCATGATGGAGCTTATCATTGCTTTGTGTCTCAGTTCGAGCAAAAATACGGGAGTGAAGCCCTAAATGATGAGGCATGGGTCAGTGCCATGCAAGAAGAACTTCTTCAGTTCAAGAAGTTAGGTGTATGGACACTGGTAGATAGAACTAAAGGTGCTAAGGTCATTGGCACCAAATAGGTTTTGAAATGTAAGAAAGATGACCAAGGTGTCATCATCAGGAACAAGGCTCGACTTGTAGTTCAAGAATTTCAACAAGTTGAAGGAATAGATTACAATGAAGTGTTCGCACCCGTGGCAAGAATAGAAGCCATCCATATCTTCCTTGCCTATGCATCGTATATGAAGATTAAAGTATACCAACTGGATGTGAAGAGTGCATTCCTTCATGGTGAAATCCGAGAGACAGTGTACGTCAGTCACCCAAGGGATTTGAGGATACATATCATCAGGACAGTGTTTACAAATTCAACAAGGCTTTATACGGGCTTCATCAAGCTCCTAGGGCCTGGTATGAGAAACTCTCCACGCACCTTGTGAAACATGGGTTTCGCAGAGGTGTTATTGACTGCACACTGTTCATCAAAGAAAAGGATGGTGATTTATTACTTGTCCAAATTTATGTAGATGACATAATCTTCGGTTCCAAGAATGAAGAATTGTGTAAATAGTTTGAAGCAGTAATGAAGGCTGAATTTGAAATGAGTGCCATAGGAGAGATGAAGTTCTTTCTCGGGTTATAGGTGGATCAGACACCTAAGGGAATTTTTCTACATCAGACCAAGTATGTAGGAGATATTATCAGTCGGTTTGACATTGAGAATTACTCAAGTTGCTACAAACCATGATGTAGCACCCGACGAGAATGGTGATCTGGTGGATGCCACCATGTACCGAGGAATGATTGGATCTCTAATGTACCTCACTTCCTCAAGACCTGATATCAACATGTCAATGTTCAAGATATCAGGCAAAGCCAAATGTTAACCATCTGATAGGGGTCAAAAGGATCTTCTGTTATGTGAAGGGTACACCAACACTAGGGTTGTGGTATACTATGACGATGACTTCGAGATTACGGCTTATAGTGACTCAGATTACGATGGATGCAAGATGAACTACAAGTCTAGATCAGCAGGATGTCAATAATTTGGGAGAAGATTAGTGACCTGGCAGTGTAAGAAGCAGAACTCGGTTGCTTTGTCAACCTGTGAAGCCGAATACGTTGCTGCTGCAAGTTGCTGTTCACAAATCATATGGATTCAACAGCAAATGCGGGTCTACGGTTTGAATTTCTCTTCTACTCCTATTTTTATTCATAACTCTGCTGCAATTGTAGTAATAAAAATCCGGTCCAACATCCTAAGACCAAACACATCGGAATAAAATATCATTTCATACGTGATTGTTCTGAAAAGAACCTAATCGATGTGGTTAAGATAAATACTGATTTTCAACGCGCTGACCTCTATACAAAGGCTTTTGATAAACTACGTTTTCTATATTTGTTAGAGATCAACGACATTAAAAAGAAAAGTGATGTAATTCCTAAAGATGACCATGTGTAGTCCGACACGTATAGTCCATTTTTTCTTTTAATTTTTTTATATTTTCTTTATTTATCTAATTTATTTTTAGTAGTTAATTAAATTGATGTTATTTCTTTGCCTAGTAAAATCCTAAAAATGTAAATCGTTTATAGTTTTAGAACTTTAGGGGGAGAATAGGTTTAGGAAGTAACATTACACAAAAAAAGACGAGGGAGGAGAGAGGTAAGCTTTAGATCGTATTTGTGATACCGATTCAAACTTTGGAAAATGATAGTATACAAGAACAAAACACTTGGGACTTTAAAACTTTAAATTGAATAAGATGCGAAATTCAAAGTATAAGTCTTTGTAGTCTGAGCAATATAAAAGGAAAAATGATAGTAAAATTAGCTACTACCAAGGTAACACAAAGAAAGTAGACCTAGAGGTTGCTAGATCACTAATGATATGTCGGTAGATTCAACACAATAGATGATTAGACCTTGTTGGTGACCTCAAGATTAAACTAAGTTGTTTGACAAGCTGTGGTTTATCATCTTATCCCTGGTTAACACAATCAACAAAATTCCAATAAGGGGTGACGAGCAGAATAAAGGCCACGAATGTGTGCATATGACCAAAATATGAGCAAAAGCACGTGATGAAAAAAATGCACAAGCAATCAAACTAACAACATATGTTGTCGGTGAGATCTGTGCAAAAAGAATAAAATTGCTCAAACAAGAAGATAGGTTTGTGCCTCTCTGCTGTGCGGTGGCATTGACCTGAGGATAAGCATAACCTAGATATTCTAGAATTCATTGTTGTTTGCAGCCTCTCTGCTGTGCGGTGGCACTGACCTGAGGCTTGGCTTCTCTTTGAAAGCTCTATGAATAGTTTCTTCTTGAATACTACCCTGAGACCACTCATAAATCTCCTGAGGAATATTGATTACCAAATAAGTGTGGGATCCACAAATGCTTGATGAAATAATCAAACCTTAAACTGTCACCAATCTGCGTCAAAAATCTGTGTATGGATTAAGAGGACAAGTATACTGACAATCATTATGGCTACAATTCTTGAAAGTCCAAATCAATGTGGGGATCTAATAGTACTAGTATGATTTCGTAAACTTGCTAACGACTCTAGATGAAAAAAAAGAACAGAGCTTAAAAGGTTTTGATAACATGTCCCGAATGATTTGACTTACCTGTATGATTCCAAATTGAATCGGTCCATTTACGATCAAAATGAATTGAAGCTGCCTTTTCAGAAAATGAACCTATTAGATGTCCATCTTAGGATTTACACCTCACCCTAAACCATAAAAACAAGTTTAGTCTTGTATTTCAGTTTTAGTTCTTTTATTTTGTTTAAATTTCTTCACTTTAGTTTGTTAAACATCGGACTATGCCATGGAACTCAATCGGGGATTAATCAACTAAAAAGGTCACATCTGAGGTGACCACATGTGTTTTCAAATGAAAAATCAGTCACGTCTAAGGTGACAATTGTTTAAAAGGATCACGTCTGAGGTGATCAAAAGTTTTCCAAGTTAAAAGGATCATGTCTGAGATGATCGAATGCTCATAACGTTTAATCAAAAGTTAAAAGGGATTAAGTGTGGAATGGTCATAAAGTCAAAATCATGAGTAAGATCCATTCGCACGAATGGACCACGAGTATGGACCAACCATACGAATGGACCATACTTATGCCTTAGATAGCCAAATGGAGCATGAGTATGAACCATTCACCCGAATGGCATATTAGATTGAGCCAGTCGACCGAATGGAGCTGTGCGGATGAGTCAGTCGCCCAACTGAAATTCAGTCGGCCGACTGAACCAATCACACGACTGAGGTCCAATCGTCCGAATGAATAGAGCAAATGGGTCCAGTCGGCCAATTGAACCAGATTCAGTATAAATAGGGCCATAGTCGATCGCATAAACTCATCACCCCTAATCGCCCTAAAATCGTATACTGTACCGTTACTCTGCCAAAATATTCAAGAATTGATTTCCACACCTAATATCGATATTCTGATGATCTCTACTTGTTATACAGGTACTATGCGGGTTATCTAACCAAAGTTTGTTAGATTTGAGCCCTAAATTGTGATTTTCGGCCCTTGCAAGAACCGAACCTGTAAATGGACAAATAACCTAACTAAACTGAGTAAAATGTTGAAATAAAGGTTATTGGGTTATTGTATAGTGATTACGAGTCTAAGGAACCAAAACACGTCATCTAATTTGAAGATTTGGTCCTAATTTGAATTTAAGTTGAACAAACAGTGGGTCATACGACTGGACACCCGGATGAACTCCAATCACGTGATTGAGCTGGTCGAATGACTTAATCGACCGAATGGATAATACGAATGAGCTCAGTCCGCCGACTGAACCAATCACAGGCTCAGTCACCTGATTGAACTCAGTCGCCTGCTCAGTCACCGACTGAACCCAGTCGCATGCCAGGTCAACCGACTGAACACAGTCGAATGATTGAACCAGACTGAATTCAACTAGGTTAATTAGAACTGATTTTTTATGTGGTGACCTGACATCTATGTGTCTTGTATTACAAATCTATGGTTGAGAGGTGGTCCATCAACTCCAAGCACAACATATGTGCTCATTTAGATGCCACTACTCGGAATGGTGCCGAGTTTGCGGGGATCATTGCTTTCCTTAAGAGATCTAGGATATACAAGGCTATATCCACACCGTGCACTCCCTATAGGTCTATTCAGTAGGCCTTCTGGGAGGGGGCATCGGTTGATCGTTCACATGAGCCATACAGTAGTATTTTTGGTTAGGCGATCAAGGTCACTGCTGTGGATATACGACATGTACTTGCTTTGGGGGATGATGCTGATCACCCTACCAAACTTCACCCTCTGACAGTGAGAGGGTGCTTCCTAAGGATGAAGTACGCCGGGGATATTAATGCAGGTGTGCTCAACTAGAGCAACTCGTGTCCCCAGTACAAGTACTTAGCACATGTCATCCTTCAGTGCTTGGATTTGAGAAGGGGTGGGTTTGATGATCTTTCAAACCAAATTCAAAATGCCTACGTGGCACTAGTTCTGAACCACCATTTCAGCTTCTCAAGCATGATATTCTCTTACCTGATAGAGAATCTGGAGGCTAAGGTTAAAGAGGCTTTTTGCATGTACTATAGGTTTCTCCAAATGATCATTGATGAGAAGCTGCCCTCTCCGCCTAAGGAGAGTCGGGATGCGGTGTCATTGGAAGTGATGGATGACACGACAATGGGCCGCATGAAGGACTACCGGGGAAAGCAGGTCAAACCCCCGGTGAAGAGACTCTTCGGGCATCTGGCCCAGGTTGATTACGTGGCGCCAGGGAGGCGAAAGTGGCGCCATAAGGAAGTGACTCAGATGTTGAGCAAATTTCTCTACCATCTGACGACTCCGATGATGACGGTGATACTAGCGGAGACTCTGGGCCCGCTCCTACTAGGGGCACCACTACTCATGTTACTTCTCCACCTCCTACTGATGCCACTACTGCCAGCTTTCACCAGGACTTTTGTCCTCCAGATGAGGAGGCAGAGAGTGATGAAGAGCCTCTCATGAGGACAATGGGCAGCCGGGTGGTTGCCACAAAGAGAGGTTTTAGGGCGGTTGGTGGACGCCCAGGGGAGTCCGGGGATGCAGTTGCTGAGTCAGACTCCACATATGCCCCGGACCCGCCTAGTAGCCAAGGGAGAGCCTCTGTGCCTAGAGGCTCAAGGAAGAAGATGATGGCACAACCCCACGGCAAGAAGGGGAAGAGATTGAAGTTCACCTTGATCTCATCTACCACTACAGCCACACCTTCCACCATAGCCACACCTTCCACCACTACCACCACTACTACTACCACACCACAGCCACCACCTCTATTACCTCACACACCACTACCACACCCACTCCACCACATACTCACATCCAAACCACCACCACTATACCCACTCCACCACATACTCACATCCAAACCACCACCAGTACATCCCATCCACCACCACCTACATGTATACCAACCCCAATCTTCACCACTGCCACCAACACCACCTCTAGCCACCCAGTAGGACCATCATCATACCCCTCATTTCCATTAGGATCATCTCTACCCCCAGTGGGGCAGAGGAACAACTCTCAGCACTGAACCGCATGGTGCTGAAGCTATTGGTAGCCGATGCCGAGAAGACTGCCCAAATTCGTCAGCTAGTAGAGCTTACTGCTACACAATCTTAGCATATATCTCAATAGGCACAGCTGATTAAGTAGCAGGCACAGTAGATGGCTGCTCAAAGCCTAGAGATGTCCAAACTCAAGGAGCAAAATGTCTATACAGTAAAGAGGATAGAGGAGTTGGAGGCTACTAACAAGACCACATTGCTCAAGTTGAAGGGCTCGAAGGATGAGCCACTAAAGATCAGAGAAGGAGATGGAGATGATGGTGATGATAATGACAGTGATGATGATGATGATGATGGTGATGATCAAGGTGATGATACAGAGGGAGGTGATGATACAGGTGATGATGCAGGTGATGATGATGAAGAAGGAGAAGGAGTACTTCTGCTATGGGTGCCACATCAACAAGTGAAAGGAGGACCAAGAGAACTCAAGACAAAGGTGCCTCTACATCAGCCTTGTGAGCAGAGGAACACATGATTTAAGACAAGACTAATGCATAGTTGTTTATGTTATTTAAAATCATTTGTATTTGAATATTGTATCAAATTAATGTACATAATGTTTATATTTTGTTAATGTGTTTTTGTTTTGATTATTGACTGATGTATGATGTGTTTATATGTTTAAATCAAGCATATCACACATCTCCAGCAAGATGAGTATGACATTGCTCCCCTTCAACAGATCAAGTCTCAACTCACAATGATACTTGATCTGCAAGGGATAGTCAGGAGGTTTGTGAGTTACACTCCTGAAGAAGGAGAAATAATCCACGACCTTACCAATGAGCAGCTTGCTAAGATGTTCAGACTGAACCCGATGAGATAGTGAAGGATGCTCCTACGGTGGACATTGACAGTGACGATGAGCTTAATGATGTCGATGAAATCGAGATTGAAGATGTACCTGCTCAACATTATCCAGAGTACGCTGACAAGGAGGGAAATGTAGTCCTAATCTGGGTGACTCCCTTGTTAGTCAAACTTTTGAAACTCTGGATAAAATGGAGCAAGAGTATGAAAATAAAGAAGACAAGCCCAAGCCTTAGAAGTCGACATCAATATCAGAAAGGCTGAATGGGCAGCGTGTTTTGCAGAAGTTAGAGCCCAGCATAGTGCGCCAAAGTCAAATGTCTACACAAACTCTATAAAGTGAAGAAGCATCACAAGGTGTTAGGCAAAATTATCGCGTGGGCCTATTTTAAAGATCTTAATGTCTATGTAGTTAAAAGAGAGAAAAGGATCTAGTATTTCAGATTCCCACACGATCTAAGACTCTTCCATGTTTTGAGCTTAACCAGTTAGCAAAATTGAAATTGTTATATGCTGACCCTCGCAAGATGTCAGGCTGGTTTGAAGCAGCATTAAAGAGAGAGTACCACACCCGGTGGGTCAACTTCAAGCCTCAACAACCAAGAAGGTATATGAGGAGATCTGAAGTTGATGCCATAACTGGGAAACCGAAAATAGTGCTGAAGTGGAGTCCTTCGCGCATGATGTCTAGAATCCCTCTACGGGATGCCACAAGACTTCACTCCACACTTCAAGTGGTGGTACTACGATTGGAGAACAGGAGAGCCAGTCATAGTGTTGAACAAGAATGGTAGTATGTAAACTATCAGGGTGTTTGATCCCATGTGGCTTGCTAACTTGTCGTCTCATGATGTTTACACATTATACAAGTGGCCACTGTTCTATGACTCGCAGGATATTGTACAAACTCTACAATTTCAGAATGTGATACGACTCTGCTTTGCTTTTGAAATACATGTAGGAGTCACAAGAGAGGAGAAGTACAAGAAGTATAAGGAGCTTATGAAGGATGTAAGACAGTAGATGAAACTAGGTCAAAGGGGGTTTGTAGATACATGTGTCCCTAGTTTCTGAACTCAATGTAAAATGTCTTTACCGTCTTACACATATGTATTGAATGGGTACTTAATGAAATACAATGTGTGGTTGTGCCTATAATGTTGAATATTTCATTGCTTGGTATGTAATAATGCTTATTGAACTAACTATATAGGTTGTGGTTATTTGAATAAATCTAAGTCAAATAATGATTGTGAAACATGTTCAAACTTAATTATATGAAGTTCACATGCAATTGGCCCATGCTAATGGACCATACGCATGAAAAACATCATGCTAATGAATCAGTCGTATGAATGAACTAGGAGACTGGATCAATCACATAATTTAACATAAGATTGACTCAGTCGCACGATTGAACACTCAGTCGTGCGAATGGATCAACCGCATGACTCAATCACATGACTGAACCATGCATATGGTTCAGCCACCTGAATGAGAAACCCTAACCTATTAATACCACTTAAATCATGGAAAAACAAAACACTTTGAATACCTACGTACTAAATCGTATCCTAGCCATCCAGAGACCTCTAAGAACCTGTTCCAACTTCATAGATCGCACTAGATCGATTCTTAATCGTTCTTAATGTTTAGATTCAATCCATTATTTTTTCTGCGTGCATTCTCACTGATTGTATCGCCAATCAAATAGGATTCCACACTATTTGATTCAGTATACACGTATTTCAATTAGTATTTCGTTCGATACACGATCCTAACAAAAGGCAAAGACAAACTGATCAGAGAACCAAGAGCAGTCATTCCTAGCAAAGTGTGGCCATTAGGGACAACTGTTAGAGAAATCACTGATAAACAATCAACTCTGATAGAGCTATATGATCATATCACAACTCCCAGTTCTATGGAAGAGAGCAGGACTATGGCCTGGAAATATGATTTAGACTGGGATTGTGCAATTATCAAAAGTACCTCTGGAAGGATTCAGTATTACCATGATACAAAAGCATTGCTGAGGCTTCATGAGAGAGACATCAAGGATCTGCAAAGTTTGATAATGTCTAATTATCCAATTCACTCAAGGGGAAGAGATTTCTCTATGATGGTATGAAAATTGAAGACAAAATTCATAGATGATATGCTCAAGGAAGCTAAGAGAAATGATTATGATCATAGAAAGAGAATGCAAAGAACCAAAAGAACAACAAAGCCCCCTTCACTTGTTGATGAGCAAATGTTGAAAAGAGTGGGATACAGCCATGGAAATTCACATCCATCAAGAGCTTCAATGGAAATCAATACACATCTCCCATAACAGAGTTGGGATATGTGGAGAAAATAAAAGAGCTGGTACTACTAAGGAATGCTAAAGGAAAGAAGGCTGAGAATATTCAAATCTTTGACCTAGTGGAGATCAAACTGCTTCACCCAAGCTATACTTCATATCTTCATGACAAATTCTTTCCTAAGCTAACTGATTAAAAGGCTCAAAATGACTTATGTCTGTATGTACACATTGAAGATATATCAGAGCTGAGAATATCAGTAGAAGATGAGCTAGAAATTGTTAACAATCAATGTGTTATGGAAACCCTCACCACAGAAGAAGATGTATTGGGGCTGACTTTTGAGACATTCCAATGGATATACAGAACGATGATCAAAAGGATGCAGTCTCATATTTCAACAAGAAAATGGTCTCATGATTGAAGGAGCTTTCTATTTTAAAGACTTGATTACAAGTAGCTAAGCCTAAGGGGGAGTATTGTTAGGTATAGGATCAGTATATCTAGTCCATTTTGTATAGGCTTAGTACTTGAATTAATATCTGTAATGAATGGTTCTAATTCATTATTGTGTATGTACTGAATGTATAGGTTAACTCATATATATGTGTGTGTTGATTTATGTTTGTTTGCATGTACAAACATCATTCTTAGTTAATTTCTGAAATTGGCTAAGTGTAATAAACATCTACGGATGAACATTTTGTCTTCTGTAGATATGTTTCTTACAATCAACAACATCCGAAGATCAACTGTGGATTCCCCATCAACTGGAGTGAAGTGAGAATTCCAAGTGAAGATTCCTGCAGAATATTCTTCGGAAGAACAATATTCTTGTGGAAGAACAATTGCTGCGGAAGAACAAGTTTGCTTTGGAAGAACAATATTCCTGTGGAAGAACAATTGTTGTGGAAGAACAAGTTTGCTTTGGAATACAATGCTCTTGTGGAGTCCAAACACTTGTATTCAAACAATACAAGTGTTACAAGTCAACAAGTCAGTTATGCAAATCCCAAGAAATCCGAAGATTCCTTAACTCAAACAATTCAAATCCTAAGAGATTTGTTGTTTCCTCAACAGAAACATCATTGTCTATATATATGGATCTAGGTTTCAAATCAACAGCGACTTCAATGACAAACATCCAAGCAACAATACAATCACCAAACATCACATCACTCAAATCAAAACCCTAGCAGCCGTCAAATCATCAAACACAAAAATTCAACATCGTTCATTCATTGTTTATTTGTAATCATTAACATGTTTTAATGAAATACAATATTGTCAAATCATTAATTATGTTTCATTCATTGAGTTCTTGAATCATTATTGAGATTGATTTACCATTTCAACAATTAAACCAAGTCAATGTTGATTCCGCAATCGTTAACTTGACATCAACTAACACTGATAATTCCTGATTGCGATCCTTGGATTCATAGTATTGAATGAGATGATGATTACAATAAATGGTGGTGTTTGAGCATAAACATTAATGATACACCTAAAAGAAAAAATATATTCTAATTTTTTATCAACCATGGTATCATGTACGAGGTTTTCTATTCTATTTATGGGCAGACAAGATGCCTTTTTACAATATGACTAAACTACCCCTGACCTATACATCAGAACTAGTCTAAGTCTTGATCCGTATTTATTCTTGTTCATCCGCATTGGCAAATGCGGATGAGATGAACTTGATCAGCATTTCTTCACTTGATCATCCATATAGTATGTTGGTCATCCGCATTGGGTAATGCGGATGAACAAATACTTGTGTGCATTGTTGTTCGGTCATCCTCATTGGCAAATGTGGATGAACAGAATCTTGTCCACATTACTTTTGGTCTTCCACATTTGTTAATGTGGAAGAACAAATACTTGTCAACATTTGTTCATTGCCTTCCGCATAACAAATGCAGTATTCCAATACTTCTTCTTCTACTGCAGGATCTTCATTTGCATTAGTTCTTGGACTTGTGGGAATCCTAGCAGAACAACCATCAACTCAGCAATTGAATTGGCATGTATGATCCTTTAGGGTCCAATAATACTCCCCCTAAGGATTATATAGCTTGTGTTCTTCAATGCTTTGGTGGTGATTGAGGTTGTGAAGATTCTGTTGGATCTTGTTGTGGCACTAGAGGTTCAGCTTGTGATAGGTCCAGTATAGCCTTTATCGTGTTGAAAAGTCTTTAGCATCAACCATCTTTTCTTTATAAAGCACGTGTATCTTCATTTGACTCATTGCATGGATGGCTTCTAATGGTAGTTTCTTGAGTGAAACTAGTTCCCAAATTGATACTGTAGACAGTCCATCCCTATGAATCAACAAAGCACCATCTACATCAACCTCCAGTTTTACAATGTTGCCCAACTACAAAGGTGTCCTTTTCTTCTTTCTTTTATCCCTCTTGGCAATGATCTGGTCATATGCCACATTCAGTATCTTGATGCACTTTAGAAAGAAGTGCATATCTTCTTCACCAGTTTGTTGGAGATCTCTCTAAAGTGCCTGGTGAAGATATAATGTATGTAAGATTGATCTAATAGTCTCACTTCATAACCACTAAACAATCTAATTTATGCACCGTCTTTCCCACTCCACTTCTTCTCAATCACCAACTCATAAGTCTTCTCATCATAGTAAACGTTGGAGATTGGTATTGAGGAATGAGTGCCAGCCACCATTTTCCTTTTTAATGCCTCTGTAGGTTTCACTTTCAGTTCTGGAAACACTACCTCTGTAGGTTTCACTTTTAGTTCTGGAAACACTACCTCTTCTGTTGGTTTTGTTTGCTCTTCTCTAGAGGGTTTTTGAATGATCTATCTTTCCTCATGCATATGGCTTTCAAAGACTTGAAGTTGTCAATTCTCTTGAACATTCTAAGTATTTCTTCAAACTCATAGCCTTTGAACATAGCTGTGTGATTGAATAGTTCTTATTAAGCTAGTTCTTTTACGTCATGGATCTCTAGTGCATTTACTAGAGCAGAGTACTCTGTACAGAATTAGACTAGCCCGGAGATCCTCTTCACCATGAACATGTTCCAATTACTGTCATACTTCCAGGCAATGATTTTCTAATCTGTTTTGCCCTTTGGAGTAGACACACCCTTATATCATCTCTGCAGTGGTGAAGCCTTCTTGAAGCTTCAGTTGTGAAGGCTCAGCAAACCACTCAGGATATCTATGAAGCACTGGTGACAGAGAGTCTTGATCTCTAAGAGTGAGTGGTATGTCTTGAGCAGACATTCTTCATCTTGGCTTCTTGCTAAGGATCCCTTCTTCCAAAGCTTTAAGCCTCTGTTTCTTTTTAGTAATCAGTCTTAGAATGTCAGCCCGCATTGAATTAGTCTTCATGTTACCTAGTTTTCTCTTTGTAAATCCTTGGCTTAGTAAATAATCCTTCATTTCCCTATCATTCATGGAATGGGGATCAGGATATAATGATTTAGCAGTTGAAGTTTGCTTCTTCATGGCAAATAGTTTTGGTTTGTCAGCTTTAGGTGAGATGGTCTTTTCATAGTCAGTTTCAATAGTAGGGTCTAGCAGTTTGTTTAATCTTTCCCTTTCTGCCTGCATCCCCTCATAAGTCATGCCAAAGACTTCATCAGGATCATATCCATGATTAATCATATACATATTTCAACCATGAAATCATCATTTTGAGCCTTTTTCACCATTTCTTCTACTGAGCTTTCTTCTTTCATAGGACTATCAACTGCTATTAGCTCATCAGCCATATTGCCTCCTTCAATTTCACGTTCTTCCAGATCAACAAAAATAGTATGCTTCTTTAATTGACCTTCTGCTTGCTCATGTTTCTTCAAGAATTCTGCTATAGCTACCAAGCTTCTTGGATCATCTTGTTACTTTTCTTCACAGGCTCTTCTTCCAGTATAGGTCCTTTTTCCCTTTGCCTTCTCAGATAATTTTCTCTTTCTCGTATAGGTTTGAAGTGAAGGACCATAAGAGGTTTCAGGCATTTCAGATATTTGAGGCACTTTTTCAACCTCTGATTGTACTTGTTCATAGGCAGCAACAGCTTTTTCTTCCTTTTCTCTTTGGTCTTCACATAGTTTTCTGATCATTTCTTTTTGTTGGACCAAAAGAACCATGAGCCAGATCAGAAAAACCATTAAGTCCCACAGACATCAACAAACTAAAGTAATCTACAACAGCTGAAGACAAAGTCTGAAGACAACTGCTGAAGACAAAGTCTGAAGACAAAGTCTGAAGACAACTGCTGAAGACAAAGTCTGAAGACAAAGTCTGAAGACAACAGCTGAAGACAAAGTCTGAAGACAACAACTGAAGACAAAGTCTGAAGATCAAGTTCTCAGAAGTTGTCATAACAGCTGAAGTAGTTCTCTTCAGTAGTTGTGATGGTTTTCGTTTCAGTAGTTTGTAATCAGTAGTTTTATATTATGAAAAACATCTGAAGTTCTTACACTTCAGACGTTATAACTTCAGTAGTTGTAATGTTACTTTTAGTGAAGGTGTCCTCAATTGTTGTGGACATCTTCAGTAGTTTAGTTTACTTTCAGTTGTTTGTATAAATCAGTTAGATGTCACTATCAAGTGACGTCAGCTGATGTCACATTCCTTATAAAAGGAATGTTGACCTAATTTCCCCGTATGGGAAGCTCGTGCATGAATGAAAACATTCTTTTTGCAGAAAACTCTCTCTCTATAACCATTACTGTTTGATTGAATATTCATATTATTCTTGCTAGAATTTAGTCTAATTCATGTGCTATTCCGCTGCAAATCCTAATCTAATTGATCAAACTAGATCTCAATCCCTTTCAAATGGTATCAGAGCAGGTTAATCATTGATCGATTTAACAATTGATCATTGAAACTATTCTTTTGATATCTATGTTTGATCGAATTAGCAATTTGCAAGAATTGGTTATAGAGTTTGCTTTTCTGTTGCTTCCTGTGAATTAATTTGAGATTCTTCTTGTTTTAAACTGTGTTGTTGAGTTTTTGAGTTAGATCTGTTAAGATCTTATTGAACCTGTTTAAATTGGTGAAAATGGCTACGTCAATCAAGGATCCTCACAATACTGGCTCCTCAACGAAGCCTGCGATGCTTCTTAGGAATGAGTACAACATATGGCAACGACGAATGCTCCATCACCTGTCTGTCAACAGTTCAGGCTGTTGGAAATCTATTTTTCATGGACCATATAAGCCTATGGTGAGTAATCCAGAAACCAATGAAATGGTTCCGAAGAAGAAAGAGCAATATTTAGATGAAGATCTAAAACTATTTGAAATTGATGCTAAAGCCCATGGAATTCTGGCCATGGCACTGCCTAATGAAATCTATTCTGGACTTATGCATCATGAATCTGCTCATGACCTCTTGGTTGCTCTGAAAGAACACTTTGGAGGAACTGATGAGGTCTTAGCAAACAATAGAGAAATCCTTTCCTAGCAATATGAGACATTCTCTCATAGAAAGGGTAAGTCACTGACTCAACAATTTGAGCGATTTTCCTGTTTGATATCTGAATTGAAAATGGTTAAACATGAATATACAAACAGTCAGATGAACAGCTGATTTCTCAGATCCCTGCCTGAGAGATGGGACTCATATACTATTGTCGTACGCTCCAGTGCAAATCTAGACAATCTATCTCTCACCCAACTTCATGGGAAACTGTTAACATTTGAAAGAGAGATAGAACAGAAAAGGAAACTGACTTCATCTGGGAAGCTCACTGATGATTTTGTACCGGGGAATACTGCTCTGGTTGGTCATGAGTCAGAATATGCTGCATCAGAAAGTTCTTATGATGAGCATATTGATTTCTCTTCAAACAGTGGAGATCATGCTTTTGCTGGTATTGATAGTAATTCAGGATGTAATAGTGACAATCTGCGCTTTTTGATGGATGATTTGAAAGGAATTGCTGATGATGATTTGGAAGAGATGGATATTTTGAGCCAAATGGCATTAGTTAATATCAGATCTCAAAAATTTTACAAAAGGACAGGTAGAAAATTCCCTGGTCTCTCTGGAAAAACCAAAGTTGGTTTTGACAAGAGCAAGTTGAGGTGTCACAAGTGCCATAGACTTGGACATTTTGCAAGAGAGTGTAGATCATCTGGATCTAACTCTTCTGCACCCTTTGTGACTTTCTAGGAAATAATTCACAAAACAAAGGGCAACATTCTTCCAGTTCTGGTCATCATTCACAAATTCAATCATCTCCTGCATATTTTGTTCCTCAAGGTCAAATGCCATATCCTTATCCTTGTTTTTACATGCCTCAGTCCAATCAGATTCTAGTACCTATAGCTCAACATCACATGCCCTACCTGAGCCTCAACCATCTCAATCAAGTCAACAATCTCAATCTCAATCTCAATTACATCAAAGCTTTTTCACTCCTGGAGTTGTTGACTGGAGTAGTTTACTAGATGATCTTTCTGGTTATTCTGAACAAGTGTTTTCTGGTACTGGTCAACATGGTGGGGAAAATCCTTTTGGAAATCTTGCTCTTATGGCCCTAGAGTCTACTCATGGTTCATGCTCAAATGCTTCATCATCACAGGTACCACCAGTATCTTCTGAGGCTAAGGCCAAGTTGTGTTCTGGGTCATGCATAGCTGCTTTTGCCTTAATTAGAGAAGCAAATGTAGCTTTAATTAATCAAAATCTTGACCTAGAGAAAGTGCTTTCCAAAAGAATAGCTGAGTTTGAGTCTATTTTAAAAGAAAAAGGATGAGATTTACAAATAAAATGCCAAATCACTGATGAAAAGGTTAAGGTAGAGGTCATTTTAGAAAATCATAAGAGTCTCAAAGAAACACTTGCAGCTACTCAAGTTGAGTGTGAACGTTGGGTAACATCTTGCAAGGGGTTTGAAATGCTTCTCAGTAAGAAAACTGCTTCAAATGTGAAGTTTTGGATTGGATATAATCAGACTGAACCTCCTACAGATTTTACTCCCAAGACAGAAGTAAAATCTGAAGGTGAAATCAATTCCCAAACCACATCATCATGTGTCTCATCCTCAAGTGATAATGTACAATCAGAGGATGAAGTCAGTAATAGTACCTCAGCTAATCAATCTGCTGATGGTCTTATTGCTAATGAACACATGATCAAAGAAAAGTTGAGCACTTCAGGTGTTGTCTCAAAAGGTATTCAAAATACTGAAGAGCAAGTAACAACACCTGAAGAACATTTCAAACCAAATGGAACCAAACATGGTTTGACAACTACTGAAGAATCTATCAGGACATCCAAATGTACTGATAGAAAACTTCTGAAGAACAAGTCTTCAGTTGTTACAAATCCTTCAGTACTTCACATAAGTACTGAGAGGAAGAAAGTACTGAAGAACACACTTCAGTAGTTTCATCTTCTTTAGCAGCTGATCAACAGAAGATGAAGAAAAAGCCATGTGAAATATGTGGTCTATTCAATCATCTCACTAATGAATGTTGGTACAGAAAGGGTTCCAAATTTAACAAAGATAAAATCATTATAAAGAAAATTAATAAAATGAAAGATGAATTTGAAACCAAGTTTGTGCCACAAACATCTCAACCTGATAAACCAAAGTCTTCACAAAAATCTAAATAGAAGAAAGAGGTTTATCATAAAACAGCTGAAAATATTCCTCAAGGAATATCAAAAAAACAGACTAAGTCTGTGTCTTTCAAAAAGGAGGACATGGTGTGTCACAGGAACCATTCACAAACAAGTACTGATGTGTCTGATGAACTGAAGGCTTTAACAACCAATCAGACACAACTTGTTATGATGGTTCAACATCTATTGGGGAGAGTTAACCAAATAGATGTACCTGTGATTAAACCACTGAAAAGGAAAACTAAGCCAAAATCAAAGGAATCCTTTTCAGCACCATCTCCATCTTAAAGGCTGTTAATCATGACAAATCAGTTAGTATAAAATTTGTTGATGAGAACAGACCCAAAACCAAAATGGTTTGGGTCTCAAAAGCTAACTAGTTGTTGTGATATATGCAGGGTTCTTCAACATGCCATAGAAGCGTCTGGTATGTGGATAGTGGAGGATCTATGCATATGACTGGGAGCAGATCTCTTCTTCATGACTATTCTCAAGGAAAGAAGGGATTTATTTCTTTTGGTAATGATGCTAAGGGTTATATCATCGGCAAAGGCTTAGTTTCAAATGGTGAAATAAGGTTTGATGATGTTAACCATGTGGAGAATCTCAAGTATAATTTGTTGAGTGTCAGTCAAATGTGTGATATAGGGCATGTTGCACTTTTCACCAGTCAGAACTGTCGAATTCTGTCTTTCAATGTTTTGAGTATGATTGACAAGATATTGGATGAACATACTCTCTTGAAGGCCGACAGGATTGGTAGAGTATATGCCTTAGACTTATCAAAGAAAATTGATCTAAAAGGCCATCCATGTCTATTCTCCAAGGCCTCTCCTCAGGAATCTGAACTTTGGCACAGAAGGCTTGGTCTTGTGAATCTTAGAAACATGAACCAGCTGATCCTTCATGGTTTAGTGAGAGGTTTGCCTTTAAAGGAGTTCAAATGTGATGACAACTTCTCTGCTTGTTTAAAAGGAAAGCAACATAAAGTATCATTCCCTCCAATAGAAGAACCAAAGTCCACTGCCTGCTTGCAATTACTGCATATGGATCTTTTTGGTCCAGTAAGAGTGATGAGCATGGCAAAGAAAAAATATTGTCTGGTAATTGTGGATGATTATTCCAGATTTGTATGGACCTTCTTCTTACATTCAAAAGACAAGGCTGGTCAAATTATCATCTACTTTGTGTTGCATGTGGAAAAGCAGTATTCTCTTTCTGTCAAGTGTGTGAGGAGTGATAATGGCACAGAATTTAGAAATCACAGACTTGATGAATTCTATTTATCTAAGGGAATCAAGAGGCAGTTTAGCATTCCAAGAACTCCTGAACAAAATGGAGTGGTGGAGAGAAAGAACAGGACCCTTATTGAAGCTGCAAGGTCAATGTTAGCTTATTCTGGTTTGCCACTAACCTTTTGGGCTGAAGCTGTTAACACAGCTTGCTATGTGCAAAATAGAGTATTGGTAAATCAAAGGTTGATGAAGACTCCTTATGAAGTGTTACATCATTTGGCTCCTTTGATTTCCTTCTTTAGAGCATTGGGGTGTCCTTGTTATATTCTCAACACAAAGGATCCACTTCAGAAGTTTGAATCAAAGGTGGATGTAGGGTACTTTGTTGGGTATTCATCTACTTGCAAGGCATACAGAGTTTTTAATTGCACACAAAGATTGTAGAAGAAACCTTGCATGTAAAGTTTAATGAATCTCCAAAGAAGAAAATCCCACAAAACCCTGTGGAGTTATTTGATCTGGACATACTGCAATATGTTCCTTATCAGTCTCCAACTATTGCAGATTCTGTGAATCCATCATCTCCTGCCACTTGTTATCCATCTGTTGGTATAAATGCAAGTTTTAGTGATCAACTTCCTAAGTCTATTAAACTTGATGTTCCTGTAGCTTCAGCAGTTCCATCCACAACAAATGCTGATGAGATCTTTGAATCCTCTACTTCATTTGAATTGTCATCTCATTCTAGGTTTCAAGAATCTGGATCACCATCTGTTGCTACTGAATCACCTACAAACACTGGCACAGATCTCATTGAGTATCAAGAACTGAAGAATCACCCCATGTCTCAGATCATTGGTGACATCAATGTTGGTGTTTCAACTAGAAGTCAATTGTCCAACTTTTGATTCTATGCTCTTTTCCTCAGTCAGTAAGAGCCAAAGAACTATCATATTGCATTAAGAGACAATGGATGGGTTAAGCTATGCAACTTGATCTTCTTCAGTTTCAAAAGCAGCAAGTGTGGGAACTGGTTCCTCTTCCCCAAGGTAAGTGTGCAAGAGGCACTAAATGGGTGTTTAGGAATAAAACTGATGAAAAAGGCCAAATTGTCAAGAACAAGGCCAGACTGGTTGTACATGGGTTTTCACAAGAAGAAGGTATTGATTATGATGAAACCTTTGCCCCTATAGCCAGACTGGAAGCAATCAGATTGTTTTTAGCTTATGCTGCTTTTCATAATCTCAAAGTTTTTCAAATGGATGTCAAAAGTGCATTCTTATATGGTAATTAAAAGAAGAAGTTTATGTGTGCCAACCACCAGGTTTTGAAGATCATAAACATCCAGATTTGGTGTATAAACTTGATAAGGCTCTTTATGGGCTAAAACAAGCACCTTGAGCCTGGTATGAAACACCGTCTAACTTTCTTCTTCAAAATAATTTCACTAGAGGCTCCATAGATAAAACCTTGTTCATTAAGAAAGTAGGCATGCATAAGCTCCTTGTTCAAATTTTATTGATGATATTATTTTTGCATCCTCTAATCCACAGTTGTGTGATGCCTTTACTAAGTTGATGCAACAAAAGTTTGAAATGAGTGCCATGGGAGAATTACAGTTCTTTCTGGGGTTTCAAATCAAACAAAAGGCTTATGGAACTTTCATTCATCAGTCAAAATATATAATGGATTTATTGAAAAATTTTGATTTACAAAACTGTAAGCCCTGCTCTACTCCCATGTGCAGCACCACACAACTGGATACTGATCAGAAAGGTAAAGCAGTTGATGAAACTCTTTACAAATGTATGATTGGTTCCTTGATGTACCTTATAGCTTCTAGACCAGACATTATGTTTGCAACTTGTGTCTGTGCTAGATTTCAGGCTGCACCTAAAGTATCCCATATGATTGCAGTCAAAAGTATCTTTAGATATTTGCAAGGAACTCAATCTCAAGGACTTTGGTATTCCACTGGGCACTCTAGAAAATTAGTTGCTTTCTCTGATAGTGACTATGCAGGGTGTAAATTAACCAGAAAATCAACTTCTGGTGGATGCCAATTTCTAGGCAACTATTTTGTTTCTTGGCAGAGTAGAAACAAACCTCTGTTGCTACATCCACTGCTGAAGCAGAGTACATTGCTACTGCAAGTTGTACATCTCAGGTACTCTGGCTTCAGAATCAATTACTGGATTATGACATCACAGAGACTAAGACTCCTTTACTGATGGATAGTGCTTCAGCTCTTTGTATTGTTAAGAATCCTGTCCAGCATTCTAGGACCAAACATATTGAGATCAGACATCACTTTATCAGGGATTGTTATGAAAAAGGTCTGATTGATCCAAAGTTTGTTCCTAGTGCTGATGAGCTTGCAGATATATTTACTAAGCCTTTGGACTGTGCAACTTTTCAAAATCTAGTGCTAAGGCTTGGTATGCTGCAGCTTGAATAATTCGACAACTACTGATGATCTCAGCTCACAAGTACTGACGAGCATCAGTATGCAGTTGTCACAAATATGTACTGAAGTTATTTTATCTTCAGCAGTTTTCATAACTACTGAAGACTAAATTACTTAAAACGTACTGAGGTACTTTATTTGTTGCAAAGTACTGATGTGGTTACAACTACTGAAGTTTGTTCTAACAGATAAGTACTGATGACCAATGAAACATCTGAAAATCAGATAATCTGCTGAGTAAGTGTTAAGGTCAAATGAAACAACTGAGATATGTGAATTGACGACAACAACTTATGAGTAATTTTATTCTTCAATTGTTTCAAACAACTGCTCTTTCATTTCAAACAACTGAAGCCAAACCAAGTCTTCAGTAGTTTTCACCTACTGATGACAAACACCAAGTCTTCAGTTGTTTACAACATCTGAAAGTTAAAACCATGTCTTCAGTCGTTTTCTAACAACTGATGACTAAAACCAAAACTTCAGCTGTTTTCTTTCAGCCGTTTCATAACCTATAAATACCTAACCCTAACTTCAAACTTTTCATAAATCGATTTCCGAACGTTCATCTTCCATTAATTGCGACCATGCAAATCAAACCACGACACAACTGTGTTGCCGACTTCACAAAATCGGCCTTTTGGACTAAGTTTGATGATCCTATTGATCTGATGGTTGATTCCCCGTATCGAACTGCTTTTCTTCTAAATCCAACCATCTATCCTGACTCTCTTCGTCAATTCTGGACAAATGTCACCATCCATACTGGTAAGAATGATGTCGCGATCACTCTCCAGTCATTTGTAAACCAGAAGAAGGTGGTAGTCACTCCTGCTATCATTCGCCAAACGCTAGATCTGAATGATGCTACCTTTGTCACCAAATACCCGAAGGGCACCATTGATCTCTCATTCATCAACCATGGATATGAGGGCGACCTAAGTGCTACAACCATTCTGAAGAAGCACTTCCATGATGTTGAACGCCTAATCTTCCACATGATCAATGTTTGCCTTGCCCCCAAAACCTCTTCTAGGTGGCAGCAGGTATTGTATTCTATTCTTTAATGCCAAAGCTTAAATTTTTCTGAATTTATATTTTTAGAATTAAAAGATCTGGCAATGAAACCTGTAGCTAATAGATGGCTATTATATCCAAGGTTTCTTATGGCCATAATCATGAATCAGTTATAATCTAATGGCCCTGTTGGCCTTGGAGTCCCTGCTGTGGTAGTGTTGCCAGAGGTATACTCCAGGCACAACTCTGACCCACACCTCAAAGAGGCTGCCAAACTGCTAAAACCCAAACAGAAGGTACCCACAGCCTCATCCTCCAGATCCAAAGTCCCCTCCAAACCTCATTACAAACAAACCAAAAAGGCTACTCAGGGAGTTGAGTCCCCTGATGATGCCCCTGCAACACAAAGGCATGTTGAAACTATGGGTAGTAATCCCCCTGTAGTTTCTAGGACTCTACCAGCTAAAACCGCTAAGTATTCTCTCAACAGGATCCTGATGCAACCAAAAATGGGGAAACCACATTACTGGAATCTCTCTCACTTGAGAGGATTGCCATTGAATAGCACCATTCACCCAGGTGCAATCCTTTTCACACCTATCTCCCACTGAAGCCACCCCTACAAGCCCAACTGTGGTTATTACACAAGTGCTGACTCAACTACATTCCTCTACCCCTCCCCAGAAACCTATTACCACTGGGAAAACCTCAACAGTTGAGGGAGGGGATTATAATGTAGCTGATAACCCACAACACAAGGATTACAGAGTTCAATCTCCCTGTGTAAAGGAGGATATTAGAACATCTGGTGAGGCTGCCTCTTCTCCTTGTTCAGCACATGATCAGGATGAAGATGGTATCATCTCTATGTCCTCACCAGAGTCAACTGCCAATGAAGGATATTATCCTGAGGCAGGAAGTCCCCAGTTCCGAGAAATAGGGGCACATGTGAATACTGATCTACAATCAGCATATGTTCATCCTGATTTCATCAAGAGGTCAGCTGATTCAGCACAGACTGATGATGACCTGGCTTTTTCTTTGATGTTCTAGCCCACAATACTATTCTTGAGACTGAGGTATGCAGACTACAGGAACTGCTTGCCAAAATGTCACAAGAATCAAGTCCATCTACCCACATTCACCCACAAACGGCAGTTTCTCCTGAAACTATCCCAAACACTGAGCCACTCTCAACAAATTTGCCACCAGCCTCTGCTTTAGGTGCCATTTCTCAGGGACAGAACCCCTCTGATTTAATGGTTGTTGCCTTTCAAACATCCTTACCTCTCATCACTTCCATAATCATAAACACTGTACATCAAGCCACTGATAAGAGGCTCTCCTCAAATCTTCAATATTTAGTTGATGCTGCTATTTCTAAGAGACTTTCTGACATTCACACCCCTGAACCCAATGCACCCAAAAAGGGGGAGTCTAAGTCAGTGAAAGTAGACAAAAGAAAAAGAGCTGAAGAGGAAGCAGAAAAAGAGAGGAAAGAAAAGGAAATGATCACATATAAAGGAAGAAAAGCTCTAAAAAGACTGAAGGTGAGAAAAAGTTAGAAGAATTGATCAAAGAAGCTGATGAGCAACATAGTAGATATATGGATAAGATTATTGATCAACTCTTCAGACAAGGATTTGACACTGCCAAACTTGACTCTGAAATCAGAAGGTTAGAGATTCAAGAGATTGAACAAAGATGGGCAAGTTGGAGTGAGAAAGAAAGGGAAAGGCTGGAAACTATGGAAAGATTTATATCAAAACATCTGGGAAGGTCAATCATTGAAGTAAAATCATGGTCCAGAGATAGTATTTTGGAGATAACCACTAGAATCTGTTCTTTTGAAGTATTTAACAAAGGATTGATCATAGAAGCTCTTGATGAAGCTAGTTCTGGGAAAAGGACTGATATGGCAAAATTATCCAAGCTTCACTCACATCCAAGATGCTAGAGGAGCCTGCACAATCACCCAAACCAAAACACCACCCTCACAACCCTCAAAACCAACTCCCTTACATAATAAACCTACTCAACCCATTACTAATGATGCACCTAAGAGGAAGAGAAGGGTGTTGAGGATGGAAGAAGAAGATGATGATGATGAGGATGATAGTCTCCCACTCTCTGCTGTTCTCAAAATAAAAATGCCTGAGCCTAGGAGTCAACCAACAACAATCACACCTGACTTTCAAAGGCAAATGGTAAAAGTCAAACTTGAAGAAGAAGAACAGCACAAACAACATGATGAGCAACTGTTAAGGATGATTGATAAAGAGTTTCCCAAGTCTTCATCCATACAAGTTATGAAGAAACATGCTTAGAGGTTGTATGCTCTCAGATTTACATTCCAGTATCAGAAAGAGAGAGTGAGAATTTGGCCTGACCCCAGAGTAAGTGACAGAATTCACAAAAAGAAGATTCCAAGCAGATACAATGGCCAAGTAAAGAAGATTGTTAGGACCTGGTACTTGAATGAAATACCTAGTGATTAGCGTGTAAACCATATCAAATAGTGCGGAATCTTATTTGATTGGCGATCTAATTAGTGAGACCACACGAAGAATCAATAAAGAATTGAAACTAACGTTAGAAATCGATTAGGAATCGATCTAATGTGTTCTATGAACTTGGAGAACGAATTGGGAGGCTTCTGGATGGCTAGGGTACGTCTGGAGTCGTAATAGAATGAACTTTTATTTCTCCAGGAATTGGATTGTATTTATAGGTTAGTATTGTTCATTTGGGCGACTGGACCATAAGTATGGTTCAGTTGTGCGATTGAACCATGCGGTTGATCCATCCGCACAACTGAGTGTTCAGTCGTGCGACTGAGCCAATCTTATGTGTCAAACATATAACTGATCCAGTCTCCTGGTTCAGTCGTGCGACTGAGTCAATCATATGAAGTTATTCATGCGTGTGGTCCATTCACATGGGCCATTCACATGAGAACTTCATTATGTTAAGTTTGAATGTATTAATTAATAAACATTATGTGTAACCATTCAAACAATCACTAACCTAATTAACCAATTCAATATCGAGTCATTAATGAAATATTAGACATTACAAATCACAAACAATCAATATCATTTCATTAATCATATCAAATTACATCCGAATCAGATAAACAAGATCTATTACATTTCATATCATGATCTAGGGACATACATGTATCAACAAACTCCCCCTTGGACCTAGATCTCTCTAATGTCTTGTTTTCTGCATCACCTCCTCATATTTCTTATACTTGTCCTCTTTTGTGACTCCCGCATGAATCTCAAACGCGAAGCAGAGTCTTATGACATTTTGGAACTGGAGGGCTTGTACAATATCTTGCGTATCATAGAACAGTGGCCACTTGTATAGCGTGTAGACATCATTTGCTGACAAGTTGGTAAGCCACATTGGGTCGAATACCCTGATTGTATCCATTTGGCCCACTTTGTTTAGGACTATGACCGCTTCAGCTGTTCTCCAATCGTAGTACCACCACTTAAAGTGTGGAGTGAAGTCCTGTGGCATTTCCCTGAGTGGGATACTTGACATTGTGCGCGGAGGACTCCACTTCAACACTATCTTCGGCTTTCCAGTAATGGCATCAACCTCAGACCTTCTGATATACCTTGTAGGGTATTGGAGTCTGAAGTTAACCCACTTGGTCTGGTACTCCTTCTTTAGGGCAGCCTCGAACCAGCCTGACATCTTCCTGGGTCAGCATACAAAAGCTTTAGTTTGGCCAGCTGGTTGAGCTCAAAACCTGGTAGAGTCTTCAGATCATATGGGAATCTGAAGTACTTTATGCCCTTTTCCCTCTTAACTGCATATACGTTAAGATCCTCAAAATACGCCCACGCTATGATCCTGCCAGTCACCTTATGATGTTTCTTGACTCTGTAGAGTTTGGTGTAGGCATCTTGTTTCGGTGCAGCGCGTTGGGCTCTAACTTCTTCAAAACACGCAACCCACTCAGCCTTTCGGATATCGACATCATCATTTGAGGCTTGGGCCATTTCCTCTACTTTCTCCGACTTTTGCTCCATCTTGTCTAACACCTCAAAAGTATCGCTAACGAGGGATTCACCCAGATTGGGGACCACATTCCCTCATTGTCAGTGTACTGAGGGTAGTGCTCGGCAGTGACATCTTCAATCTCGATTTCATCAACATCGTTGAGCTCTTCATCACTGGTCGAGTCGCATGTCGGAGCATCCTTCACTATCTCATCTGGATTGAGCTTGAAGATCTCTGCGAGTTGCTCATTTGATAGGTCGTGAATTATTTCCCCTTCTTCAGGGGTATAACTCACCGACCTCCTTACGATCCCTTGCAGATCAAGAATCATTGTTAGCTGAGTCTTGACCTGCTGAAGGGGAGCAACATCAAACTCATCCCTTTGGTAATTTGGATCTGTTTGATTTACACATTCAACATATCAACCATTAGTAATTAATCAAAACAGAAATGCATTAAACATAATTTAAACATTGAACACATAGGTTTCAATACATGATTCAAATACAAAAGTAATTAAATACATAAACATCTAATCTTTACTTTTGTCCTGTATCATCGTCTCGTCACTTGGTGGAGTAGAGGAAGAAGCTGGTTGGTCTTGTCTGTTCTTGGACATCCTCTCTTGACCTGAAGCAGAGGCCGATGCAGCTGCATCTCCTCCTGTTGTATCATCATCATCATCCTTCTCCTCTGTCCTTTCTTCTTCTGTCCCCTCATCCTCCTCTGTCTCATCCTCATCATCATCTTCATCATCTTCATCATCTCCGTCTCTCTCTTTGATCTTCAAGGGCTCCTCCTTAGATCCTTTAGCTTTAACATGATCGTCTTCTTCGCCTCCTCCAACCTCTATCTTCTTGTTGATGTGACACTATGTGCTTGGAGTTGGGCTATCTCATGGCTCTGAGCAGCCATCTGTTGGGCCTGCTCCTCTATCACTCGAGCCTGCTCTTCTATCTGGTGAGACTGAGCAGCAGTAAGATCAGCAAGCTGGCGGATCTAAGCCGCCTTCTCCTCATCTGCAGCTAATAGGCGCATCACCATCCTGTTAAGCGCAGACAGCTGTTCCTCTACTCTAATTGGAGGTAGAGGTGATCCATAAGTATGAGATAGATGGGCTGAGGATCCAGCTTGGTGGGTAGTGGTGGTGGTGGTGGCTGTAGTGAAGATGGGTCTATGAAATAGTGTAGGTGATGTGGGAGTGAAAGATATGGTGGTAGATGGAATCTGTACAGTGGTGGGAGGTGTGGTGGTGGTAGTAGTAGCTGTGGTGGCTGTGGTGGCTGTGGTGGTGGATGGTGTGGCTGTGGAAGTGGTAGTGGTGGTGGTTGTGGTGGTAACAAAGGTGAGTCATCTTTTCTTGTTCTTCTGACCATGGGGCTGAGCCATCCTTTTCCTCCTCATTCCCGTTGAGGTGGATGCTCACCTACAACCCTGCTAGCTGACTCCGGTGCATAACTCGGATCAGTGGATGTCTCTCCTGAGTCTCTTGGGCATTCACCAACCGCCCTTAGCCCATGTTCTATGGGAACAACCTTGCTTCCCACAGTACGTGTCAAGGCTCCTCTTCCGACTCCTCTTCCTCCTCACCAGGAACAAAATCCTGATGGAAACCAGCAGACTCGGCTATGTCTCCCGCTGGGGAGGACACTAGAGGTATAACATCAGAAACTGAGCTTCTCGGTGGAGTAGGCATATCATCCCCAGCGTCCCCACTATCGTCATCATCAGAGTCATGCTCTGGGAGCAGTAGCCTCTCGTCTTCAGAATCACTGTCATCATGACGCCATTTGTGTCTCCCCGGCGCCACATATCTCTCGTTGGCCAAATGGCCAATCAACCTCTCACCTAGGGCTTCACTTGCTTGCCCCTATACACCCTCATCTGAACCAAGGTCGTGTCACCCATAATCTCCAAAGCAACTGCATCTTGACTTTCCTTGGGAAGAAGTGGCAGCTTCTCGTTGAAGATCAGTTGTAGAAACCTGGGGTACATACAAAATCCTTCCTTCCCCTTTGCCTCCAGGTTTTCCACCAAATAAGAGAAGATCATACTCGAAAAGCTGAAAGGGTGGTTCAGCACCAGTGCCACATAGGCATTCTAAATCTGGTCTGATAGATTATCGAACCCACCCCTCCTCGAAGCAATGCACTTTAGGATCACATGCGCCAAGTACTTGTACTGGGGGCACAGGTTGCTCTTGTTGAGCACACCCGAGTTTATGTCCCCAGCGTACTTGATCCTGAGGAAGCAGCCTCTCACAGTCAGTGGATGTAATCTGGTGGGGTGATTCGTATCGTCCCCAAACTCAAGAACTCTCTGGATATCAGTAGCAGTAACCTCTATATCATGACCCAGAATGGAGCTCCGTATACTGTACGGCTCACGAGAGCGATCAACTGAGGCATTCTCCCAGAATGCCTGGTATAATGACCTGTAGGGCATGCAAGGTGTAGATATAGCCTTATGTATCCGGGAACGTCTAAGGAAAGCTATAATCTCTATGAACTCGGCCCCGTTCCGAGTAGTATGATCCAAGTGAGCACATATGTTGTGCTTTGGATTAATGGACCACCTATCAGCCATTTTCCTCAAACACAGGACACAGAACCATTAGTACATAATACATCAAAATTCAGTTCTAAGTGTAATGTTTAAATTCATTCTGATTCATCCGTGCGAATGAATCATGCGACTAAATTCAGTCGGTTGTTCTTTCATGCGACTGAGCTCGTTCGGGTGAATGAGACATGCGACTGAGTTCAATCTGCTACTTGAGTCTGCGATTGGTTCAGTCGGCCGACTGAGCTCATTCGCATGGTTCATTTGGTCGATTGATCCAATCGCAAGTTTCAATCGTGCGATTAGAGTTCATCCGGACAACCAGTCGCCTGTCCCACTATTCAGTCACCTTCTGTTCGAATCTTGACCAAAACAAGTGATTTAACATGGGTTACCGGTTCAATAGACTCGCCATTTAGTCACTAATAACCTATTATACTTAATTTTAACATTTTGCATAGTTTAGGTTGGTGATTAGGTCATTTATAGTCCATTTCTTGTTTTCATTCGAATATCACCAAATTGGGGTTCCATTCCTTCTGTTTTCGGTGCGATATCTATGCCATCTACCTGTCAACGAACGTCAGAAGATCAACAGCAATGTGAAAACAAGGTCTAGAGAAATTTTGGCAGAGTAACGGTACTTGGTGCGATTTAGGAGCGATTAAGGGTGATGAGTGGAATGTGATCGACTATGGCCCTTTAAATACTAAAGCTGAGTTCAATCGGCCGACTGGCCTTATTCGCCCGGTTCATTCGGGCGACTGAGGCTCAGTCGTGCGATTGGCCCAGTCAGTAGCATTCAGTTGGCCGACTGAGTCTCAGTCGTTCGACTGACTCATTCGTGCCCTTTCATTCGCACCCTCAGTTAACCGACTGAGTCTCAGTCGGTCGACTGACTCATTCGCACCCTTTCATTTGGTCGAATGGATCATTCTGATAAGCCATTCGGGTGAATGGCGCAATCTCATGTCCAGTCGTGTGAATGGGATCCATTCACATGGTTGGTTCATACTTATGATCTAGTCATGCGAATGGGTTACACTTATGAACATTTAGCACTTAAACCCTTTTTACCTGTTGAAATTAACATTATGAGCATTTGATCATCTCAGACATGATCATTTTAACTTGAAAACTTTTTGATCACCTCAGACGTGATCCTTTTACACTATTTAGTCACCTCAGACGTGACCCTTTTAAACTTTGAAAACACATGTGGCCATCTCAGACATGGCCCTTTTAGGTGAGTTAATCCCATACTGATTTTCATGATATAGTCCGACGAACAAACAAACTAAAATGGCTAACTAACTAGAAATTTAAACTAAATACAAAAATAAAACTTGTTTTTGACTTTTTGTGAGAGATAAATCCTAAGATAGACTTCTACTGGATTTGGTTCCAGAATAGGCAGCTTAAATTTAGTTTGACCACAGCTGGACCAATTCAAATTTGGAATCATACAGGCAAGTCAAATCATTTGGGACTTGTTATCAAAACCTTTTGATGCTCAATTCTTGGTTTTCATCCAGAGTCATTAGCAACTTTTAGGAAATCATACTGGAACTATTAGATTACCACATTGATTTGAACTTTCAAGAATTGCAACCACATTGATTGTCAATATGTTTGTCCTCTTAAATCCATACACAGACGTTTGACACAGACTGGTGATAGATTTAGGTTTAATTATTTCAACTAACATTTGTGGATCCCACACTTATATGGTAATCAATATTCCTCAGGAGCTTTTGAGCGGTCTACGGGTATATTTACAAGAAGAGACTATTCTTAGAGCTTTCAAAGAGAAGTCAATCCTCAGGTTAGTGCCATCGCACAACAAAGAGGCGGCAAACAACAATGAATTCTAGAATATCTAGGTTATGCTTATTCTCAGGTCAGTGTCATCGCACAGCAGAGAGGCACACACCCTATCTCCTTGTTAGAGCAGCTTAATTTTATTTTGCACAAAATGCACCAACAACATAAGTCATTAGCTTGATAATATTTTTCTTTCATTTTTTTCGTGCTTTGCTCTATTTATGGTCATCTGCACACATTTGTGGCGTTTACATGCTCATTACCCCTTATTGGAATATTGTTGATTGTGTTAACCAGTGATAAGATGGAAGCCCACAGTCAGTTGAACAACTTAGTTTGATCTTGAGACCACCAGTCAGATCTAATCATCTATTGTGTTGAATCTACCGACATATCAATTGTGGTCTAGCATCCTCTAGGTCTACTCTCGTTGTGTTACCTTAGGAGTTACCAGTTTTTCTATCATCTTCCCTTTTATATTGCTTAGACTACACAGACTTATACTTTGAATTTTTGCATCTTTTCTAAATTAAATTTTTTAAATTCCCTCTTGATTTGTTCCTGTGTACTATCATATTCCAAAGGGTTTGAATCGGTATCACAGATACGATCTACCTTATATCAGCTTTCCACTCCTTCTCCCTTGTTTTTTTTGTTTTTTTTTTATTTTTAATGTTACTTGCTGACTTATTCTCCCCCTAAAATACTAAAATCAAAACTGGTTTAATTATTTTAGGATTTTAATAAACAGCAAAATAACATGAGTTTAATTTAAATAGACTAAAATAAACAAATAAAATAAAATAAAAAAGAAAAATTAACTAAACTACATCGGACTACACATGATCATCATCAGGAATAACATCACTTTTCTTTTTAACGCCGTTGACCTCTAGCAAATATTGAAAACGTGGTTTATCAAAGGCTTTAGTATAGAGGTCAGTGCGTTGAAAATCAGTATTAATTTTTACCACATCAATTAAGTTCTTTTCAAGACAATCTCTTATGAAGTGGTATTTAATACCGATATGTTTGGTCTTTGGATGTTGAACCGGATTTTTAGGTACTGCAATTACAGCAGAGTTATCAACAAAAATAGGAGTAGAAGAAAACTTTAAACCATAATCCCGCATTTGCTGTTGAATCCAGATGATTTGTGAATAGCAACTTCCAGCAGCAACGTATTCGGCTTCACAGGTTGACAATGCAACCGATGTCTGCTTCTTACACTGCCAGGTAACTAATCTTCTCCCAAAAATTGACACCCTGCTGATGTAGACTTGTAATTCATCTTGTAGCCCTCGTAATCCGAGTCACTATACGTCGTGAGCTCAAAGTCATCATCATGAGGATACCACAACCCAAGTGTGGGTGTACCCTTCAGATAACGAAATATCATCTTGACCCCGATCAGATGGTTGACCTTAGGCTTAGCCTGATATCTAGAACATAAACATGTAGCATACATGATATCAGGTCTTGAGGCAGTGAGATACATGAGGGATCCAATCATTCCACGATACACTGTGGCATCTACAAGATCTCCATTTTCATCAGGTGCTATATCATGATTCGTAGCAAGTGGAGTCCCAGCAGCAGAAGCATTCTCCATGTCAAAACGACTGAGAATGTCTCCTACATACTTGGTCTGATGTATAAATATCCCATTTGGAGTCTGAACCACCTATAACCCGAGAAAGAACTTCATCTCCCCCATAGCACTCATCTCAAATTCTTTCTTCATACCTGCTTCAAACTCTTTGCATAAGTCTTCGTTCTTTGAACCAAAGATTATGTCATCAACATAGATTTGTACTAGCAATAGGTCTCCATCTTTTTCTTTGATGAACAGTGTGCCGTCAATAACTCCCCTGCAAAAGCCGTGTTTCACAAGATGAGTTGAGAGTTTCTCATACCAGGCCCTAGGAGCTTGATGAAGCCCATCTAAGGCCTTGTCAAGTTTGTAAACTCTGTCCAGATGATAAGGATCTTCAAATCCCTCAGGTTGACTGACATACACTGTCTCTCGAATTTCCCCATGAAGGAATGCACTCTTAACATCTAATTGATAGACTTTAATCTTCATATACGATGCATAGGCAAGGAAGATACGGATAGCTTCCATCCTTGCCACTAGTGCAAACACTTCATTGTAGTCAATCCCCTCGACTTGGCGAAATCCCTAAACAACCAGTCGAGTCCTCTCACAAGATCCTTCTGGATCAAGTGATTCATCTTCCGTTGATTGATGTGACCCATTCTCCTATGCCAGGAGATGGAGTCCTTCTCAGTGGCTTTTGATAGAAAGCACTGAACTTCATGATCCCTTGTAGAAGTTGTTAAGAGATCCAAAACATAAAGGTCCAGTCGTGCGAATGGCTCACTCGTGCGACTGAAGCTGCTGTTTTGCGAAAATTTCTAGGTTAAACGTGTTTTAGCCGTAAAAATTCGAAATTTCGCAAGGTCTAATCGCCTAAGTCCGTAGAAACCAAACTTTGATGAGCAGGGAACGTCCAAGATCACTTTTGACACAAAAGATTGCGTTTTTAGTGCAAAAACACAAACTTTTATCAATCTTGATTGAATCACACGTAATCAAGAGCCAAAGCTCCGATACCAATTGTTAGGACCTGGTACTTGAACGAAATACCTAGTGATTAGCATGTACACCAGATCAAATAGTGCGGAATCCTATTTGATTGGCGATCCAATCAGTGAGAACACACGAAGAATCAATAAAGAATTGAAACTAACGTTAGAAATCGATTGGGAATCAATCTAATGTGTTCTATGAACTTGGAGAACGAATTGGGAGGCTTCTGGACGGCTAGGGTACGTCTGGAGTCGTAATAGAATGAACTTTTTTTTCTCCATGAATTGGATTGTATTTATAGGTTAGTATTGTTCATTCGGGCGACTGGACCATAAGTATGGTTCAGTCGTGCGATTGAACCTTGCGGTTGATCCATCCGCACGACTGAGTGTTCAGTCGTGCGACTGAGCAAATCTTATGTGTCAATCATACAACTGATCCAGTCTCCTGGTTCAGTCATGCGACTGAGTCAATCGTATGAAGTTATTCATGCGTGTGGTCCATTCACATGGGCCATTCGCATGAGAACTTCAGTATGTTAAGTTTGAATGTATTAATTAATAAACATTATGTGTAACCATTCAAACAATCACTAACCTAATTAACCAATTCAATATCGACTCATTAATGAAATATTAGACATTACAAATCACAAACAATCAATATCATTTCATTAATCATATCGAATTACATCTGAATCAGATAAACAAGATCTATTACATTTCATATCATGATCTAAGGACATACATGTATCAACAAGATTGTAGATGCTGTGATAATGTTGGGCATTGTAGTGTAACCCTGGGAAATCCTTGATGACTTCAAGAGAGCTTACAAGTCTAAGATGACTCCACAAACCTTACTAGAAAACAAAATGGTAAAGAAGGGGTTAATCTACAAGAAGCTTGAAGAAAAAAGAAGAAATGAGCTCTAGTTATTGCTTGAAGGCACTCATCCTGATGAGTTTGCATACAGAGAGATAACAACTGTGGAGCTGAAAAATGGAAAGCATATTAAGTACTTATGTGAGTACTATGGGCCTGAGTTCTTGTTTGAAAGTGGAGCTGAAGAACTCATAATGGAAGAACAAGTTGTTTTCCTTGAGGCCTATGTCAGAGAGTCTTACAGACTTATTATTAGGAAGTAGGTTTCATGGATAGGGTAACAGCTCTGTGTCCAATTCCCCAAGACAGAGTTCCCATTCATCCTTTGCCAATCAAACCTTCTGAAATCTCTTCCCTGGCCTGAGCTTATATTGAAGAATTCTGAGCTAATCCAGATTTTGTTTCTGCCAATAAGTGGGACCTCAATAATTTTAAAGGTTTTAGCTGCATTGGTTCAGGGGGAGTTTGTTGGACCAAAAGAACCAATGAGCCAGATCAGAAAAACCTTAAGTCCCACGGACATCAAAACAACTGAAGTAATCTACAACAGTTGAAGACAAAGTCTAAAGACAACTGCTGAAGACAAAGTCTGAAGACAACTGCTAAGACAAAGTCTGAAGACAACAGCTGAAGACAAAGCCTGAAGACAAAATCTGAAGACAACAGCTGAAGACAAAGTCTGAAGATCAAGTGCAGGATCGTTCAAGGGCTTGGACACAATTACAACACAACAACACAATGAGGAGATTAACTAAACGTTAATCAAACAGTGAACTGGGTAACCAAAGGTGATGCAGAGAACACAAGTAAAGCAAGAGACAGAACAAGAGAGTATAGTTTTCAAGGTAGCAGTATATTGCTTTCTCAAGTTCTTTTACAAGTGTTACAAAGCATTACTGAAAGATACAAGAACTTGGAATACTTATACTACAACCTACAGCCGGCTATACTATGAAAGCCAGCTGGATACAATTGACTAGACACTAACAAAATCAATTGTAGGATCAAAAGGCATATCTGCCTTTTGACCTTGTGACTATGACATGCCATAGCTCACATCCTTATACATTATAAAAAGGATAAGTACATAAAGTGGAAAGTTTCAGACTCAAGACCTCAATGTACAGTTACCAAAAGCATGGACCTTTTCACCAACTCTTGTAAGTTGGTGACTTATCAGAGATGCAGCGGAAAAGGTGCTTTATGGAACAATACATCAGATAAAGCATGTGTACTAAAAGTCTTCGGAAGAAATCTGTCTTCATAGGCTGAAGCTTCGGAAGACTTTGTCTCTTCAAGCTTCGGAAGACTTCATGTTAGGCTTCGGAAGATATTGGTCTTGGCTTCGGAAGATATTACACTTAGAGTATTTTCTAATGCTTTGTGTAATTCTTCCGAAGCATTCTTCACTTCAGTACTTAGTGCATGTTGCTGAAACACTTAGGCAGTTTTGGGTTGCATCAGACTTCAGGAATCCTTACATCAAGTTCTCAGAAGTTGTCATAACAACTGAAGTAGTTCTCTTTAGTAGTTGTGATGGTTTTCATTTCAGTAGTTTGTAATCAGTAGTTTTATATTATGTAAAACATCTGAAGTTATTACACTTCAGATGTTATAACTTCAGTAGTTGTAATGTTACTTTTAGTGAAGGTGTCCTCAGTTGTTGTGGACATCTTCAGTAGTTTAGTTTACTTTCAGTTGTTTGTATAAATCAGTTAGATGTCACTATCAAGTGACGTCAGCTGATGTCACATTCCTTATAAAAGGAATGTTGACCTAATTTCCCCATATGGGAAGCTCGTGCATGAATGAAAACATTCTTTTTGTAGAAAACTCTCACTCTATAACCATTACTGTTTGATTGAATATTCATATTATTCTTGCTAGAATTTCGTCTAATTCGTGTGTTATTCCACTGCAAATCCTAATCTAATTGATCAAACTAGATCTTGATCCCTTTCACTTTTGCTCATCAGATAGAGACACAACTGGGATTATTTGCAACCTCAACTCCTTTTCCAGAGGGACAGGGGATTGAGGGATAATCATAGTGGGTTCGGTGTAAGTCCATTGATCAGCTACAAAATCCCATAACTCATCATCAATAATGAACTCTTATGATGTGAAACTGTCTAGTGCATTGATCATTTCTTTAAATTCAGCCTCTTCAGTGTGCGTAGCAGCTGATTTTCCGGAATAGGCCACCATCTCTAGGCTTGACTCTCCATTCTTTGACTTACTTGTATCTTCTTCTTTTTCATCACTTTTAGAAGAAGAATGTCTCTCAACAGCTCTAAATGTTTCCTCATCTCTTTCACTTTCTTCAGCCTCAGCTCTTCTCTGAATTTCAATCAGCATCTCAAGCTCAAAATTCTTTTGTTTTGACATTCAATTTGATTTTTCAAATTAGTGATAATCTCTGCTTGTTCATCAATTATTTCTTCTTGCTCTTCCATGGCAATGGTTTGTATAGAAAGAGTGTCAACATGTCCATTGATTTCTTCTCTTGAATGATTAAGAGCAGCTGTTAACTTCTTAATCTCTTATCCTTTTTTTCTCCTCAGAATCATATTTTTCTTTCAATGATTTCAACTCAGCTTCCTTTTCATCCAGTTCCACCAATCTATCTTGAATGATGCCTAATCTCCTGTTTAGTAGTCTTTGCATCTTTGCTACTTTCTATAGAAGTTCAGAGATCATCTCATCTTTCTCATCTGGTTTGTTGACACCAGATTCAACATAACTCTTGGAAGGAGTAGCTTCAGAGACAACTTTCTTGATAGGCATTTTGTTGGGGTTATCATCCTCATGAGAAGATGATTTGGATCTTTCTAAAGAGCTGGTAGAGTCACCAAACTCAATAGGTTCTGTAGAAATTGGGGGTGGTTGGCTGATTTGAAAGGTGAATGATGAATAGGAGATAGATGCAGAGAAGTAATGGGTTGTGTTTGTGGAGATTGTTTTTGTGAGCTGTGAGGTGTTGGGGTTCCTTTTGGAGATGGAATTTGTGAAGAGTAAGGTGTTTGTTGTGGGGTTCTTTATGGAGATGTGATTGGTAGAGGTACAAAGGGAGATGCAAAATCATGAATTTCAAGTTCAGTGTGACAATTACCCCCTGCACCATCTTGGGGTGACACTGACCTTGGCCTATCAATGTCTTCAACTTGCTTATCAGTAGTGTGTTGAATATGAGCACCTTGTTCTTCAATATGCTCATTAGCAGGATCATGTTATTCTTCACCTTGTTCATGAGGATTAATCTGTTGAAGAATCCAAGGTAGAAGAGGAGAGTGAACTCCACAGTAAAAATTTCTAGGATCCCTCTTCTTGATGTATTTATATGACTTAGCATCATAGTGTGGAATATCTAGAACTGGTCCATCAGCAGCTAGATTGGGGAATGCTTCATTTATGAGACATTGGATGAACCTTGGGTATATTAAGAAATGTATCTCCTTCCTTCTTGTATGTTGGATACTAGGCCATTGAAGACATAAGCTGACATATTAAATGGCCTATTTTTGCATAAAGCACAAATTGCTGATGAAGTAGTAACTGGGATATCATTCCATCCTGTTTTCCTTTTAGACGAACAATGTTGATAGATATGGATCAAAAACCTCCAAGGCAAGTCTACCAACCCCTTCACAATCTGTTTTACTTCAAAACCTCCTTCATATCCAATATTTACAAAGAAATTAGTAATATCATCATCTTCTAGCTCAATTGGTGCATCTACATCATCACCAAATTGTAGACACCTTCTTATAGTTTCTTCAGTAATGATCAGTGTATGCTCATCATCAATCATTCCCAATAAAGACCTAACACCATCAGCCTCTATCACTTTAGCAGAGTTCCAAAATGACCTTATGAGTTTCTCATATATGATAGGTCTGAAAGTGATAGCATAAGCCACTCTTGTTATGGAGATGAATCTGATTATGTCTCTAAGCCCCTCAGCCTCAGGTACATCAGGGTCTAGAAATCCACTGACATTGTGGAGCTTGCTCCATGTAACATTAGCCATTTAATTTGCATTTAAGACATATGAGTTAGATTTAATGGAAAGTATATGCATCATTCATCAGTTTGACTTTCAATGGTCAAAGATGAATGTTTGATGTTACTTTTTCATTGTTGTCATGTCAAATGGTGATTTTGTGATGAACAACCACAATTTCTTTGTTTTTCATGTTTAAGTAAATGCATTATTAATATTATCAACCATTTATTAGATTTTATTTCAAGAATTTGTTCTACATTTTCAGATTTCATCAGGCTATGGTCTTGTGATGAACACAACTATGAAGTTTTTCAAGATGAGTAAAATTCCTCTTAGTTTGCATGTTCATTGATGTCGAAAATGTATAACTTTTCTTTGAATAATTCTGATTTTGGGTGTCTTCATTTACCTGGGTTCTTCGTTCAATTTTAGTTCAAAAGTCCGAAATTTAGTCACGAAGTATTTTGGAAATTTCACCTTTCTTTCGATACTATTGTTGCTTAGAATCGAAGATAGGAACAGATTGAGAAGATGACACTAAAATCTCTGGTTGTTGATGATTATGATGATCAATGAGGATGTATGATGTTTTTTCGCTCATCTCACTATGGAATCCCTCAAATTTGAAAAGTATTAAATGACCCTTTGAATTTCCTTTAAATAGGCAATTAATGGCTTTTACAAGATTTTACAAGTTCCAAAGCAAATACGGTCAAATTTTTAAATCACTGTAGCAATTGCGGAAGTGGAAATTTTAAGTATTTAGGTTATCCGCATTTGTTTACTGTTGTAATCGCGGAAGTGAAAATTTAAAGTACTTTGCTATCCGCATTTGTTTACTGTTGTAAATGCAAAAGATTTTTAACTTGTGATTTTAGGCATCCGTACTTACACACTGTAGCAAATGTAGAAGTTTTGTTACTTCAGTTTTCTTCTATCCGCATTTGTACACTGTGGCAAATGAGGAAGAACGAAGTTCATCAGCATTTGTGCACTATAACAAACGTGGTTGACAAAACTTGTTCAGCATTGCTAACTGTAGCAAATGCGGCAGATCAAACTTTGTCAACATTTGCTCACTGTAGCAAATGCGACAGAGTTAATTTTCCACATTTACATGATCATCATCCTTTGTGACAGAAGAGATTGAGCACTTGTTTATTCATATTAAAATTGCATAAAAAGTATTGTTAAATGTAAAACAAATACGGTAGAGCAAATCTCTGTCCGCATAGATTTTAACAACTTTTCATGTTTTGATTCAAATGCGGTAGAGTAAAACTTTATCCGCATTGGTTTATCTATGACATAAACAGTCGCCCGCATTGGTTACATGAATGGGTTACCTACACCCGTATTTACTATTGCACTTACCCGCTTTAACTTTTGAACTTAATCAAAACATAATGTTTTCTGCTTTTGATTTTTCTTGTTATGAAGCTTGTCTTTGATTGAATTTGTGTCTTATGAAGTTGTTGACTGTTGAGGTTGTCAATTCTTGCTTGGATTGACTTGTATGTCAGAAGTGATACAAGTTTCCTATTGTTTGACTAATCTTGGACTTTTCATACTTCCAAGAATCTGCATAGACTGAGATACTATGGTATAACTTTTGCATCAACATATGCATTTTCTTTTTTTGTTTTGTTTTTTAATTTTTAAGAAAGTATTTTAAAATAGTAAAAATCTATATAGATTTAATCAAAAATTTTAAATTACACCCCCTAAAGTTTATATCCAGATCTGGATAGAAACTTTAAAGATTTAAAAACTTTTTGACTATTATGTACATTGATTATTAATAATGAAGAGAAGTATATCTTTTGTTAGGATCATATGAATCTTACATTACACATGTGCATCATTTATGATAAAATGGACATGTTTATGAACTTGATGATTGAAGGTATGTTTGTCCTCTTTAGCTCATACCAGGTTGATATTTTGATGCAAATGCTATTTATCATGTTTTTGGTTGATTTAATTATTCAATATGTACCTCACACACACAAGCATGGAAAGATCAACCATCCTTATACAATGCATGGAAGAACTTTTTCACAACTTTCCTTACCAGGTTACTTAAGTTATAAGAACTCATTTTCACTGATCCTTATTAGGATTCTTTTACTTTGATCCTTTTCATGATGATCCACATTGGTATTCTTTTCACTTCACTTTGGAAGGTGATCCATGATAGGATTCTTTTGTTCATTCACTTGGAATGTATTGCTTTTGTAGATTCATCCAATTTGGATGTGTTCCTCATTGGGAATCTTTTGGATTATTACATCTGCACTATGTGCTTGTTTCATCTGGTCTTTGCTCAGAAAAACAAAGATGAAACTAGATGTAGGTGAAAGAGATATATAAAGTATCATTACTTGGTGCGTTTAGGTTACTACAAACATATGCATTCAGATAAGCCAATATATACATGTACTTTGTGATGAGTGTTTCACTATTGAATAAGATTTTAATTCATCATTGCATGTATCTTCTCTTCCAAGTTGAGCCTACCAAAATATCTGGTAAGTCATGACAGTCTTGCAATTTTTGAAATTAAGCGTAGTGCATGATATAACGACTGTAATTATATCATTTCCCAGTGATATTCTATTCCTCATAAAGTTGACTTATTTTTGTGTGTTTCTAGTATTTTGACTTGTTTTTTTGATATTTTGATTGATTTACTCAAGATTAATCATACCAATTGATTTCACTAGAAATTCAAACCTACTAGGTTCAAATGCCTTTGTGAATAAATCAGCGAATTGATTTTCAGTGGGTACTTGAATCAATTTGATTAGCCTCTTTTCAGCACAGTCTCTCAAAAAATGATACCTAATTTCAGTGTGTTTGGTTTAAGAGTGCTGAACAAGATTATTTGTAATAAAAACAGCTGCGGTGTTGTCAATGTGAATTGAGGTGTGCAAGAAGTTAAAACCATAATCAAGCATCTGGTTTTGAATCTAGAGTACTTGAGAGCAACAAGCTGATGTTGCAATATACTCAGCTTCTGTCATGAGACTAGTCTGGGACCAAGAAATTGACAACCGCCAGAGGTGGACTTCCTATTGAAGTTGCATCCTCCGTAATCATTGTGAGTGAAGGCATAGAGATTGAAGTCTCCTTCCTTTGGATACCATAATCCATGAGCTGGTTTGCCCTAAAGATATCTGAATATCCTCTTCATTGCATTCATATGTGATTCTTTTGGATCAGCTTGATACCTGGCACACATACAAACACCAAACATAATATCAGGCCTATTGCCTGTTAGATACATAAGTGAACCAATCATAGATCCATAATGAGTCTGGTCCACTGATTTGCCTTCTGGATCAGGTTCAATCTTCACTTTAGTATCCACAGGAGTTTTGATAGACTGATAATCAGCAAAGTGGAATTTCTTCAACATAGTTTCCACGTATTTTGATTGATTAATAAAGATTCCATCTGTTGTTTGTTGGACTTGCACCACTAGAAAGAAAGTGATTTCCCCCATTGCACTCATTTGGAATTTTGAATGCATAAGGTCTTCAAACTCTTTACAGAGTTGCTTGTTTGTTGAGCCAAAAATGATATCATCCATATAAATCTGGACTAACAACATGTTTTTTCCTCTTCTCCTTCTGAACAGAGTCTGATCAATCTTTCCTCTTTCCTATCCATTTTCAAGAAGAAAGGATGATAGAGTCTTATACTACTTCCTTGGAGCTTAATGAAGACCATACAGAGCTTTGTCAAGCTTGTAAACTCTATGAGGGAAATCTGGATCTTCAAAGCCAGGTGGTTGACTCACATAGACCTCCTCAGCAATCTTTCCATGCAAGAAGGCACACTTCACATCCATTTGATAAACAGTAAATTTTATGGACGCAGAATATGCTAGAAAGATTTGAATTGCTTCTAATTTGGCAACAGGTGCAAACACTTCGTCATAATCGATTCCTTCTTCTTGAGTGTATCCTATGCCACTAATCTTGCTTTGTTTCTAATGACGATCCCTCTATCATCAATAATTTTTAATCTAGGATTAAACACTCAGTAACCCTTTGAAACTGAAGAATAACCTACAAAGAATCCTTCATCAGATTTGGATGAAAATTTTCCCAAATAGTCTCAAGTGTTTAATATTAAGATAGGACAACCAAATGACTTGAAAAATCCAATAAATGGTTTTCTATGAAAAAGAAGTTCATATGGAGTCTTGTTACTTTCTTTTACAATCAGAGTCCGATTTTGCACAAAGCACGATGTGTTAACTGCCTCTGCCCGAAAGGTAAAGGGCAGTTTAGCATCGGCTAGCATTGTCCTTGCCACTTCAATTAGTGTTCTATTCCTCATTTCAGCTACCCCATTTTGTTGAGGAGTTCTAGCTGCACTGAATTGATGAGCAATGCCTTTGGTTGCACAAAAAGAACTCATGTCTTCATTTTTAAATTCCATTCCATTATCACTTTGGATTGTTTTGACCTTATGATCAAGGTGATTTTCTATTTTAGCGATAAAGTCTTTTATTATTTGGGATGCCTCATTTTTATGAAGTAAGAAGAAAACCCATGTAAATCGTGAAAAGTCATCAATGATCAACAAACAATATTGTTTCTTTCCAATACTCATGACATGAGTTGGTCTGAACAGATCCATATGAAGTAGCTTCAATAAAGTATTATTGGTGTTCACCAGCTTGGATTTATGAGAAGATTTGTGTTGTTTTCCTTTGTGGCATGCTAAACAGTGATCAACAAAATGAAATTCCTTTTGAGGAAGACCAATGAAATGGTTTCTTTTGACCAATCTATTCATATTTTTAAAGTTTGTGTGCCCTAAACGTCTGTACCAAAGCTGTGACTCATCAAATGATGCTTTTGACAAAAGACATGTTTCTTCTTTAGGAGATGCGGAACACAGGTTTAAAACATAAGTATTATTCTTCCTCGGGGTCTTTAGGACAACCCATTCTTCAGAGATCTGAAATCTAGGTTTCAGAATCTAGAAATGAGTGTTTGTAAAGTGAGTTGAATATTTCTTGTCATAGATCTAAGACACGCTTAGCATATTGAAGTTTAGCTGTTCACAGTAGTTCACTCTATCAAAGCTCAGCATCCTATTTGTCACGGATCCTTCACTTGAAGTCATGAAGGAGGGAACGATCTCCAGTCATGTGTCCAGAACATCCACTGTCCATGTACCATAAGCTATTGGACCTATGTGGATGAACCTGCAAGAACAAAAGAACTAATTAGAATGTGGAACCCAAGCCATGATGGTCTTGGGTTTCCCGTTCCTATTTATTATGGTGACTTCTTGATACCTTCCTCTAAATTGTGATCTATTTAGAGGTGACCTTGGAGATTGCTTATGATACTTTGCTGGAGTCTTCTCATCAACATCAACAGAAGAGTCAGATGAGTAGTGAAATCTTAGATCTTTATTCTTTTGAAGAAATTTAAACCGTTTTTGATTTTCAAAAATCATTTTAGGTTTTGAAAAGTCGTACTTTTGATTGAGGTAATGGTTGCTTCTTTGACTTTTCCATATTTCTTTTGTTTTACTCTTGTCAATGAGTGATCTAGATGTCCAAGATTGATTGGTGTGCACATGACTCCTGACTTGTGTTTTGCCTAATGATGTTGTTGAGATGGGTTTGTTTTGGGGAATTCTCAATCCTTTTTGATTGAAATAACAATCAGATGTATTGTGATTGTTCATATCACAGACTGAACAATATTTATTAAAACAACAGTTTTAGGTTGAGTGGTTGTTCATGTCACAGATAGAGCAATATTGATTGTAAATGCACTCTTTTGTTTTGTGATTGAACATATCACAAATGTCACAATAAATTTGTTTATTGCTTGAATCAGATTTTGATTTGTGGGACTCAACTGATTTTCTTATTTACTTCTGAGCCATATTCTTTTGCTTAGGGGAGGAATCAAGAACAGCCATATTTGTAGTTTGCTTCACAAACCTACTGTTGTTAACTATTTTAGGTTGTTTTTGTTTCCTCGACCCTTTCTTTTTCTCTTTCTCAAACTGGACAACATGTTGTTTGTTGCATATATCAAAGCCTACTCCTTGTTTTGATTTTGACGATTATGGATCAGACTTAATTTTAACTCCTGAAATAGGTGATCTCTTATGTTTCTTTTGTAGTGAAACCTTTTTGATTTGCTTGAATTATTTGGAGATTTGATCTCATTATCAGATCTGCTTTCAGTAGATGGTTTCACTGACTTCACAAACTTTTTCATTCCTTTTGAAATGCCTGGTATGAACTTCACAAAAGGAACAATATCCTTGATTGGCCTGATAGGTTTAATGACACTCACTGTCTTGTCTGAACACTCTTTAATCTTGATTGGATGACCTAATTTGATTTTCTCCTCATTTGTTTCAATATAAACATCAGGCTTGTTTTAAGGATTGGTTACTTGTTTTACTATAGATTTTGGTTCATTAGTTTTAATTTCAATTTCCTCATTGAGTGTGATAGATTCAAGCATGACAGTGTAGTTGTCATTGTATGGTGGAGGACATGAATTATACCCAATCCCAGACATGTCCTTGGGATCCTTTTGAGAATCAAGCATCTTTTGCAGCTTGACTGAAGACAGTTGAAACTTTTCAAGTTTCACTTCAGTAAGTGTATGTTCAGCCTTAGATTGAGCTAACTTTTCAATCAGTAGCTCATTCTCAGCTACAAGAGTGTACTTTTCACCATGTAGTTTTTTAATGTCAGAGATGAGAGATTTTATTTTAATTTCAAAGCCTTTTATCTCTATTTTCATCATCTCTGACTTCACCATTTCTTCTTTTATTTTTATCTACTAGTTTATGGTTATGCTCTCTATAACCTTGCAATCAGTAATACATTTTTCATTGCAAAAGTTAGATTTTACCTCAGTAGGCATTGGAGATGGACCATCATTGATGTGAGTCATAAGTGCATGATTTTGAAATTGAGGCTTTACTTCCTCAGCATACATGCTCCAGTCACATACTCCATCTTGTTTAATCACAAGAGCATTTCCAGATGACTGACTGCTTCCATGAGCTTTATTAGTCAGTTGAGGTTGAGTCTGGTATGACTGTTGTTGTTGATGCTGATACTGGTGTTGATGATTGTTGGAATGAAAGCTTGAATTTGGTTATGAAGACGACTGGCTTTGTGAATTCCTTTGGAAGTTGTTGGTTCTTTTGGGATCATTGCATTCCCTAGAGAAGTGGCCAGTCATGCCACAGTGAAGCACTTCACCTTGGATTTGTCATATCCAAGCTTTGTGTTTTCATTAAGGCTTAGTTTTCTGCCTTTTCTAAAAAATTTCTTTGCTCTCACAACAATCATGGCCATTTGCCATTGTAAATCCATTTCTTTCACACCATCTGGATCAATTTACTCTAGGTCTTCCTGGATCAGATGTGCAGATATGAGTCTTCCTCCTAAATAAGCTTCAAAACTTGCAACAAAGGCATTGTAAGTAGCCTTTTGTTCTTCTAATCTTGTATCATCATGGGTGTTTGGAAGAGTTGCTGAGAATCCTGCCGATTGGGATGATGTTGATGGTTGTTGATAGATGGAGCTGCAATGAATCCAGTGGTCTTGGCTTGATCCCTTGAGGATAGAAAGTCATCTTCTTCAGTAATGAAGGCATTTTACACAGTATGAGAATCAAATGGAAATTTGTATGCTTCAATCAGTCTTGGTCCTCTTAGATTTCTGCTTCTTTCATCAAGCTCTAATGCTTCTATTTTGGCTATCATGATATCCAAAGTAGTACTCCCAAGATCAAGAGTATTTTTTAGCACTGTGAAATTCTGATTCCAGCTTTCAGGAAGGCTATGCAGCATTTTCTTGTTCAACTCATTGACCTTGTTGGTGACTCCCATTATCTCTAAGTCATTCACCAGCTACATAAATCTATGGAGCTGTTTAGAGATGGACTCCCCTTTGGAGTGATGAAAAGTTTCATATTGATTAACAAGTTTATCCTTGTTAATTTCAGCAACTTCATTGCTTCCTTCACACATGATCAGCAGTGCATCCCATACTGCTTTGGCAGTTCCATATTTTTCTAATCTTTTCAGCACATCCATCTTGAGTGCTTGAGTTAGGATAGAGTAAGCTTTCAGATCAATCTTGATTTTCTTGTAATCTTCATCATCAAGAGTTATATCTTCAATGGGTATCCTTGTAGTCTTGTGGATAGTAGCTTGAACTGCAGACAGAGTAACTGGAATGTGTAGTCCCTTGCAGATTGAAATCCAATAATCTGGATCTACACCTGTAATATAGTTCATGAATCTGATTTTCCATTGTTTAAATTCAGATTTATGTTTAAGCATTGGTGGTTTTGGAGCATTACCAAGTTCTAAAAAACTATGTGAATCAATTTTAACAAGGTGGTTTAGCTTCTATAAATATATATTAGGTAAGTTTTAAGATTAATTATTCCGAATAGTCCAAATCGGTCAACAAATGCTTAGTAAATCAGATATGTTAATGTTTCTTGGTTTATGTCGCAGCTTCTGTTCTTTGTATGAATCTGTAGGTTTTGTGTATAGTTCCTGAAGGTGAGAACATGTTGACAGAGGTCTCTTTAAGAGTATTTTTTGTTGTTTACTAAATAGAGATGATCGAATACTCTATTAGCAACTCAATCACCAGTTCAGTCAAGTTCTATTCAGGTCTTGGGTAGATCTGAAAAAGAACCAAGATCCAAAGCTCTGATACCAATTGACTGGGTAGTGAGATAGATATTCTCACTTAGGATTGAATATAATGATTGAGTTAGTGATTGAAAGGCGGAATGCCTTTTTACAAAATGACTAACCTACCTCGAACCTACACATCAGAACTAGTCTAAGTCTTGATCTGCATTTATTCTTGTTCATCTGCATTGGCAAATGCATATGAGATGGACTTGATAAGCATTTCTTCACTTGGTCATCCGCATTAGTATGTTGATCATCCACATTGGGTAATGCGGATGAACAAATACTTGTGTGCATTCTTGTCCGGTCATCCGCATTGGCAAATGCGAATGAACAAAATCTTATCCGCATACTTTTGGTCTTCCGCATTTGTTAATGCAGAAGAACAAATACTTATCAGCATTTGTTCTTAGCCTTCCGCATTAACAAATGCGGTAAGCCAATACTTCTTCTTCTATTGTAGATCTTCATCCGCATTAGTTCTTGGACTTGTGGGAATCTCAGCAGAACAACCATCAACTCACAAATTGAATTGGCATGTATGATCCTTTCAGGGTCCAACATAAGAGTTATGTAACAATGAACATAGAAAGATAATTTTCAAGGTACTTTCATATATTGCTTCTAAACTCAAAGTATTACAAGATTCTAACAAGCACATCAAATGAGTTACAATGAGAAACTATATATAATACTCCCTACAGCCAGATATACTTTGATACCAGCTGGAATCCTATAACTAAAGCAAATACTATAATGTTATAGTTTAACGTATCTTAGAAAAAGTCTTATCTAAGATATGGTAGTCATGACATGTCCATGACTTACCTTTTGTCAGTAACTAAAGTTGGAAACTGTGCTAACTAATAAAGGTAAACAATGGAATAAAGTATGGTCAATTACATGGCTTTTGAGAAAACACCATGCAGTATATCAGAGGTCTGCAGTGGAGTGTCAGAGACACCATACTTATGTCCACCGGTTCATAGTAGTGTCTTCCGAAGGGTAGTTGGCTTCGAAAGAACAAGTGTTTCGAAGCCACTTATACTTCGGAAGAGGCTACTTCTTCCGAGGCTTGAGGACTTCTCCTTTTCTTCATACTTCGGAAGTTGTCTTCTGATCTTTTCTTCTCACTTGATCTTCAGAAGTGAACACTTTAACTTCGGAAGTAGAGTTTGGCTTCGGAAGTTGATCTTGCACTTTGTCTTTCGGAAGAACTCTATTTCCTTCGGAAGTTCCACACTTAGCTTCAGAAGCCTTTTATTAGATACACCAAAGATAGTCTAAGTGATTTGATTTTGGTTGCACCAGCCTTCTTCTTGATCCAACAAACTCCCCCTAGGCTAATGCTACCAAAACCTCACTTGTTTCTGCTTCTCAAAACTTTCAACACCAGGGAAAGCAGATATTTATCTATTTCTTTGTTCTTCCCTGAATTGGTGCTAAGAAGTTTGTACAAATCATTAGTTAACAGGAGATCTAGTTTGTCACTCTGAATGATGTGGACCCTCTGTTAGAATTCTCTGAAAAGAGTTAGTTGACGGTAGCTGTAATCATACTCCAATCTAACAATGGTTCCAATTCAAGACCTTCCACTATCTGTAGAAAGGTTGTGCCTTTGGTGGTTGATCTTTCATTTTATTCCTTCTATCTCAGTTTTAACTCCTCTTCAATCTTTGCTCTTGTAGTTAACTCAGCAAGATGAAGGATGCTAAAATGACTTCTGATGTGAGCAGCATGCTCGGAGTTGGAGGGATTGGAGAATGGTTTCTCTGCTAACTCAGCAATGTCAAATCTGGTAGAGTGTAACAGAGAGGAGGCATTCAGGCTGTTGCTTTCACCATTCTCTCTCTCCAAAAGAAAGTTATGAGAGGCATCATCGAACCTCCACTGGATGATTTTCTTTCTTGGCACAAAGGGCTTACTAGGAATCTTCTCCCCTTTCTTTGTATCCAGTAGAGTCACTAGCTTTCTTTTCAGTTTCTTCTCTTCATCGTTTAAGGAGTCAGCGTTGATTCCAAGAATTCTAGCAACATGGTCCAGTGTTCCTCTGGGCCGATCAAGAAATTGATCTCTTGTGAGGGAACATGAATATCCATCAACATAAGTCAGCTTGACAATATTTTCCTCATAGGAGATGTCACTCAAGTTTGTGCAATTTGTGAGATTTTTCTTGATTGCCTTGAATTCTTCCAAGGAGAGATGTTTGGAAGGCTAAGGGGATGGTTTGGAAGGTTATGGTGCAGTGGTTCTGGAGAGTGTTTTGGGTTGGAGGATGGGTAGTTTAGGTGGTTGAGGTGAGGAAGTAGGTAAGGATAGTGGTGTAGGTTTGGGTGTGTAGGGTTCAGTTTTGACGGGGAATAGAGAGGGAATCGGTTCAGGTTGGGGTTGAGTGGTTGGCTTGAAGATCATCCCCTGTACCCTTCTATACATCTCTTTCCTTTTGCCCATACGAATGTCAGCCTTGATTTCACTAACAATTCGTTGGAGTGTCTTTTCAGACATAGGTCCCACCTGCCTGCCAGAGAAGCCATGAGCCCAGAGATAGTCTTTCATCCAGGCTTTCTTACCTATCTTCTTGGTCGTAGTGACCCTAGCTTCTTCTTCTTTTCCCTCAACTTCTCTCTTGCAACTCTATTTCTCTCTTTATCCAGTTGATCCTGCTCTTTGTTGAAGAGCCATAAGATCGTATCATTATTATGTGGAGATAGTTCTTGAAGAGAGAAACCTATGGAGGTTAGGAAAGCTCCTTTCCCTCCGGAGCTACATGTCAGCTTCCCTCTTTTCTCATTCTCTTTCTTCCTCTAAGGCCAACCGTGCTGCTTCCTTTTGTTGTTCATTCTGCAGCCTGGTTTCCTTTTCCAACTCTACCAATTCCTCCAATGGTAGTAGGAGTATGTCTTCATTGACAGCTCCAAGCTTGATGAGCCGGTCAATGATCTCTACCCTCTTCTTGTTGTTGACTGCCTCCTGGTTGGTTGCAGCTGCTTTGGAACTGGCAGCTAACAGCTTTCCTGTTGGAAGTCTACCTTTACTTTTAAGCTTTTCAATCCTCTCCTCCTCCTAAATCTCTTCCGCGGTCATTTTCTTCTTTCCTTTGTCATCTTTGGAGGTGCTTGACTTCGGTAGTTCTTGGAAGGAGGATTTAGATTGTAAGAGAGTAGTGAAGGTGTCTGAGCTAGAGGTTGATTGACAAAGTCCTCACTATTCACCTCAGATGCCAGCTCTAGAATTGCATCTGTTATGATTAGATCCTCGGACAACGAGAGCAGTCCTTCCGCAGCTTCCATTTCAGCTACGAAAGATTTAGTTTGTTCTTCCAAGACTTTGACGTCAGCTTCGGAAGTTTGAGGGAGTGTAGTCTATGTCCCAACTGTTTCGGTTGCTGTGCCATCGGTCATCATTTCCCCTTTGAATTTAATCTTAGGTTCCATTTGGACCTTAGGTTGGCCAACTTCTTCCAAAGTGGTAGAAGGTGCACTTATCATCTGAAGCTCTTTAGCTCCAAAGTACATCATAGCCGCATCAGGCTAGGCTGATCTAGATAAGATCTTAATAGGAACTTGAAGAAGAGCCTATACTGCTCTCTAAGCATCCTTGGGTCTATCTGCAGTACACCTTGGATGGCTCAGGAAAAGTAGTTGTAGTGGGAGCCGAATATTTTGAAGTTGAAGTTTGGCTCAGTGGTTCCACATATGATTGTCTCTGAACACTCTCCCCCTTTTTTGTAGCATCATCTTGAGAGCTAGATGATCTGGAGGAAGAGGTCAAGGAGACCTGAATGGGTACATGCCTAACAGATCTATCAATCTGTTTCTCAGCTAGTTGAGCCTTGAGATTGTCAATCTCAAGTTGCTATGTGGCAGACCTATCCTCTAAAATCCTAACCTTGGATTCAAGATTTGAGACTTTAGAAAGTAGGTCTTTGATGATGAGTTGCATTCTTCCCTTATCTTCTTTTGAAGAATCATAGGAGATGAGGTAACATACCTGGTATGTTCATCCTCACCACCATATGTGGTTTCTTGGCACCCTGGTCTCCCTTGCATAATGATGTATCTTTTAGAGTCATCAAAAGGCATGGTTGCCGCAGATTCACTCTCAGAAATGTAACCACTTTCTAGAAGTTCCATTGAGGCACCTTCTGTAGTGGTAGTTGAATCTGCATGAGTCCCCTCCACATCAGTGGGACTCACCTCAGTAAAGGTTTGTTGATGGAGGCTAGAGATAAGAGGTCTCTCTAGGCTCTATTGATCTTTGAGAGAGTGTTGTAGATCAACTTCATTGCCATGGAGAGATGTAATCTCTTCATCCGTTTTGAAGAGAAGGTTAGTAAAGGATAGAGAAGTTAAACCTATTGATCCAGGACCTTGATCAATGTCTATAGGCATTAAGCCTATGATGGGGTTGTCCCTTTTTGGCTGCTTAGAAGAGTATAGATACTCACCCTGAGGGCTTTCAGTTTGGGTTTTGAGCTCATGGGTTTGAGACTGAGGAGACTTAAAACCCATATTGAGGTCAAATGTGAAGAATGGTGAGACCTCAGACTGAGTGGGAGCCCATTTTTCCACTCTAGTCTTTTTGGATTGAATAGGAGGAGCTTGTTCAATCAGAGAAGATTGAACAAGGGTTCGTTTGGGGTGTCTTTGATATGTGATGGTGATGGGATGCGAAGGTAGGTTTGGTAGTGTGATGGCAGTTGTTGGTGTGGTTCATCATATGTGGGGTTAACAGGGATGTCACCAGGAGCTATTTGCTCAGCCATACCTGGAAGTAGAGTATGTATCTTCAAGTGAAATCGGTGGACACTTTCTTCAAAGTCTTGAAGATGGTCAGCCTCATGTGAGGGACAATCAGAGCATATGCACAGACAAGCTGACTCTGGTCTAGTTCACAATTGATTATGTGCTGGAGAAATCTAGGATACATGAAGAATGTTTCCCACTGGAGATTTCCTATGAGATTGTTCAACACAAATCATGAGTAGTTGAATCTAAGGCTTCTCACCATTCCATGAACTAGGCAACCTAGTTCATATGGAATTGGATCCCATCCCCCAAATTTATTGGACAGGCAATGAAGAACGACATGCAGCAGGAACTTGCAGTTGTATGAGAAGTTGAACTTGTAGACTATAAACCTGCTAACGTCTCCACCATATCCCATTTGGATGTAGGTGTTGTCCAAATCTGTTTTGGGGAACTCTGTGGGGGCACCTTCATCATGAAGCTCAAGATGCTCCCTGATGAGTTGCTCAGTAATGACCAACTCCCGGCCACAAATGCTTGATCTAATTACACGAATCCTATTTAGGGTTCAATCTGACCATTTTCCCAAAATTCAGCCATGTGATTGGAGTACAAAGTAGGATTAACAGTCAGGGCAGTGTAATAGGATGATTGGGTAAGAAAGAAAATGATTTCAGAGAAGTCGGCATCTCTTGAGGAATCAAGAAGTGCAACTTGATTATGCTAAGGGTTAAGTGCCATGTGTGAAAGGTGAAGGTGAATGAGTTTGGATTTGGGTAAATTGAGAATGAAGAAAGCTTGTAGGGTAGTAAAATATGGTGAGAAGATGAAAGTGAATAGTCAGGATTAGTTAAAAGAGGGTGAAATGGTGGTAGAAGGGGTTTGGATAAGATGATATTATGTTTTAGTGGGAGATGTGACACGGGCAGCAAAGTCTTAGTTTAGATAAATAATCCGACATCATTAACAAAATCTTTACTTTTTACAGTGTGGGGCCCAAAATTTCCGTTACACAGTAAAGTCTTTCTTCTGAGTATAAACTACTTCCGAAGGTAATTTGTCTTCCGAATGCAATATTTACTTTCGAAGGTAGAATTCTATTTCCGAGAGTAAAACTTGTCTTCTGAATGGAGAGTTTTCATAAGCTTCGGAAGTAGATATGATATGTAATCAATCGCTTCTTCTGAGACTAAAAACTCTTCCGAGAAGAAAATTATCCTTGCAGAAATTTTGCTTCGGAAGATATGTAAAATATCTTCCGTGTGTTAATTCCTTTTCAGAAGAATTTATACATAATAAAATTTTGAGAGAGAGAGACCTTTTGTAACAGGGCTTAGATTGCATTGACATAAGACATTATATATTTAATAAAAAGGTTTTCAAAAGAGGTATACTAATCAATGTTTATCATCCCAATGGCTGTAATGAGATACTTAAATCTTTGTTAATCAAAAGCTTTGGTGAACAAATTAGCATATTGTTCATTTGAATCAACTTTGATTAGCTTGATTAGATTTTTCTCATGAATATCTCTAATTGAATGATCCCTGATATCAATATGCTTTCTTGGAGTGCTTCATCGGATTTTCACTCATAAAGATAGCACTGTTATTGTCAATGTGGATAGGAGTGCTCATAAGTTGAATCCAAAGTCTATCATCTGCTTTTGAATCCACAGTAGTTGAGCACAACAACTTGCTGTAACAATCTATTCAACTTCAGCAGTTGATGTAGAGACACATGATTGTTTCTTGCATTGCCATGAGATGATCCTTCCACCAAGAAATTGACATCCTCCTGATGTTGATTTCTTGTCAATGTTGTAGCCACCATAGTCACTATCAGAGAATCCATAGAGATTTAAAATTTTTGTTCCTTGGATACTAGACACCTAATTTTGGTGCTCCTTTGAGGTATCTAAGGATTGTCTTGGAAGCAACTAGGTGAGACACCTTTGGAGTAGCCTGATATATTGCACAAATGCATGTAGCAAACATGATATCAGGTCTACTTTGTTAGGACCGTTTTCGTATGGAGTACTAACGGATTCTGCATGAGACCAGATCAAATAGTGCGGACTCCTATTTGATAGGTGATCCAATCAGTGAGAACGACAACCTAATCGATCTAATGATGAAACAAACGTTAAGAATTGAGCAGAAATTGATTAGGAACGAACTATGAAGTTGGATAGGCTGCTTAGGGCGCTCTGGACAGCTATGGTTTGTGAATATTCGAAGTCTCCCATTTTTCCACAAATTATGTGGCATTTATAGGTTTTCAGTTTCATTCGTATTAATGAACCATTAGTATGGTTCCGTCGTGCGACTGACTCATGCGCTTGATTCATACGCACGACTGAAGGTTCAGTCGTGCGACTAAATCAACCTTATGTCTCAGTCATACGACTGATCCAGTCTCCTGGTTTAGTCGTGCGACTGGTCCATAAGTATGGTTCATTCATGCGTATGGTCCATAAGTATGGTCCATTAGCATAAATAACCACCCGACTAAGTTGAACACATTTCTCAATCACTATTGACTTAGAACTATATACAACAACTTCAAACCTATATATGATGTTCATACATATGAATTATAGTAAATACAATAATAATATGAAATACTCAAAGACAAATAAACATCAAGATGCATATCATATTTCATTAAGTAGTCACATTACATATGTGTAAGAAATGAAAGACTTTTACATTTAACAACATAAACTAGGAACATGATGTATCAACAAACTCCCCCTTGGACCTAGTTTATCCTATTTTCTAACATTCTTCACGTGCTCTTGGAATTTCTTGTACTTCTCTTCTTTGGGGACTCCTGCGTGGATCTCAAATGTGAAGCAAGCCATATAACATTTGGAATTGTAGAGCTTGTACAATGTCTTACGTGTCATAGAACAGTAGCCAATTGTATAGAGTGTAAACATCTTCAGTTCTTCAGTAGACAAGTTGGTAAGCCATATTGGGTCAAATACCCTGATAGTCCCGATCTTACCTTCTTTGTTCAGAATTATGACGGCTTCCCCCGTCCTCCAGTCGTAATACCACCATTTGAAGTGTGGAGTGAAGTCATGAGGCATCTCCCGTAAAGGAATCTTAGACATTGTGCATGGGGGACTCCACTTCAACACCACCGTAGGTCTTCTAGATATAGGATCAACTTCAGTCTTATGAATAAACCTCTTAGGTTGTTGAGGTCAGATGTTTACCCATCTGGTGTGGTATTCTTTCTCAATGATTTCTCAAACCATCCCGACATCTTCCTCGAGTTGGCATACAAAGATCTAAACAGACCAATCTATTTAGCTCAAAACCAGGAAGAGTCTTCAGATCATGTAGATATTTGAAGTACTCAATCCCCTTCTCTCGTTTAACATCATATACATCCAGATCTTCAAATAGGCCCAATTGATGATCTTGCCTGACACTTTCTGATGTCTCTTTACTCGGTAAAGTTTGGTGTAGGCATTCAACTTTGGAGGTGTACGTTGTGCCTTCATTTCTAATAACAAGCGGCCAATTCAGCCTTCTTTAGATCAACATTAGCATATGTAGCTTGGGCTTTACTTTCATCCTTTGCTTTCTCTTTCTCTATCTCATCTAGCTTGTCAAAAGTATCACTACCAAAGATTTCACCCTAGTCGGGGATAACATTGCCCTAAGGGTTAGTGTACTGAGGATAGTAGTCAGACATGACATCCTCGATCTCAATCTCAACCACACCTTGTAGCTCCTCGTCTCTCAAGACATCTACTTCCGGAGTATCTTTGACAAGCTCATCTGGATTTAGTCCAACATATCTGCGAGCTGCTTGTCGGTCTGGTCATGGATGATTTCTCCTTCCTCTGGAATGTAGCTCACAAACCTTCTCATAATCCCTTGCAAATCAAGGATCATAGTAAGTTGAGTCTTGACTTGCTGAAGGGGAATGACATCATAATGCTCAATCTGTGGAGCTTTATTTTTGCCTTGATCGTGTGTCTCTTCAGCTGGAGGTGCGGAGGGTGCGGCTCTTCTAGTGCGCCTCTCCTTTGCTTCGTGATTTGAGGCTGATGGAGATGCATCACCTTCTTGATCATCCTCCTCCTCATCATCATCTCTTTTTCCCTTTCCACTTCCTCCAGCTTCCTCGTCATCATCATCTTCTTCTGATTCATCATCTGTCAAATCATCATCATCATCTCTACCCATCATCCTTAATCTTCAGGGGCTCACCCTTTGTTCCCTTCAACCTCAACATAAGCTTTTTGTTCTTTTTCTCTAACCCCTCGATCCGCTTGACGGATGCCATCACAAGCTCATTTTAAGCCTTCAAGGCATGGTAAGCTCGAACTAAAGCTCTCTCATGAGCAACGTTCTTCTCTATAAGCTGAGCTATCTGCTTGCCTTGTGCGGTATTGACCGCCATCAGCTGATTCATTTGGTTGGCTCTCAGATCATCTATCGCTAGCAGTTTGAGCACCAGTCTGCTTAGGCTCACCAACTATTCCACTAACCCCAACAATGGGTAGAGTAGAGCCTGTGTAGGTGGGAATTGGGTGGATGTGCCAGCTTGGGAAGTGGTTGTAGTGGTGGATGTGGTGTAGATGGGAGTAGTAAGGAATAATGGATTGTGGTGGAACTAATTTGGCTATTATGGGTGAGATAGGTGTGAATGTATGAGTGGGAGTGGGAGTGTCGGTAGCAGTAGAGGTGGAAGTGTGGGGAATAGTGGTGGTAGTGTGGGGGGAACAGTGGTGGTGGTGTGAGGAATAGTGGTGGTGGTAGTGGCTGTGGTGGTGGAAGTGGCTGTGGTGGTGGAAGAACTGATCAAAGTAATCCTCTCCCTCTTACCCTCTTGCCATGGGGTTGGGCCATCCTCTTCCTCCTGGAACCCTTGGCTATCGGGGCTCCCCCTAAGCTAATCGGCTGATCAGGTGTGTATGTCGGATCTGGGACATCAGTGTCACCACCCTTAGTACCAGCTTGGCATCCACCAACCGCCTCTTTCCCTTCTCGTAGCCCACACCTGGCTCCGGACTATCCAGGGGAGAGTCTCATCATCAGACTCGTCCATTTCATCTACCAAGAAGTCCTGGTGGAAAGCAGCCTGCTTAGATCTATTAGGAGCAGATGCAGTACTGTGTGGAGGTGGTGGAGATATGGTAACATGTCGGTGGCCCGTAATTGACTAGGGCCAGCATCTCCACCACCTTGACCATCATCATGGTCATCATCATCGTCGTCATCTTCGTCAGTAGGAACCACTATGGGCACAATGTCTCATTCATTGTAATCGTGACGCCACTTCTTACGAGAAGACACCACGTAATCCGTGTTGGCTAGATGGCCAAAGAGTCTCCTGACCGGGGGTTTCACCTGCTTCCCTCGGTACACCTTTATCCTACCCAGGGTGGAGTCATCTATCACCTCTAATATAACTGCATCGTCCTTCTCCTTAGGCAGTAGAGGAAGCTTCTCATCTATGATCATTTGCAAGAACCTTGGATACATGGAGAAGCCTTGCCTTTGGCCTTTATGTTCTCTATCAAGTACGAAAAGAGCATGCGTGAGAAACTGACCAGGTGGTTCGGTACTAGTGCAACGTATGCATTCTGGATTTGGTCGGACATCTCTTTGAATCCTCCACGTCTGGAGGCTATACACTTAAGGATCATATGTGCCAGATACTTGAACTGGGGGCACATGTTGCTCTTGTTTAGTACGCCAGCATTAATGTCACCAGTGTACTTGATCCTTAGAAACATCCCTGAACAGTTAGGGGATGTAGCTTGGTTGGATGGGCTCCATCCTCACCCAAATCCAAGACTCTACTCAGGTCGTCTTCCCTGATATCAATGTCTTGTCTAAATATAGAGCTCCGGATACTGTGGGGCTCAACGAATTAGTCAACTGTGGCATTTTCCCAGAAAGCCTGCTAAATTGATCGGTATGGTGTGCATGGGGTAGAAATGGCCTTGTAGATCCTTGATCTACAAAGAAAGGCTATAATCCCTATGAAGTCAGAACTGTTCCGAGACGTAGCATCTAGATGAGCACAAATATTGTTCTTGGTGCTCATTATCCATCCCTCGGCCATATTGCTGCAACACAAGAAACATACACATTAGATCTATTCATAAGAGATAATAATTTAATTTTAGCTGATTTTGATCAACCGGTTGAATCGTACGATTGAACCATACGACTGAGTTCAGTCGTTTGATTGAGCCTGTGACTAAACTTAGTTGTATGTTGTGCCATGCGGTTGAGTTAGTCATGCGACTGAGTCACCAATTGATTCACTCGTGAGATTGAATCATACGCCTGGCTCAATCGTGCGACTGAGGTTCATATGTGTGTCCATTCGCATCTTGCTCTATTCGACACCGTATATTTGAATCTTTGTCAAAACATTACATTACACTCCGTGTAGATTCATTAGGTTCGCAGGGACTCGAAATAGCACTTAGTGTCATTTAAATCAACGTTTGTGTCCATTTAAGTGGTCTAGTTTAGGGTATGGTCCCGGTTCTTGATTTTAACAATTTCGGTCATTTTGGGTTCAATTAATCCTTCATTTGACCTGATTTTTGTTTCAAATTACCTGAAGATGAATAGAATATCAGTTAGTATCACTATCGGAGAGTAATCACAATAATCAAAATTTTGGCAGAGTGTCTGGGTATTAGGCGGTTTTTGAGAGTTTTTGAAGGGTGGTAGGGTATAGACCGACTGACCCCCTTTTTATACTGTTTTAAGTTTCAGTCGTGCAACTGGACCCATACGCATGATTCATTCGTGCGACTGGGGTTCAATCATGTGAGTGACTTAGACTCGTTCATCCAGACGTACGATTGGTTAATTCTTATGATCCAATCACTCATGGTCCAATTGTGTGATTAGCTCATACTTATGGTTCAAGCAAGCGATTGGCTCATACTTATGATTCAATCATGTGGTTGGATCATACTTATAATTCAACCATGCGATTGGCTCATACTTATGATTCAATTGTTTGGTTGGCTCATATTTATGAGTCTGACTTCATACATTTCCATACACTCAAAATTTAACTTTTGATATATAACTTTATGACCAATGATCATCTCATACATGACCTTTTTAACAGAAAATCATTTGACCACCTCAGACGTGATCCTTTTAATTGAGAGCCGATTGGTCACCTCAGACATCACCTTTTTATTTTGTGATTCACAGAGTTCATCTAGTTATATAGTCCGACATCGACGCAAAGAAGAAAACGAAAACATAAAACAACTCGAATTAAAGCAAAACTAGACATATTTTTGTGTTTTTGGTTTGAGGTGGATTGAAACCTTTTAAAAATACTCTAACTGATTTTTCCTCCTAAGTAGAACAGCTTCAATTTATTTTATCATTTCTGGAAAGATTTATATGGAATCATACAGGTGTATCATAATCATTTGGGACCCTTTTATATGTACTTGGATACTAGATACTTATTTGTTTGAGAGTTATAGCACTTCAGGAATCATACTAGAGCTGTAAGATGCACACAATGATTTTGACTGTCGAGAGTTGCAGCCACGATGATTGTCAGTATATTTGTCCACTTAAATCCATACATAGATTTTTGACTCACATTGGTGACGAGTTAGGTTTTATTATTTCAACAAGCATTTGTGGATCCCACACTTATTTGGTAATCAATATTCCTCGGAAGATTTTTGAGCGGTCTACAGGTATTTGACAAGAAGAAAATATTCTAAGAGCCTTCAAAGAGATGCCAAACCTCAAGTCAGTGCCATCGCACAACAGAGAGGCGCAAACAAATGAATTCTAGAATATTTAAGTTATGCTTATCCTCAGGTCAGTGCCATCATAAAACAGAGAGGCACGTAACTTATCTTCTTGTTAGAGCATTTTTTTTCTTTTGCACATAACGCACCAACAACATTTGTCATTAGCTTGATTGTGCTTAACAATTTTTCCATGTGTTTTGCTTATTTTTATGGTCATCCGCACACATTTGTGCCGTTTATTTTGCTCGTAACCCCTTATTGGAAATGCATTGATTGTGTTAACCAGATTAGATGAAAACCCATAGCAAGTTGAACAAATTAGTTTTAATTTGATTTACCAATGAAGTCTACTCGTCTATTGTGTTAAATCTACCGACACATCATATAATAACTAGCAACCCCTAGGCCTACTTTCTCTATGTTACCTCAGTAGCAAACTAGCTTACTATCATTTTTCCTTTATTTTGCTTAGAATTCTCAGACTTGTAATTTGAATATAGCATTTTGATCATTTAAATCCTTTTGATGTCCGAAACAATTAGTTCTCTATGTACTATCATTTTCCATAATTTTTGAATCAATATCACTGATTTGATTTCTTTGCTTTCAACTTATCTGCCGGCCCCCATTTTTTATTTTTGTTTAAAGTAATTAAATACTGAAACTAAACTATTCTCCCCCTAAAATTCTAAAACCAAAAATGTTTTGTTTTTTTGATTTTAAAAGACAGGAGAATAAAAATAAAAAAATAAGAAAAAATTGTCAGACTAAGAACTCAATTCTTCTGGAATCACAACACTTTACTTGTCATACCATTGACCTCCAAGAGATATAAAAACCAAGGTTTGTCAAAATCTTTTTTGTAGAGGTCGGCGCGATGAAAATCCGTATTAATTTTAACAACATCGATTAATTACTTCTCAAAACAGTCACGTATAAAGTGATATGTAATACCAATGTGTTTAGTTTTTGGATATTGGACAGGATTTTAGTGACAACTATTGCAGCAGAATTATATCAACAAGATAGGGGTGTTAGAAATTTTCAAACCGTAGTCTCGCATTTGCTATTGAATCCAAATGATTTGTGAACAACAACTCGTAGCAGCAACATATTCAGCTTCACATATTGACAGAGCAACAGATGTCTGCTTCTTACACTGCCAGGTGACTAAGCGTCTTCCACAGAACTGACATCCCGCTGATGTTGACTGTAATTCATCTTGCAAGCACCATATTCTGTGTCAATATACGTTGTAAGCTCAAAGTCATCATCATGAGGATACCACAACCCGAGTGTTGGAGTACCCTTCAGGTGACAAAGATCCTTTTACCCCAATTAGATAAATCACTTTTGGTTTAGCTTGATATCTGGAACAGAGGCATGTGGTGTACATAATATCATAACGAGAGTTTGTGAGGTACATCAGAGATCCGATCATTCCTCGATACATAGTGACATCTACCAAATCACAATGTTTGTCGAGTGCCACATCGTGGTTCGTGGCAAGTGGAGTCCGAGCAACCATTTCATTCTCCATGTCAACCGACTAAGGATATCACCTACATATTTGGACTGATGCAGGAAGATTCGTAACGCAAGAAAGAACTTCATCTCTCCCATCGCACTCATCTCAAACTCAGCTTTCATCATGGATTCGAATTCTTTACACAATGCTTCATTTTTTGACCGAAGATTATGTCATCCACATATATCTGTAACAGTAGTAAATCACCATATATCTCTTTAATGAACAACATGCAGTCAATAACCCTCTGCGAAAACCATGTTTCAACAGATGAGTAGAGAGTTTCTCATACCAGACTCAAGGGGCTTGAGGAAGCCCGTAAAGAGCCTTATCCAGTTTATAACTCTATCCCAATGATAAGAATCCTCAATCCTTTGGGTTGAATGACGTACACCGTTTCACAGATTTCACCATTAAGGATCTGTCAAACCCCGGCCCAGGTAGGGTGGGACGTCACAGACTAGCAACAACATATGGCAGCGGAAACAAACCATTACAAGAGCTCAAAGGAGAGAAATCACATGGCATTAAAATTTTTCAACAGATACCGGGGCTAGAAACAGATCCAGCACCCAAATAAGTTATAAAACCAACGTAGAAACAAATTGTATTTGGTCAACAGAAATGTAAAATTGTTCAAATTGTTCATTAAGTAAAATAAGCCAATGCCATGGTCATGGGGATAAGTCTAGGTCTTCACAACAGCTAGGATCACTTCATAAATTACTGAAACATGCTCAAAAAGAATTGTGTCAACTAAAAAGTTGGTGAATTCAAGTGCTTAAAGTTTAAAAACAAAATGGACTTAACAAATCCTCATTTGATAAAAAGGAATGAATCATACTTTCAACATCGTGGGAGAATCATAATCAACCCTGCTCTCAGTCCCGGTTGGCCTCTTCTAAAGTTGTGTTTAACCGCTATTCCCGATGGAGAACTGAGTAGCAAACCAGTGTACCATACCTGCCCGATGGTTCACCATAGTTTCTTAATAAAACCTGTCACATGCCACAAACGACCCCTCAGGATCTCAGTGGGGTACCTTTCCTAGAACGGAAGCCACTGTGTTTGGGGGATTCCCTAAATAGATTTATCCATATAAACAAGCGATAAACAAAAAAATTAATGATCATGATATAAGTATCAGAAGGTAACAATAAATCCTACATACAATCACCAAGTAAAGCACAAATATAGTTCATAAATAACAGAGCATGTTTCACCCCAAAGCAGTAGTAAAAAGGGGATCACTAGAACTCACCTTAGGTGTTAAGCCAATAATAACTCTTCGTGTGCGAGGAATGTCTCAAGTCTAGCACCCTAACATGATATATTAAGTGATAAGCTACTGCTCTAAACTTATTTAAAGTGCAACAAGTGTGTCAAAATTTAGTTGTCGGATAAGGCTTTGATTCCGTGAGGGTTTTATAAAAAGTTTCCTTTTATGGAAAGTCATGGATTTCCATATAATTTAGGATTTTACATCATTAAGCTAAGGATAAAGGGTAAATATGTTGTTCAAGTGATTATTAGTCTCATAAGAGTCGTTATAAAGTTTGGTAAATATTTACAGTTTAGTCCCTCAAGTTTCAAAATTGACAGTTTCTACCCTCAAGTTGGTTTCTTACTCTTTGTGACAATTAAGACCAAAAATCAGGTTCTCAGAGTAAAAATTGACTTAAAGTGTTCCAATTTTCCGAATATGGATCCAGTTTAAAACCTATGCGTTTAACGTTCCTGTTGCGGTAAAACCGGAGAGTTTTAACGGTTAATTAAGGATTTCCATAAATTTGATTCTTGGACCAGTAGCTATCATCTTAAGGAAATTTTTTTAAGTTTCAAGTCCTTAATTGTGAAATTTTTCCTCTAATAGTTGAAAGCCTCATTTTTACGTTTAACCCGTTAAAATGCGCTTTTAACCGAATTTAACCATTTAAAAGCTTATTTGACCAATATTTCAAATCCTTTAGGTCTTTTAACACTTAACTTGCTGAAATTACATGGTTTTTAAAATCTTAGCTTTAAACCCCTTTTTCTTGGATTTTTCTCAAAACGTCACCCGGTTAATACCCGTTTCTAGTTAAAACGCCATTTAATTATCCTTTTGAGCATTTAAATTACCCATTGACTCCAGAACACTTTATTAACCATTACTAAGCCTGTAATACTTTTTAAGATGGTTAAAATCCATGTTCTATTATTTTTAAAGTTGTTTTACCATGTTTCGGGTCCCGAAAATGACTAAAGTGGGTCTAATCTTAACATGTCTTTAATTTCCAGAGATTAACCATTTATCACACACTTAATATTCATCAAAACTTTCTGAAATCATGTCCCAAACTCATGGCTAGTTCACCCAACACAACAATGAACCATCAACTTAGTGATTTAGCCATAACCGACCATAACACATATGTAAATCCTTATAACATGCGTTTAAACATTACCAAAACCTTATTTAACTTTAATATCAGATTATTAAGGTGTTCCAAAGTCGTTCATGTGCAGGTATGAACCTTGGTTGAGAGGGTGTTCAAACAAGTGCTTAAATAGTGTTATTTCATGTAGAAAGAAGGTTTTCAAGGTGTAGCCCGTGCAATAACCACACGTTCGAGTTATATAACCTTTTGTAACTTTCAAAACAGGTTATTAGGATTCCATAAAACCATTAGCAAGAAGCTTACAACTTTTTCTTTCAAGGGTTACAAGATTTACAAGTTAGATGGTGCAAAACACCCAAAAGAGGGTTTTCATGGTGGAAATCGGTTTCCACCTCAAGAATGACCAATAAAACATGTGAGATACCTTTTGTGACGTTGAATGCTCCTCAAGAACAAGATGATGGTACAAGAAAGAGAGGAGGTGCTTTTAAAAGAAAAGTGAAGAAAACACATGTAATGGCCATTTTCGGGTGACATGAAGCTTACACTTGGTGTGGTTCACATTTTGGAGAGTGTAGATGGTCGAGAGTGGTGTGGTTCAAACATGTGAGAACTCAAACAAGTGTTGTAGGATCTCGGACTTGCAAGAATCAAGCACCAATCTTCACAAAATGGCACCTTCTCGCTTGTTTGAGCTTGGCTGGTTGATGTATGGTGTTGTGCTTCAAATATGGGGCTGAAATGGTGTTCAAAACCATGGTGTGTGTATGTTTTTCTGGAGAGAATCCGAGAGAAGAGAGTGAGAGAGGTGGAAATGCTTGCATGAATGAGGAGTGGAGGGTTGAAGGTGGTGGTGTGTAGTGGTGTAGAAGTGTGATGATTGGGGGAGTGGGGGGCGGCCGAGATTTGGCCTCTAGTGGCATTTTTTATTTAACTCTTAAATACAAATTAATATTATGTAGTATTAAGTTGTTGTGTAGTGTTGTATTTTAGGTGGTAAGAGTTTTTAGTTAGTTGATGTGTCTTGTGCATGATTATGCATGCATTAGCCGAAAATTAATGTGTGTAAGCACACATTTTTAATTGTTTCAATAATAGATTGATTTCGTAGTAAGGGTGACTAATTGACTTTCCCGGAACACTAAGTTCATAAGGTAATACTCAAATTAACTAAAAGTCACTAAAATCACATAAAATCATGAAATGGAATAAATAGCAAAAGATGATTCCAAATTCACTAATAGAGTTAGATTGTTTCTATTATTAGTACTCATACGATGGGTAATGATGCAAGTAGATTAGGGTTAGCATAACGACCTTGAGGTCGGTTGTCACATTCTCCCACCGTTTAGGAAATTTCGTCCCGAAATTTTAGCATCGATTAGAATCTGAAGGTGGGTTTGAAGAGGTGTGGATAATTCTTCCTCATCTCATTTCACGTTCGCAAGTGAATTCAGGTCCTCGTTTTGAGTTCCATCTAACCTTGACCTTGGGTATGCGGCTCCGTCTGAGTTGCTTGACCAAGCGGTCTGTGATCTCCATGGGCTCCTCCACAAAGTTCAGCTTGTCATTGATTCTTGCTTCATCCAACGGTAGCTCTAGGCTTTTGTCTACCATGCACTTCTTCAAGTTCGACACATGGAAGGTGTCGTGTATGTAGCTCACCTCTGAGGTATTTTCAATTTGTAAGCCACGGGGCCAATTCTTGCCAGTATTTCCAATGGTCCAATGTATCTCGGGCTTAGCTTTCCACTCTTTCCGAACCTCACGATTCCCTTCCATGGTGCTACCTTTAGCATTACTCTGTCATCTAGTTGAAACTCTAAAGGTTTCCATCTCCTATCAGCGTACTTCTTCTGCCGGTCTCTGGTTGCCCTTAGTCGTTCCTTAATTTTAAAAATCTTGTCAGTGGTCTCATGATGTCAGGTCCCATTACTTGGCTATCACCGATCTCATTCCAGCTCAATGGTGATCGGCATTTCCTAGAGCCTCATACAAAGCTGCCTTGATACTTGCGTGGTAACTGTTATTATAGGCGAATTCCACCAAAGGGAGATATTTGTCCCAACTTCCACCCAAGTCAATCACACAAGCTCTTAACATATCCTCCAACGTTTGAATGGTCCTTTCGCTCTGACCGTCGGTTTGTGGGTGGTATGTGGTGCTTAGATCCAAACGGGTTCCTAAAGCCTGCTGGAATGATTTCCAGAAACGAGAAGTGAAACGGCTATCACGGTCGAAGATGATCGATAAAGGCAATCTATGCCTAGTTACTGTCTCATCGACATATATTTGGGCCAATTTCGTCAAGTTTTGGTCTTCTCGAATTGGCAAAAAGTGAGCTGACTTCGTTAGCCTATCCACTATCACCCAAATAGCATCATGGCCTCTAACGTTCTGGTAACTTTGTAACAAAATACATCGTGACGTTATCCCATTTCCATTCTGGGATTCGGGCTGTTGTAACCTTCCTGACGGTTTTTGATTTTCAGCTTTTACCATGGCACAGGTTAGACATTTCCCAACATAATTAGCGACTAATTTCTTGATTCCTGGCCACCAAAAAGTGCTTTAGATCCTGGTACATTTTATCACTTCCAGGGTGAACTGAGTACCTAGATTTGTGGGCTTCGTCGAGGATTACCTCTTGAATTCCTCCGTGCTTCGGCACCCATGTTCTCCCTTCGTACTTGTATGTACCATCATCCCCTGTCTCAAATCGCTTTTCCATCCGGTTAACCCTTCTTCTTTTAACCTTTCTTCCTTTAATTCTTCGTTTTGAGCTTCTTTCAGTTTTGCGATAAGGTTGGTATACACACTCATCCTTAAGGCTCGTACACAAAGAGGCTTTTCTCTCACCTTTCTGGTCAAAGCATCTGCCACAACATTGGCCTTACCGAGATGGTAACGGATTTCACATTCGTAGTGTTTAGCAGCTCGACCCATCTTCTCTGACGCATGTTTAGCATCTTTTGGTCAAGAATGTGTTGCAAACTTCTATGGTTAGTGTAGATGATGCACTTCGTGCCATAGAGGTAGTGCCTCCAAATTTTGAGATCCAACACCACGGCACCCAATTCCAGATCATGCATCATATAGTTCTTCTCATGATCGTTCAGTAGTCTAGATGCATAAGCAATCACCTTGTTGCATTGCATCAGTACACATCCTAGTCCTTGACGCGAAGCGTCACAATAGACCACAAAATCTTCTACTCCTTTTGGAAGAGCAAGGATAGGTGCACTGCACAACTTCTCCTTAAGCATTTCAAATGCCTCATTCTACTCTCATTCCCACACAAAGGTTGTGTTCTTCCTAGTAGTGCGGTCAAGGGTTGCACTATGCGCGAGAAGTCCTTTATAAACCGTCGGTAGTATCCGACCAGCCCTAAGAATTGCCTTATCTCCGTGGGAGTTTCAGGAATCTTCCAATCCTTTATAGCCTCAATCATAGAAGGGTCAACTTGAATCCCATTCTCATTTACTACATGCCCTAAGAATTTAATCTTACGCATCTAGAATTCGCATTTAGAGAATTTGGCATATAGTTGTTCATTCTTGAGTAATTCAAGAATTAGCCTGAGATGCTTCTCGTGCTCGTCCTTACTACAGGAGTAGATCAGTATGTTGTCGGTAAACACGATCACAAACTTTTCGAGATAAGGGCAGCAAACTTGGTTCATGAGGTCCATGAACACGCTAGTGCATTAGTCAGTCCAAAGGGCATGACTAAATACTCATAGTGTCCATACCTAGTTCGGAAGGCCGTTTTTGGAATGTCCTCTTCTCTTATCTTCAGTTGGTGGTAACCTGACCTCAAATCTATTTTGGAGAAATAACTTGCTCCTTGCAGTTGATCAAATAGGTCATCTATTCTCGAAAGAGGGTAACGGTTCTTCGTAGTGAGCTTGTTAATTCTCGGTAATCAATGCACATTCGTAGGGTTCCGTCTTTCTTTTTCACGAACAATACCGGGACACCCCATGGAGAGACACTCGGATGTATGAATCCCTTGTCAAGTAGTTCTTGAATTTGCACCATCAATTCCTTCATTTTAGGTGGGGCGAGTCGGTACGGTGCCTTGGCTACTGGTGCAGCACTAGGCAGCAAATCTATCTGGAATTCAACTTGTCGATTCGGGGGGAGTCCTGGTAGGTCTTCCGGAAACACTTCTGGGTATTCAGAAACCACGGGGATATCTAAAATTTTATTCTTCTCTTGGGTCTTCATCACATAGACTATGAAAGCTGGGCATCCCTTCATTAAGCTCTTGGTAGCTTTTAAGTGGGATACCATGGGGTATAGAGTGTTACTCCTCTCGCCTTGTACCACTAACACTTCCTCGTCGCTCAACGGTATCTTGAGTACGCGCTCATCACATATGATTTTGACTCGATGCTTAGCTAGCCAGTCCATACCAACAACCACATCGAATCCTCCTAACTTAATAGGCATCAGATTTATCCTAAATGTATTTCCTTTTAGGCTCAGCGAGCAATCCTTGATGACTTCATTAGTTTCTAAAATGTTACCATCAGCTAATTCTACAGTAAACGTATTGGTTAAGGTACACGCATCTAAGTCAATCAAAGACCTAAAAGTACTAGAGACAAAACTAGCAGTCACTCCAGTATCAAACAGAACAGTAGCAAGATGGTTGTTTACAAGGAACGTACCGTTAACCTCACCAGGTTCCCTACGAGCTCCAGCTGGGTCCATAACGAATGCTCTTCCCTTTGGCTTGTTTTGCTTGGCATCCTTGTCTCTACCCAGTTTAGGACACTTGTTTCTCATCTGCCCTGGATCCCCACATTCATAGCATTGTTTTCCTGGTGCATAAGTACAGCCCTTGATTAAATGACATGTTCTCTTGCATCTGAAACAAGGCATCGGGTTACATTCCCCTTGATGGTGTAGTTTGCACTTGTTGCAAAATGGGCTTGTCCTCGAGTACAGTCTTCGGGTCTTGCTTCCCTGATCATCGCGCCTCGCACCTTCAGAACCCTTCCTACCTGACCCGCTACTACTTCCAACCACTCTCTTTACTTCAAACCACTTTCTTTTCTCACCAACAGACTTCCTTTTCTCATGAGCCCTAGCTTGCTCAATCCATCCAGCCCTAGCTAAGTCATCAGTCAAACTACTGGTAAGGTCAACCACAGCTTGTAGGGTTAAAGGCCGGGAGGAACGGACCATTCCCCTAACTCTTGGGTGTAGCCCCAGATGTATCGTGCTACACCTTTAGATTCGAGTGTCACTGGATAAGAACCACTCGGGATAGGGCTAAGAAACGATTGATATATTCCATGTAGTTAGGACCTTTCATTTCCAGACTTAGGAATTCTGTCTCTAGTTTCTTGAGTTGATTGATAGGGCAATACTTGCTGGTCATTAGTTCCCTGAATTTGGTCCAACACATTCGGTTACCACATTTCTTTCACGGGTTTGAGTAATCGACTTCCACCATTCAAGATCTTATCCTTGAGGGATTGGGATGCGAACCTCACCATATGATCCATCTTGCACTCACTAATGTCCAAGACAGCTTCCGTTTCATCAATCCATTTGTACGTCTCTATAGCACCCTCGGTGTCGTAGAAGTCCTTGGGCTTACATGCCATGAAGGTCTTATAGGAGCATCCGTTCTTTAATGCCTCGGCTTCCTTGTCGTAGCCCTCGTCGTTCCCTGGCCGATCATTACCATTAGTATTACTCCTATCAGCATTGATCTGAGCGATAATGGTCAGGATGGCGTTAGCATGTTGTTTTGCTACGAGGTTAGCAATTCTCTCGTCATTTTCCTGATTAGCATTTTCCCTGCAGGGAGTTCCTGGTAGGGTAGGTTGGTTTCCAGTTTGTCTGGCTTCCTCACGGCGGCCCTAGTGTCTCCTTACCGCCCAAATCGTGTTCCTCTCCAGTCGGCATTCTGATAGTATCACAAATAGATTCGTTTAGCATCTCAAAATTTGTTTCGAATAGCTCATGCATCAATACCCTATTATACCATGCCTCGGGAAGAGGGATCATGGCGTGTATATATATATATATATATACAACCCACTAAGTGATTCTTACAAGGTCCAATTCAAAGCATATCATATAGTTAGACAATCAATCAAAAAGGGGCATGGACCAATACAAAGCACAACACAACATATTGCATTCAGTATAAATAGTCCAATAACCTAGCATCCAAACAAACAGTTCATAGTTAAATAGAGATAGTAGTATCATCCAGCAAAGTTGAATCAGAGTCAAGCTCTTACAAGTTGGAAGGTGCCATTACCCCTATGATAATAATAATAATAGTATCAAATAATAATTGAAATAGTTTCCTTCACTGTCCTAAAGACAGATAATTCCGCTTCTTACCCCTGCTCTCACATCCACTTTTTCTTCAGCCATCCAAACCATCCTAAGCTATTCTTTCTCTGCTCCTGTTCCAACCGCTGCACCCCATGCATAGCCATCATAGCCTGGAATTGAGCAGACTGGGAGGTCCGGGTGGCGTGCTGAAGAGTCAACTCGTAACGACAGACGGTCTTCAAGAACTCATCCAGTGTTGCCTCAGAGGGTCCTATGTCGCTTGCCCGAAGGCTCGACTGGGAGTACCTATCACCAGCCACTACGTTAGGGCCATCAGACATGCTGTGCCTTAATGGCATCACGTTTTCATCACGTGGGTCAAACAGCGGAGGTGCCGTATCGGAGTCCTAACAGGTGGTGGAGGAGGTGGCATCCTAAAGAGACTGAGGGTTCTGGCCTAGCACTCTTGCATGGACGGGTTATAACACGTGCACCCCTATTCCCTATAGGTGGGATGGGTGAGTGGCTAGAAGCAGCTACGTGAGGAGAGTGGGAGCGCGTCTGGCTCCTGGAAGGTGATATGGAGGAGAGTCCTGAGAAGCTTCAGTGTCATCTGACGTGACAGATATCCATCCGGGTGTCCGCACCTCCTGAGATATGCCTCATACTTTGTCTGAGGCTTCGCCCTTCTAAGGGTCCCAATAGGAGTGGTCTCATTATCAAGGTGAGCAGGCGCCTTACCTTGATCAGCCATTGCCGTTGTGTCCTTATGGAATACATCATGAGTAATTTGGTTTCTCATAGCTCATTATTATATAATAGTACTAGAAATAGTAGTGATGGCAGTAGCATCAGTTATTCCAACATATCATTGTCCGTGTTACCCAAATCAATAGTCTCTTTAATAGTATCGGATAACATAGTTCATCACAGAAATAATTTAAATCCCCTTTTTAAAATAAGTTTCAAAATCATCAATGTTAATCAGAAAAGTCCAATCATTACCTAAAGTCCTTGATGGAAATTACGCGTCCAGTAAATTCATGATTACGTTGATCAAGTGTAATCATCAAGTTACCCAACCCGATCATCCCAACACTTCCCACAAGGACAGTCCTAGGGTATCAGGGTTGTAGCCAAGGTCTACTATGGTATTCCTGACTTCTCTACAACCTTTGGCTATCATACCAATCTGCACACACCCCGAGCCCAGGTAGGGTGGGACATCACAGACTAGCACAACATATGGCAGCGGAAACAAACCATTACAAGATCTCAAAGGAGAGAACATCACATGGCATTAAATGTTTTCCAAAGATACTAGGACTAGAAACAGATCCAGCCCCCAATGAGTTATACAACCAGGTAGAAACAAATTGTATTTGCTCAACAGAAATGTAAAATTGTTCAAATTGTTCATTAAGTAAAATAAGCCAATGCCATGGTCACGGGGATAAGTCTAGCTCTTCACAACAGCTAGGATCTCTTCATAAATTACCTGAAACATGCTCAAAAAGAAAATTTGTGTCAACTAAAAAGTTGGTGAATTCAAGTGCTTAAGTTTAAAAACAAAACAGACTTAACAAATCCTCATTGATAAAAAGGAATGAATCATAGTTTCAACATCGTGGGAGAATCATAATTAACCCTGCACTCAGTCCCGGTTGGCCTCTTCTAAAGTTGTGTTTAACCGGTTATTCCCGAAGGAAGATCTGAGCCCCCAACCAGTGTACCATACATGCCCGATGGTTCACCATAGTTTCTTAACAAAACCTGTCACATGCCACAAACAACCCCTCAAGATCTCAGTAGGGTACCCTTCCTAGAAGGGAAGCCACTGTGTGTGGGGAATTCCCCAAATAGATCTATCCATATAAAACAAGTGGTTCACAAAAGAATTAATGATCATGATATAAGTATCAGCAGGTAACCATAAATCCCACATACAATCACCAAGTAAAGCACAAATATAGTTCATAAATAACAGAGCATGTTTCACACCCCAAAGCAGTAGTAAAAAGGGGTCACTAGAACTCACCTTAGTGTTAAGCCAAAAATAACTCTTCGTGTGCCGGAATGTCTCAAGTCTAGCACCCTAACATGAATATTAAGTGTTAAGCTACTGCTCTGAACTTATTTAAGTGCAACAAGTGTGTCAAAATTTTTGTCGGATAAGGCTTTGATTCCGTGAGGGTTTGTAAAAAGTTCCTTTTATGGAAAGTCTGGTTTCCCATATAATTTAGGATTTTACATCATTAAGTTAAGGATGACGGGTAAATATGTTGTTGAAGTGATTATTAGTCTCACAAGAGTCGGATATAAAGTTTAGTAAAATTTTACAGTTTAGTCCCTCAAGTTTCAAAATTGACAGTTTCTACCCTCAAGTTTGGTTTCTTACCCTTTATGAAAATTAAGAACAAAAATCAGGTTCTTAGAGTAAAAGTTGACTTATTCGTGAGTAAGTGTTCCAAATTTTCATAATATGGATCCGGTTAAAAATTATGCGTTTAACGTTCCCGGTTGCGGTAAAACCGGAGAGTTTTAACGGTTAATTAAGGATTTCCATAAATTTGATTCTTGGACCAGTAGCTATCATCTTAGAAAATTATAACCCAAACCTTCCCCGTCATTCTGTTCTTTCACTAGGTTCTGAACTATGTGAGAGAACTTTCCATACTATGCAATTTTTTGTTTTAATGATTCAACTACGACTTGAAAATTTGTTTTTTCCTTTTCAGTTTCCTCCAAAAAATTTAAATAGAACTTAATGTCATTTGATTGATTTAAGGCAACAACCTCGGTTTCCTTAGTTGTTTTCCCAACGGTTCTATCTTTTCTTTGAAGCTGCACTTATTTTGTTTTAAAACACGATTTGCTTCAGTGCAGAGTTGTAAATCATTTACTAGATTATCATTATGTTCTAATAACCTAGCAAATTTTAAATCAATGCTTTCCCTAAATTTATCACATTCGGTACATGCATGTTTTTCAAATAATTTGTCTTTAGAATATACCTGTGTAGAACTAGACAAATCAGCCATCAAAGCAGTGTTAGACTCTTCGGTGACTGGAATTATCAGTTTGTAGCACTAAGTTCTTCTTCAACCAAATGATCAATGACATCCATAGCTTCTTTGACATCTAAAAATGTATGCTCATCTATGATGTCTCCTTCACTTGCAGATCCATCATCCATGTGTATCAACTAAAGCAATGTTTGATTCACCCTCAAAACGAATCGGAAGGACCAGTCTTCTCCTTCATCACCTGAGCAACCAAAGCCTTAGACTCTTTACTTGAAGATGAAGCTCTAATCTTATCCTTGTCTTGTCAGCTGAATGTAGGAAAAGGATTTCCATTTCCAGTCTTCTTTAGCTTTACGCACTCACGTTTGAAGTGCCCCTTTTCACCACAATTAAAACATGTGACTTTGGTTTTGTCAAATCCAAATGTCGTATCTTTAGTGGCAACCAAATTTGCCCCCGTCATTTTAACAAACTTCTTGGCTCTTCTGATAGCATTAGCCAAAGCCCATAATATCCATGCGTTCTAGCTTAGTTTCATCAACTTGCTCGTAGTCCTCGTCAGCAAGACGATAGTTTCCAATCATACTAGTAACTAATCCATCATAAGATTGAACCAAGCAGCTAGAAGGTCCATGTGCTCTTTAGCAACTTCCACGGTGACATTTCCGAGATTCTCGGTCTTCAACTTGGTAGTATTTGCCTTAGGAACTATGTATTGGGTTCTAGATGACCCTAGTGTTATGGTTCCTGATGCACTGCTTTAGGAAGGAGCAGAAGAGCTAGACACAAACGTCATTTGTAGCGGTGCGCCTGAAGCAGCCGGAGTTGGAACTAAATTGTAATGCAGGATTCTAAACTAGGATCCTTTCTTTGACTTGTTCTTCCTCCCTTAACTTCAAAATGAATCATTTATGTCTAAAGTAGCAAAAGTATCATTTTGTCTCAGATTAGACATAAATGGATCCCATTTCTAGCAGATCATCAGCAAAACTAGAGACTTTATCTTCCATGGATGTGGTCACCCGCCATGAGTGTGCAACTCACTTATCAAATGATAGAATCGATCAATGATATCATCCAAACTCTCATTCCCAATCGGAGAGATATTGTCAAATTCCTTCTTAAGAGCTTTTGCCTTCATCGCTTTCAGAGTTGTATTTCCTTCGTATCTTTTTTCCAAGGCCACCCATAATTCCTTAGACTGCTTGTTCTCATAGAACTGATGAAATATGTCCTTAGGTATAGACTGAGTCAACAAGGCATATGCTTTCTTTTCAGCATTACGCAGAGTCTTCTGGGATTCACTCATTCCTCCCAAAGTCAATTTAACTCCATTGGCACTGACTAGTACCGTGTAACTAGTCTCAATGGATGTCCAAAGGTTTGGGTCAACTCCATTCAAGTAGATTTCAAACCGCAGTTTCCACTATGGGTATTCATCCAAAGTTAACAGCTTTGGCGGTTTTTTGTGGTTTCCAATCTCATTCTCCAGAAGTAGAAGGTTTTGGATTCACAAGTCCATTCCAGCAGTGAATGCAGCAAACTGGTCTTCCATTGCTTTAAACTTGGTAAACTTAGAACTGGACAATTCACTTGTGCGAATGACTATGCGAATGGATCACTTGTGCGAATGAAAGATACAATGAATTCAAATGAGCAATTGGATTCAGTCGTGCGAATGAGCAGGGCGATTGTAATCAACCGACTGGAGTTGCTTAACCGTGCGAATGAGAGATACAACTGATTCTGTCATACGAATAAGAGTAACAATGGGTTCAGTCATACGAATGGTCCAATCATACGACTGATGGCTTCTATGTTTGAAAAATCGATATTGAACACTTTGACACAAAAAACGATTTCCCAAACCCTAATCTGCCGTTTGATAAAAAATCGAAACATTGACCCATGCAATCATTAAAAACACTTTTTGAAGCAAAAAGGTGACTCTTTTGATTGAAAACATTAGTTTTAACACCAAAACCATTGAAACCACGCAAAATCACAGCCAAAGCTCTGATACCACTTGTTAGGATCATTTTCGTATGGAGTACTAACGGATTCTGCATGAGACCAAATCAAATAGTGTTGAATCCTATTTGATATGCTATACGATCAGTGAGAATGATAACCTGATCGATCTAATGATGAAACATACTTAAGAATTAGTAAAATCGATCAGGAACGAACTATGAAGTTGGATAGGTTGCTTAGGGCGCTTTGGATGGCTAGGGTTGTGAATATTTGAAGTCTCTCATTTCTCCATGAATGTGCTATTTATAGGTTTTCAGGTTCATTCGTATGACTGAACCATTAGCATGGTTCAGTCATGCGACAAACACATGCTGGGTTGATTCATACGCATGATTGAAGTTTTAGTCATGCGACTAATCAATCTATGTCTCAGTCATACGACTGATCTAGTCTTAGTCATACAACTGATCCAATCTCCTGGTTTAGTCCTGCGCTGGACCATAAGTATGATTCATTCTGTGTGTATGGTCCATAAGTATGGACCATTAGCATAAATAACCACCCGACTAAGTTGAACACATTTCTCAATTATTATTGACTTAGAACTATGTACAGCACCTCAACCTATAAATGATGTTCATACATATGAATTATACTAAATACATAATATATGAAATACTCAAAGCAAATAACCATCCACTGCATATCATATTTCATTAAGTAGTCACATTACATATGTGTAAGAAATGAGACTTTTATTTAAGAACAAAACTAGGAAATGATGTATCAACATACTTGTTGTGATATAATCAAGAACCAATAATTGCCCTATATTGATAATGATCAGTATTCTCCCTCCCCCTTAGAATCAGGACAAAGATTATGGTTTACGGGTATGGGTGTCTTGGCTGACTTGCAATCTTTCATGTGAATCTTTCTAAGATGTCAGTGACATACTTAGATTGATTGATGAAGAACCCTTCGTTCAATTGCTTCACCTGAATTCCAAGGAAAAAGTCAATTTTCCCACGGAACTCATCTCAAACTTCTTCTTCATGATGCATTCAAAGTCTTTACACATTTGGTCGTTTAGGGATCAAAATATGATGTCATCAACATAGACTTGAACAAGAAAGATGTCCTTTAGATACTTCCTTATGAAAAGAGTCTTATCAATGGTACCTCTAGTGTAACCATTGTTCAGAAGAAACTAAGACAAAGTCTAATACCACAACCTAGGTGCTTGGTGCAACCCATATAAAGCTTTACCCAATTTGCACACATAGTTGGGGTACTGTGGGTCTTCAAATCCTGGAGGCTGGCACATGTAGACTTCCTTATCTATATCCTCATATAGAAAGGCACACTTGACATCAAGTTGATAGACAGTGAAATTCTTGGATACAGCATAAGCAAGGAAGATCCTAACTGCCTCAAGTCTTGCAACAGGTGCAAACATATTAGTATAATCAATTCCTTCCTCTTGAGTGTATCCTTGAATCACCAGTCTTGCCTTATTCTTGATAATCAAGCCTCTGTTATCTCCCTTGTTTTTGAATATCCATTCTTGATAATCAACCTTCTAGGATAAGAAGCATAAGTACAAGTAGACATGCCCATGATGAGTTTTCCCTCTTGTTCTCACACCTTCAAAGACATCCCCAATGAGTTCTTAACTGGATGAGTGTTGTGAATCCTTAAACAAGGAATCACTTCCAGTTGCAACGATAAGCCCAGATTACACATATTTTGCTCAGGAACAGGAGCACTTTGTCTAGCTATTGTTTCAAACTCATTCAATGAGGACTGATTGAATGAATGAGAAACATCATCATTTGTTGGCTATGAAGCAGCATTAACAGTTGCATGTTCTCCATCAGCTTGGTGTTGCGTAGGGTCATCTGATGATCTTTGAGGATCAATAGGTGATTCACTGATTGAAGCTCCACTATCCTTTGAGATAGTTATACTATTAGATCTGTTAATAGTGGAAGCATGATTTGTTGAAGCTCTTGGAGAACTTGGAATAGGTTTGGGTAACTCAAACAATTGGGTATCTTCAGAATTTCCTTGAGTACCTGTTCCAGCTGGAACGTTCTCATAAGATGGTTTAGAATAGTTTGAAAACAATTCTAATTCAAAAATATGATCAGGTCCATTCCCCCTACCACAAGGAGTGTGCTCATTAACAATAATGTTGGATGATTCCTCAAATTGTTAATTCTTATGTTGTAAACTCTATAAGCTTTAGAGTTGGAAGAGTATCCAACAAAGATAGCATCAACTGACTTTTCAGCAAATTTTGCCAAATTTTCTTTTGTGTTAAGTATAGTACACCTACAGCCAAAGGACCTTAGAAAGCCAATGAATAGTGGCCTCTTGTTCCATAGCTCATAAGGGGATTTTCCATGTGGCTTAACTACAAGAACTCTGTTCTGCACATAGCATGCAGTGCTGACTGCCTCTGCCCAGAATGTTAGAGGTAGTTTGGAATCAGCTAACATAGTTCGAGTAACTTCAATAAGTGTCATGTTCCTCCTCTCAGCAACACCGTTTTATTGAGGAGTTCTGGGAGCACTATATTATCTGGCAATCCCTTTTGAGTTACAAAATCAGTCAAAAATGAGTTCTTAAACTCAATCCCTTGATTACTTCTTATTATCTTAACCTTGTGATCAATTTGATTTTCTATTTAAGAATAAAATATTTTAGTGTTTCAGCAGTTTCATCTTTAGATCTTAAAAAGAATACCCATGTAAATCTTGTAAAATCATCAACAATCACAAGGCAGTATGATTTCCTTCTAATGCTCATTATACTTGTGGGACCAAATAGATCCATGTGCAATAAGTGTAATGGAGTGGTGATAGAGTTAACAACTTTGGATTTATGAGATGTCCTATGTTGCTTCCCTTTCAAGCATGCAACACAGTTGTCTTTACAGAAAAATTCCTTTTTAGGCAAACCATGTACCAAGTTATTTTTAGCTAATTTACATTGTCTTCAAATTTACATGACACATTCGTTTATGCCACAATGTTGAATCATTACCATCAGCTTTGGAAAGGAAGCATGATACTTCACCCATTGGGGAAGCATTGTTCATATCTAGTATTAGGACCTGGTATTTGAACGAAATACCTAGTGATTAGCGTGTAAACCAGATCAAATAGTGCGGAATCCTATTTGATTGGCGATCCAATCAGTGAGAACACACGAAGAATCAATCAAGAATTGAAACTCACGTTAGAAATCGATTGGGAATCGATCTAATGTGTTCTATGAACTTGGAGAATGAATTGTGAGGCTTCTGGACGGCTAGGGTACGTCTGGAGTCATAAGTAATCAAAAGCTCTCTATTTTTCACGAATTGGGTTGTATTTATAGTTAGTATTATTCAATCGTGCGATTGAACCATTAGTATGGTTCAGTCGTGTGATTGAACAATGAGGTTGATTCATTCGCACGATTGAGTATTTAGTTGTGCGACTGAGTCAATCTCATGTTATAATCATACGACTGATCCAGTCTCCTGGTTCCGTCATGCGACTGAGTCATTCGTATGAAGTTATTCATGCTATGGTCCATTCGCATGGGCCACTCGCATGAGAACTTCATTCTGTTAGTTTGAATGCATTAATTAATTAATATAACATTATGTATAACACTTCAAACAACCACAAATCTAATTAACCAATTCAATGTCGACTCATTAATGAAATATGAAACATTATAAATATCAAACAAGCAATATCATTTCATTAATCATTTCAAGCATTACCTCAGAATCAGACAACAAGATCTATGACATTCATATCATGATCTAGGGACTACATGTATCAACAACTCCCCCTTGGACCTAGATCTATCTAATCTCTTGTTTTCTGCATAACCTCCTTGTCTTGTACTTCTCCTCTTTTGTGACTCCCGTGTGAATCTCAAACGCAAAGCAGAGTCGTATAACGTTCTGGAACTGGAGGGCTTGTACAATATCTTGCGTATCATAGAACAGTGGCCACTTGTATAACGTATATACATCATTTTCGACAAGTTTGTAAGCCACATCGGGTCGAATACCCTGATCGTATCCATTTGTCTCTCTTTGCTTAGGACTATGACCGCTTCAGCTGTTCTCCAATCGTAGTACCACCACTTAAAGTGTGGAGTAAAATCCTGTGGCATTTCCCTGAGTGGGATTCTTGACATTGTGCGCGAAGGATTCCACTTCAACACTATCTTGGCTTGCCAGTATGGCATCAACCTCAGACCTTCTGATATACCTAGTAGGCTGTTTGGGTCTGAAGTTAACCCATCTGGTGTGATACTCCTTCTTTAGGGCAGCCTCAAACCAGCCTGACATCTTCCTCGGATCAGCATACAAAAGCTTTAATTTTGCCAGCTGGTTGAGCTCAAAACCTGGTAGAGTCTTCAGATCATGTGGGAATCTGAAGTACTCTATGCCATGTTCTCTCTGAACTGCAAAAGCATTAAGATCCTCAAAATACGCCCATGCTATGATCCTTCCTGACACCTTGTGATGTTTCTTGACTCTATAGAGTTTGGTGTAGGAATCTTTCTTTGGTGCAGTACGTTGGCTCTAACTTCTTCAAAACATGCAGCCAACTCAGCCTTTCGAATGTTGACATCATCATTTGCGGCTTGGCTGTTCCTACTGCTTTCTCTGTTTCTTGCTCCATATTGTTCAACACCTCAAAAGTATCGCTGACAAGGGATTCACCCCATTGGGAACCACATTACCCTCATTGTTAGCATACTAAGGTAATCCTCAGCAGTGACATCTTCGATCTCGACTTCGTCAACATCATTGAGCTCTTCGTCACTAGTCGAATCGCATGTCGGAGCATCTTTCACTATCTCATCTGGATTTAGCTTGAAAAGCTCTGCCAGTTGCTCGTTTGATAGGTCATGAATTATTCCCCTTCTTCAGGGGTATAGCTCACTGACCTTTGACAATCCTTGCAGATCAAGAATCATTGTTGCTGAGTCTTGACCTGCTGAAGGGGAGCAACATCAAACTCATCTCTTTGGTAATTTGGATCTATTTGATTTAAACATTCAACACATAAGTCATTAGTAATTAAACAAATATAAATGCATTCACTTAATATAAACATTCAATACATTTTTCAATACAGGATTCAAATACAAAGTAAATATACATACACTTCTTCTAGTCTTTACTTTTATCCTGTATCATAGTATCATCACTTGAGGAGTAGAAGTAGAAGCTGATTGATCTTGTCTGTTCTTTGACCTTTTCTCTTGACCTGTAGCAGAGGCCGATGCAGCTGCATCCCCTCCTTCTGCTTCATCATCATCGTCCTTCTCCTCTGTCCTATCTCCTTCGGTTTCTTTATTCTCCTCAGTATCACTCTCAACATCCTCATCATCATCTTCATCATCATCATCTCTGTCCCCTTCATTGATCTTTAATGGCTCCTCCTTAGATCCTTTCAGTTTTAACAGGATAGTCTTCCTGCCTTTTCCAACTCCTCTATTTTCTTGCTTGATGAGACACTAGTGATTTGGGTTGGGCTATCTCAGTGCTCTGAGCAGCCATCTGTTGGGCCTGCTCCTCTATAACTCGAGCCTGCTCTGCAATTTGGTGAGATTGTGCAGCAGTCAGGTTAGTAAGCTGGCGGATCTGGGCTGCCTTTTCTTCATCTGCAGCAAGTAAGCGCATCACCATTCTGTTAAGCGCATACAGCTGTTCCTCTACCCGATTGGAGGTAGAGGTGATCCATAAGTATGTGAGGGATGGCTGGGGGTATTGCTTGGTGTGAAGTGGTGGTAGTGGTGGTGGCTGTAGTAAAGATAGGTCTTGTGAAATGATGGAGGTGATGTAGGAGTAAAGGATATGGTGGTGGATGGAGTCTGTGCTGTTGGGGAGGTATGGTGGTGGTTGTGGTGGATGTGGTGGATGTGGGGCTGTGGTGTGTGTGGTGGCTGTGGGGGTGTGGTGGTGAGGAAGGTCACCCGACGCTTCTTTCTTCTTCTGACCATGGGTTTAGCCATTCTCTTCCTCCTCGTCCCTGTTGAGGTGGAAGCTCCCCCTACACCCTGCCTGCGGACCCGGTGCATAGCTTGGGTCAGTATCAGTCACTCCGGAGTCTCTCGGGTGTTCGCCAACCACCCTCAGCCCATGTTCTGTGGGAACAACTTTGCTTCCCATAGTTCGCGTTAGGGGCTCCTCATCCGATTCATCCCCTCCTCCGCACCCTGAACAAAATCCTGATGAAATCCAGCTGACTCGGCTACTTCTCCAGCTGGGACGGACACTGGAGGAACAACATCAGACACAGTGCCTCTAGGTGGAATAGGCATACCGTCTCCAGCATCCCCACTGTCATCATCATCTGAGTCATGAGTGGGTAGAGCAATCTGTTCCACATCAAAGTCACTATCATCGTAGCGCCACTTTCTCTTTGCTGGCACCACGTAGTCATCCCAGGCAAGATGACCAAACAACCTCCTGACAGGAGGTTTCACTTGCTTCCCCCTGTACACTTTCATCCTCCCCAGGGTAGTATCATCCATCACCTCAAGGACTACCGCATCCTCCTTCTCCTTCGGCAGGGAGTGAAGCTTCTGATTTATGATCATCTGCATAAACCTCGGGTACATACAGAAGCCTTCCTTCCCTTTCCCCTCGATGTTCTCCACCAGATAGGTTTTGATCATCTTGGAGAAGCTAAACGGATGGTTCAGCACCAACGCAACATACGCGTTCTGCATCTGGTCAGACAGCTCATCAAAACCTCCCTTTCTGGAAGCTATGCACTTAAGCACACGTGCGCAAGATATTTAAACTGGGGACAGAGGTTACTTTTGTTGAGTACCCCAGCATTTATGGCCCCAGAGTACTTGGCTCTAAGAAAGCATCCTCTGACTGTGAGGGGGTGTAATCGAGTCGGACAATCAGTGTCATCCCCCAACTGTAATACGATCCTCAGATCCTCCTCTGATATAGTAATAGCCTCTCCAAAGATGGTACTTCTGATGCAATGAGGCTCAGATGATCTATCGACTATAGCGCCTTCCCAGAAGGCTTGCTGGATGGATCGATAAGGAGTACAAGGAGTAGATATGGCATGTGCAATTCTTGATCTCAGTAGAAATGTGATGATGCCAGAGAAATCGGCAGCGTTTCTGGATGTCAAGTCCAGATGAGCACATATATTGTGCTTCGTGCTCATAATCCATCGACTCGCCATCTATTACACAAAAATAGTAAACATTAGTACCATTGGCTAAGAACGTCATGAAAACCTTAAACTTGAAGAAAATCTTTCTGTCATGCGATTGAGATTGTGCGACTGAGTTCAGTCGTGCGATTGAACAGTGCGACTGGGGTTCAGTCGTGCGACTGATCCCATGCGTACCACTGAGTGTGCGACTGGGCTCATACGTATGTAACCTCATGCGGTTACACCAGTCGGGCGACTGAACTTCATACGCAGGTTCAGTCGTGCATTTAAGCAGTTTACCCTTCAGTCGTGCGACTGAGGTTCATCACTCTGTCCATTCGCATGATGTACTGACTGTTTGATTCAAAAACACTTTTTCACCATTTTTAGTTTTAGACATCGTTATCTGTTCATTTGACTCGCAATACATTCTTATACCACCTAACATCTTTACTTTCGTTTGTTTGAGTCATTTAGGTAGATTTAGTCACTTAAGTCTCGGTTCTTTTGCGAGACCGAATGTACCGATTGTTTCATCAAATTTAAAGTTATGGGAGTGCTTATATACCGTAAATTACCTGTAGAGTCGATGTAGATGGTCAGTAATCAAGAAACGGGGGGTTTAGAGATCAAATGAATTTTTGCAGAGTTTTGTTAAGTCATGCGATTCAGGGTTATTTTGAAGGTGGTGAGTCTCTGCGACCGACTCCCCCTCTATTTATACTAACCCTAGACTCAATCGTGCGACTGAGCTCATACGCACCATTCATTCGTGCGAGTGGACTCAGTCGTGCGATTGGTTCAGTCGTCCTTCTTCAGTCGTCCGACTGGATCTCAGTCGCACGACTGACTCACTCATCCGCCCTTAAGCATCCACTAGGCCAATCGTGGGCCATTTGGTTGGATGGTCCATATTCATGGTCCATTCGTATGATTGGTCTACGTATGGTCCATTCGTGCGAATAGGTCATAGTCATAAATTTTCTGCCAATTTTAATATTTAACTTTTTTTAAAACCCCTTTAGTTTCAGAAATTAACGTAAGAGCATTTGTTCATCTCAGACATGATCGTTTTAATGATTGATCCCTTACTGATTTTCCTGATGTAGTCCGACAAACAAACACAACTAAAACGACTAACACAAAAAAATTAAACTAAAGAATCAAAATAAGAACTGTTTTTGCTTTTTGTGAGAGATAAGTCCTGAGATGGAAATCTACTGGATTTTTTTCCGGAATAGACAGCTTCAACTTAGATTGACCACACTGGACCAGGCCAATTTGGAATCATATAGGCAAGTCAAATCATTTGGACTTGTTTGTCAAAATCTTTTGATGCTCTATTCTTGGTTTTCATCTAGAGTCGTTAGCAGCTTTTAGGAAATCATGCTGCAACTCTTAGATTACCACATTGATTTGAACTTTCAAGAATTGCAGCCATAATGATTGTCAATATGTTTGTCCTCTTAAATCCATACGCAGACTTTTGACACAGACCGTTGATAGATTTAGGTTTAATTATTTCACTAACATTTGTGGATCCCACACTTATATGGTAATCAACATTCCTCAGGAGCTTTTGAGCGGTCTACGTTTACTTTTTACAAGGAGAGACTATTATTAGAGCTTTCAAAGAGAAGCCAGCCTCAGGTCATGCTATCGCACAGCAAGAGGCGGCAAACAACAATGAATTCTAGAATATCTAGGTTATGCTTATCCTCAGGTCAGTGCCATCGCACAGCAGAGAGGCACACAACCTATCTCTTGTTAGAGCACTTAATTTTATTTTGCACCAAATGCACCAACACATACGTCATTAGCTTGATAGCATTTTTCTTTCATTTTTTTTCTGTGCTTTGCTCTGTTTATGTCATCCGCACACATTTGTGGCTTTACATGCTCATTACCCCTTATTGGAATATTGTCGATTGTGTTACCAGTGATAAGATGGAAGCCCATAGTCAGTGAACAACTTAGTTTGATCTTGAGATCACCAGTCGGTCTAATCATCTATTGTATAGAATCTACCGACATATCAATTGTGGTCTAGCAACCTCTAGGTCTACTCTCATTGTGTTACCTTAGGAGTTACCAGTTTTTCTATCATCTTCCCTTTTATATTGCTTAGACTACACAACTTATACTTTGAATTTTTGCACCTTTTCTAATTAACATTTTAAAGTCCCTTGACTTGTTCCTGTGTACTATCATATTCCAAAGAGTTTGAATCGGTATCACAGATACGATCTACCTTAAATCGGCTTTCCACTCCTTCTCCCTCGTTTTTTTTTTTTGGATGTTACTTGTTGACTTTTTCTCCCCCTAAATACTAAAATCATAATTGGTTTTATTTTTTTAGGATTTTAATAGCCAGCAAAATAACATGAGTTTAATTTAGACAGACCAAAATAAAACAAATAAAATAAGAAAGAAAACTAACTAACCTACATCGGACTACACATGATCATCATCAGAATAACATCACTTTTCTTTTTAACTCCGTTGACCTCTAGAAAATATTGAAAACGTGGTTTATCAAAGGCTTTAGTATAGAGGTCAGCGCGTTGAAAATCAGTATTAATTTTTACCACATCAATTAAGTTCTTTTCAAAGCAGTCTCTTATGAAATGGTATTTAATACCGATATGTTTGGTCTTAGGATGTTGGACCGGATTTTTAGTTACTGCAATTGCAGCAGAGTTATCAACACAAATAGGAGTAGAGGAGAATGTTAAACCGTAATCTCGCATTTGCTGTTGAATCCAGATGATTTGTGAACAGCAACTTGCAGCAGCAACATATTCGGCTTCACAGGTTGACAATGCAACCGATGTCTGCTTCTTACACTGCAAGTAACTAGTCTTCTCCCAAAGAATTGACACCCTGTGGATGTAGACTTGTAGTTCATCTTGCACCCTCGTAATCTGAGTCACTATGCGCAGTGAGCTCAAAGTCATCATCATGAGGGTACCACTCTAAGTGTGGTGTACCCTTCAATAACGAAAAATCCTTTTGACCCCGATCAGATGGTTGACCTTGGCTTAGCCTGATATCTAGACATAAACATGTAGCATACATGATATCAGGTCTTGAGGCAGTGAGATACATGAGGGATCCAATCATTCCTCGGTACATCGTGGCATCTACAAGATCTCCATTTTCATCAGGTGCTATATCGTGATTCGTAGCCAGTGGAGTCCCAGCAGCAGATGCATTCTCCATGTCAACCGACTGAGAATGTCTCCTACATACTTGGTCTGATGTAGAAAGATCCCATTTGGTGTTTGATCCACCTGTAACCCCCAGAAAGAACTTCATCTCCCCCATAGCACTCATCTCAACTCTTTCTTCATAACTGCTTCAAATCTTTGCATAACTCTTCGTTCTTTGACCAAGATTATGTCATCAACATAGATATGTACGAGCAGTAGGTCGCCATCTTTTTCTTTAATAAACAGCGTGCAGTCAATGACTCCCCTGCGAAAGCCGTGTTTCACAAGATGAGTCGAGAGTTTCTCATACCAAGCTCGTGGAGCTTGATGAAGCCCGTATAAAGCCTTGTCGAGCTTGTAGACTCTATCCCGATGAAAGGATCTTCAAATCCCTCAGGTTGACTGACATAGACTGTTTCTCTGATTTCCCCATGAAGGAATGCACTCTTTACATCTAATTGATATACTTTAATCTTCATGTAAGATGCATAGGCAAGGAAGATACGAATGGCTTCCATCCTTGCCACGGGTGCAAACACCTCATTGTAGTCAATTCCCTCGACTTGGAGAAAACCTTGAACCACCAATGGAGCCTTGTTCCTGATAATTACCCCTTGGTCATCTTTCTTGCATTTTAAAACCCATTTGGTGCCATGACCTTAGCACCTTTAGGTTATCAACCAGAGTCCATACACCTAACTTCTTGAACTGAAGAAGTTCTTCTGCATGGCACTCACCCACGCCTCATCATTTAGTGCATCACTGACGTATTTTGGCTCAAACTGTGAGACAAAACATCGATAAGCACCATCATGAATATATCCTTTTTCTATAACTGATGCGTAATCAGCTGAGTATAGCTGATTTCGGGTTTGCACTCCTGATCTGACATCCCCAATGACATTGTTTAGGGGATGATAGACTTTAGTCATGATCCTGGAGTAGTAGGAACTGCTACCTCAGAGCCAAGATTATGAACATTTGGTTATGCAGCTGAGGTAGTTGGAGTTTGAGGTTCGAAGTCGAAGGTACATCACTGGTAGATACTTGAGAACTTTCAGGAACTAGAATCTGTTCTTCCTGACTGTTACAGTTATTCTTCTCTTCATCTTCAGAGGAGGAGTCATTATCGTGACTACTTCCCCTGACTGAATAGATGATTCTCCCTGTAAGCTAGATGTTGGTGTATTCAAGATTCATACATCATCCGTGTAGCTAACTCGTCATCCGAGGGAGAGAGAGGAGTTTGAAGGACTTGAAGAATCCATCATAGTCGAAAAAGTAGGTGGGTCCTTTTCCAGTAGGTGGTGGGTATATCTCTGAACGTCAACATTACACCATACTTCTACTAGACCCGTTGAGTTGTTGTAAACTCGCTTGTTCTGTATGTTGTATCCTAGAAAGATTCCTTCATCTGCCTTCTCGCTGATTTACCCTCTTGTGTCTTCTTCACAAGTGTGCACGGCGCGTGCCAAATGGTTCGAGATACTCCAGATTCGGTTTGCGTCTTTGTAGTAGCTCGTAACAAGTCTTTCCGTGGCGCTTGACTATCAGGACTCGATTCAGTTTATAACATGCATTTGCCACTGCCTCATTCCAGAATTGAATAGGCAGTTTCGTCTGCCAGCATAGTCCTGTGTTGTCTCTATCAAGCTTCTGTTCTTTCTCTCAGCAACGCCATTCATCTGAGGTGTGTAGGCAGAAGTGAATTGATGCACAATTCCCTTTTCCTTGCAGTATTCCTCCATCCACTGGTTCTTGAATTCTGTTCCGTTGTCTGAGCAGTACTTGTCTAACCTTCAGCTTGTAGAGAGATTCCAGTGTGGTTACCAACTCTTTAAATGATTCAAATGTTTCTGATTTGGATTTCAGAAACATTACCCAAGTGAACCTTGAGTAGTCATCAGTGACCACAAAGCAGTACAAGTCCCTGCAATGCTCTTTGTACTGACTGGACCAAACAGACCCATGTGAAGAAGCTCAAGAGGAAGTTCTATTGAATGAACTTTCTTTTCCGAATGAGACTTCTTTGTCTGTTTGCCTTTCTTGCAAGCTACACAAAAGTGGAAGCTGGAAGTTCTTGACATTAACTCCTCTCACCAGATCCTTCTGAATCTAGTGATTCATCTTCCTTTGACTAATGTGTCCCATTCTCCTATGCCAGGAGATGGAATCCTTTTCAGTAGCTTTAGATAGAAAACATTGAACCTCATGATCCGTTGTAGAAGGTGTTGACAGATCCAAGACATAGAGATCTTTATATCTTGAAGCAGTCATCAAAACTTGGTCCTCTGGGATCACGTAGTCTTTCTTTAGTACGTAACACTTCTTGTTGTCGAAGATGACTTTAAATCCCTTATCACATATTTGGGAGACAGAAAGTAAGTTATTTTGTAGTTGTTGAACGTAGTTCACCTTATCAAACTTAACTTTCTGATTCCCCACTTCTCCCTGTGCTGTGATATAGCCACCCTTGTTTCCAGCAAACGAAACATGCCCTCCTTTTATTTGCTTGACATTTGAAAAAAGAGCCCTGTTTCCTGTCATGTGCTGGATGCTCCGCTGTCTACTATCCACGTGTTAGTTTCAGCACTGTATCGAACACCCTACACATACAAAGTAAAGGATTAGTTTGGGTTAGGAACCCAAGCCTTTACTGGCTTGGGTTTCCCAGAGGCATCACACATCATAAATTCTACCCATTGACCCTTAGAGGATGAGGGTAGCTCAGGTTCCTTCTTGTCATTATTATCAGACACTGAGGATGTCTTCTCCTTCCATAATCCAGATTTATGCAATGCCTGTTTGTGATAAACAGTCGACTGACTTACAGGTTGAATTTTAGGTTCACTAGTTCTTCTAGGTGGAGTAAGTGAAATCCTCTTAGAAGACCTAGGCTTTGAAACCTGAAGTTCAATCTTCTTACGGGGTGTCTGATAGAAGTGACAATAGGAAGCAATGTGTCCATATTCACCACAGTTGTAGCACGATCTGCTATTAAACTTTCTCTTTCTGTGGAGAAGTGTGTGACACTCTAGTAACATTACTCACTCTAGGTTTTGACTCTGGTTCTTTGGTTGTTTTCTCTGGTTTAACAAAGTTAACTGTTTTCACCTGTTTAACCTCCTTTTCTTTTTGGTTAATAGGTTTTTGACTTGAAGTATGTGAAAGATTAACCTTAGAAGTCCTTTTAGGTTCTGATTTGACTCTTTTTGATCCTGACTTTAAGTTAACCTTTTCAAATTCCTTTTCCAGATTAACACTAGACAATTTATCCTTTGCCTTTGAAGTGGCCTCCTTTTGTTTGTTTCCAGAGTCCATAGATGAACATAAGGAATCTGGATCACTAACAAGAGGAGTAGACACCACATGATCCTTGATGGGATTACTATTTATTGGTCTAGTCTTAGTGTTCATCAAAGTTCAGGTGGTGGTGGGACCACTTTATAACCCAATCCCCCCCGTTGTGCCTTTCTCTCACTAAGTGTTGGACTATGTGTGAAGAACTAGTCCAACTATACAGTTTCTATTTTAATGAATTTACTTCTACTTCTAGAACTGCCTTTTGCTTCTTAGTGTCTTCTAGGGAGTTTAGATAATACCTAATTCATTAGCTTGGTTAAAGGCAACTACTTCTTGGTTTCCCTAAGCTGTTTACTCAAAAGGTCTATCTTTTCTTTATAACTATGCTCATTTTGTTTTAATACCTTATTAGCCTTAGTGCACAGGTGCAAATCTTTTACTAAGTTATCATTATGATCTAATAACCTAGCAAATTTTTCATCTATGCTATTCCTAAAAATATCACAATCAGAACAAGCATGATTATCAAACATTTGGTCAGTAGTACTTACCTGAGTTGATTCAGAAGAGTTAGCCATCAACGCAGCAGCAGATGTCTCTGGTTCTGGTGATTCTGTCTTTTCTGTCTCTGACGTGGTAGACTCCTCCCTTGTAACTGACCTTGGTTGCAGTTGCTTCTTCACTATGTGACATCGCTATCTCAACTGCTAGATCTCCTTCACTAGCGGAATCACTGTCAATGTCTTTTACACCTGCAATGTTTGATTCCATGGCGAGACAAACCTAAAGCTCCAATCCTGTCCTTCATCATCATGGGCAGTCAAGGCCTTTGGATCCTTGCTTGATGAAGTAGAACTGGTAGCTTGCTTGTCTTGACGAGTGAAGGATGAGAACGGGTTCCCGTTACCCTCTTCTTAGGCTTGACGCATTCTCTTTTGAAGTGCCCCTTCTCTCCATAGTTGAAGCAGGTCACTTTGCTCTTGTCAAAGCCAAATGTGGTATCCTTAGTAGCTACTAAGTTCTGTCCTGTTTGTTTTACAAACTTCTTTGCCCTCCGACAGCACTAGCTAAGGCCCACATTATGTCCATCCTCTCAAGCTCCATTTCGTCCACCTGCTCGTAGTCCTCGTCGGCCAGATGGCAGTTTCGAATCTTCCCAGCAACAAGTTCATCATAAGAATGGACCATTGCAGCCAAAAGATCCATGTGTTCTCGAGCTACTTCCACAGTCACATTTCCGAGATTCTCGGTCTTCAGTTCAGTAGCACTTGTTTCGGATCCAATATGGTGGGTGCAAGAGAGTCTCGACGTGTCTGTTCCTGAAGGAGACGCATGTGCAGGACCCGATGAGCTAGACACAAATGCAGTCTGGAGAGGTGCTCCAGATGTCTTAGCCTCAGGCGTGGTGTTGTACAAGGCTGGATTTTGATTGTAAGAAGACTTCTGAGCTCTGTACTTCATCCTAGGTGACTCTTCTCGCAACTTAAGAATGAAGTCATTAATATCCAGTTTTTCCAGCATTCCATTCTGTCTAAGGTTAGACACGAATGAGTCCACTTTTCAGGCAATCCGTCTGCAAAGTTAGTAACTTTCTCTTCCATGGTAGTTGCCACCCCATGTGTATGCAGTTCACTCATCAGATGGTAAAATCTATCTATAACGTCGTCTAAACTCTCATTTCCCATCGATGAGAAATTGTCGAATTCCTTCTTTAACTCCTGCTTTGATTGCCTTTAATGAAGCATTCCCTCATACCTCTTTTCTAGCTCATCCCAAAGTTTCTTGGACTGCTTATTCTCTGAGTACTGGTGGAATATGTCTTTAGGAATAGACTGTGTATCAATGCATAAACTCTTTTCTCTACATTGTATTTAACTTTTTGCACATCTGTCATCCCTCCTAACGTTAGCTTAACTCCATCAGCTCCAACCGGTGTACTATATCCAATCTCGATGGCTTCCCATAGATTCGGATCCACTCCATTGAGGTAGATCTCAAAACGTTGTTTCCAGTGGGGAAAGTCATCTAACGTCAAAAGCTTTGGTGGTTTATTATGATTACCCACTTCACTCTCAAGCAACAGCAGGTTCTGTATCCTAGAGTCCTTTCCAGCAGTAAAGGCTGACATTTGATCTTCCATGGCGAATAACTTTAAGTCTAATAAACCAAACTATCACTGGTGCGACTGAAGGATGCAAATGGCCTAGTCGTGCGTATGAACTCTGCGACTGGTTCGATCGTGCGGCTGAACTAAGCGATTAGCTCAGTCGTCCGAATGAGTTTGATGAGTATGAGCAATGCGAACGAATGGTTCAGTCATACGAAAGGAGATACGACTAGGTCCAATCGTGCGTCTGGACTATGCGAATGAAGTCCAGTCGTGCGAATGGCACACTCGTGCGACTGTGGCTGCTGTTTTGCGAAAATTCCTAGGTTAAATGTGTTTTAGCCGTAAAAATTCGAAATTTCGCAAGGTCTAATCGCCTAAGTTCGTAGAAACCAAACTTTGATGAGCAAGGAACGTCCAAGATCACTTTTGACGCAAAAGATTGCGTTTTTAGTGCAAAACCACAAACTTTTATCAATCTTGATTGAATCACACATAATCAAGAGCCCAAGCTCTGATACCACTTGTTAGGACCTGGTATTTGAACGAAATACATAGTGATTAGCGTGTAACCAGATCAAATAGTGCGGAATCCTATTTGATTGGCAATCCAATCAGTGAGAACACACGAAGAATCAATCAAGAATTGAAACTCACGTTAGAAATCGATTGGGAATCGATCTAATGTGTTCTATGAACTTGAGAACGAATTGTGCGGCTTCTGGACGGCTAGGGTACGTCTGGAGTCGTAGTAATCAAAAGCTCTCTATTTTTCACGAATTGGGTTGTATTTATAGGTTAGTATTATTCAATCGTGCGACTGAACCTTAGTATGGTTCAGTCGTGCGATTGAACCATGCGGTTGATTCATTCGCATGATGGAGTATTCAGTCGTGCGACTGAGTCAATCTCATGTTATAATCATACGACTGATCCAGTCTCCTGGTTCTGTCGTGCGACTGAGTCATTCATATGAAGTTATTCATGCGTATGGTCCATTCGCATGGGCCACACTCGCATGAGAACTTCATTCTGTTAAGTTTGAATGCATTAATTAATTAATATAACATTATGTATAACACTTCAAACAACCACAAATCTAATTAACCAATTCAATGTCGACTCATTAATGAAATATGAAACATTATAAATATCAAACAAGCAATATCATTTCATTAATCATTTCAAGCATTACCTCAGAATCAGACAAACAAGATCTATTACATTCATATCATGCTCTAGGGACATACATGTATCAACATCTAGCTTGTACATATCCCCTTTCTTGGGAGATCTAAGAAGCACCAATTCCGGAGGAATTGTCATCCCTGGTTTGAGGATAATGCACTCATGTTCTCTGAACAACATTGGATGCTTTTGATCACAAAACTAAGAAACACTTAACAGATTATGTTCAAGTTGTTTGATGAAAGTGAACTTTGCCAACTTTTAACTTTCCATTGGATATACTTCCTTTGCCAGAAATATATCCTCCGGCCTCACCTCCAAACTGGACAGGATCTCTATCATAGTGTTGAAATTATTAAAGGAAAGATCTGTTCCCTGTCATGTGCTTGGAGCATCCACTATCCACAATCCAAATATTGTTATTCTTGTCATATGGATGTCCCTGCACATAAGATGAGATTATTAGTTTTGATTGGAAACCCAAGCCTTGTTGGTCTTGGGTTCTTCCAATGATAGTGACATAATTGAACCAAAAGATAAGCATGGGGGTCCAATGGATGTCGTTGAAGAAGAGGTTTGGGCAGCAACATCTTTCTTGATCTTCCAATCCATCCTTTGGTTGGTCATTGAGGATGAGCCTTTTAAGGCTTTTTTGCAGCATGGCATTCTTCCAAAGCTTCTTTCTTTTCGGAAGAAGCTTTCACTACCTTTTCTTCCAAAGTAAACTTCTTCTGGGATGGTTTCAAGGGAATACTTTTGTTCGTTTGATTCTTAACTACTTTAGCTTTTGATTCTTAACTACTTTAGCTTCTGAAGCCATTTTCCCTTTAGAAAAATTTTCTTCCGAAAGCAACATTGCTTCAGAAACCAGCTATCCCTTTTTCATCACTTGGACCATTTGATAATGTCCAATTGAGAAACCTTCCCTGACTCCTTCTCCTTTAACATTATTTGCATAATCTGTGCTAGCAGGATTGTAATAACAATTTTTGGCCATGTGATTTTGCAGACCACACATTATGCATGCAATGTTAGTCTTCTGGGAACTTGAGGATTGCTATTTCTTGTTCTTTTTCTCTTCATCAGAAACCTTTCTCTTTAACTTCTGATCCTTTGGTAGGATAGGATTTTTGGTACTACACTTCTTTCCTGAATCAGAGTTACCTACCACCTAGAATCTGGCTGAGATGAATACACCCTTTTGTTTTGGGTCAATCATTAGTTTGGACTCAGCCACTTTCTTGGTAGTTCTTCTTGCTGCTTTAGCTCTGCTTCTTCTGGCTTTGGTGTTTAGAATTTGATCATCACTAGGAGAAGTGGGTTGATTTACCTATTCCTTCCCTGTGGTGGCCATTATTATTGTATCATTCTTTAATTAAAGTGAAGATAGGTCAGCTGATGGGACCTCTTGCTCTTTAGTACCATATCTAGATAGTCTTATAGACTCATAAGAATATGGGGCAATTTCATTGATCACCAACCTTCCTTTGTTTTGATAACAAATTTTGGAGTGGGAGGATGATGCAATAATAGATTGGAAGTTTTGCTCAGAAGTAGCATACTTCCTGATTGAGCCTTAGTAGTGACAAGCAGGGCTTGAGCCTCAGACAGTTTGGATATTAAATCTCTTATTTGAGTCTTATAATTTGTGTGTTCATGTTTTAATAGGACACAGTTTTCTCTAACTCTTCAATGTTTCTTTGATAGTTAGATTCAGCCCTTTTAAAATCAGATTTCAAACATTTTGAAGACTCAATATCAGATTTAATTTCCATATTGTAGTCCTGATATAGTTTAACCTTAGCAACACATGCAGGAGTACAAAGATGTTCATATACCTTATTGTCATCAGTTCCTGCCAAGAGTGCTTGAGTAGGAGTCACATCCTATACGATAAAGCTCCAATCAACTTCTTGAGCCATTGTAGTTGTCTCAGTTGACTTTCTAGAGGGCTTTGATGTAGAGGGATGTGTGGAGGCCTGTGGGGTTCCGGATTTGACTTGGGAGCCTTGCATTCCCTTGCAAAATGACTAAGTTGGTTATAATTGTAACATTTGGCCTTGGTTTTGTAAACCCAAATTTGTTGTTGGTTGGGTTCTGGGGAAACTGCCTTCTAGTTCTCTTGAAGAACTTCTTTGCTCTGTAGGTTAAAAGAGCCATTTATTGGACAATGTCCACATATCCTACATCATCTGGACTTAAGCACTCTAGATCAACAAAGCAGTACTGAAAATCACTATAGTGTCCATTTCCTGAAACAAAGGCATGGTTGTCCTGAAAGGGACCATGCTGAGCCTGTCTCAACCTAGGAGTCTCAGGAAATGTAATGTATGGTCTAGATGAGCAGGATGGCTGCTGTGTGTAAGTCAGGTACTGTTGAGGTTGTGTGGGTCCTGAACCTTCAGCAACCATTAAGGCGTTGCTAGCAGGAAGCCTTAGGGGTCTGCTTGTCTGATGGCCTCTCTTGCTCTCCATCTCCAAACGGTATCCATCAAGGATGCCATAGAGTTTGGTCATAGTGAGGTGTTTAGATTTTCTGTCCTCTTGATAGAGACATAGTAGAACATCCACTCATTAGGAAGAGCACTCATGAACTTTCTTATGAGGTCTCTAAGTTCAGGAGGGATTCCCACAGACTGAAAGGAAGAAATGAGATCCATGTACCTAAAGTATTGCTGGTTGTGGGTCTCTCCAGCAATGTAGGTGAAGTTCTTAAACTGTTGCTTTAGTGAGTCCTTCTTGAAGTCATTTGAGCTAGAGTATATTTGAGCAAATGCATTAAACAGTTCTTTGGTTGACTTGCAATGCTCAAACCCCCACCATGATGGAGTTGGGTATTGTAGTCATAAGAATAGTCATTGCATTGCTATCAATGTCCATCTTCTTCTGGTCCTCATCAGAGTAGTCTTCAATAGCCTTTTCTATCATGATGCCATTTCTACCAGGTGCAGCCACCTTGGGTTTATACGAGCCATTGACAATGGATGTCCACATTTTGCTGTCTTGATACCTGATGAAGCCTTCCATGCGTCTGCTTCATGACCTGAAGTTTTCAGGGGAAATGATGGGAGCTTTAATTATGGTTCCCATCTCTACTTCAAACTTGTTGAGGGCCATTTTTGAGTAAATTGTAAGGATGAGTGAAAATAGGTTGATTTGGATGGTAAGATCTCACAATCAAGAGCCCAAAAAGCTCTGATACCAATTGCAAGATCAGTTTATGTCACTTAACACTTGGTTTTTCTCTCAAATTCACTTGAACTACACTCAAATGAAGCAGAGTCTCTCTTAGAGTTGATAATAATATAATAAGTAACAATGATCACAAAAAAATAATTTTCAAGGTACTTGCATATATTTCTTCTCAACTCAAAGTATTACAAGACTCTTACAAGCATATCACATGAGTTACAATGAGAAACTATAAATAATACTATCTATAGCTGGATATACTTTGATACCAGCTGGAATCTTATAACTAAAGCAAACACTACAATGCTATAGTTTAAGGTATCTTAGATAAAGGCTTATCTAAGATATGGTAGTCATGACATGTCCATGACTTACCTTTTGCCACTAACTAAAGTTGGCAACTATGCTAACTAGTAAAGGTAAACAGTGAAATAAAGTATGGTCAACTACATGGGTTTTGAGAAAACACCATGCAGTATATCAGAGATCTGCAGCGGAGTGCCAGAGACACCATACTTATGTCCACTGGTTCATAGTAGTGTCTTCCGAAGGGTAGTTAGCTTCGGAAGAACAAGTTCTTCCGAAGCCACTTATACTTCGGAAGAGGCTACTTTTTCCGAGGCTTGAGGACTTCTTCTTTTCGTCATACTTCGGAAGTTGTCTTCCGATCTTTTCTTCTCAGACTTGATCTTCAGAAGTGGAAACTTTAACTTCGGAAGTAGAGTTTGTCTTTGGAAGTTGATTTTGCACTTTGTCTTCAGAAGAACTCTATTTCCTTCGAAAGTTCTACATTTAGCTTTAGAAGCCTTTTATTAGATACACCAAAGATAGTCTAAGTGATTTGTTTTTGGTTGCACAAGCCTTCTTCTTGATCCAACAGAGTTTATGGCTTGTAAGCTAAGGAGTTTGATGGAAAAGGGGGAGCGATAGAATCAACCAGGTGGATCTAGAAAATGGAAACAGTGATCGAGATTAGTGAATGCCTGGACAGTCAAAAAACCAAGTATGCTACATGTTCGTTGCAAGGTAAGGCGTTAAACTGGTGGGATACTCAAATTTAAGCGACTGGTAGGGAGGCAGCGATGTAGATGACATGGGATGAATTTAAGGCCTTGATCACTGAGGAGTATTGTCATAATAATGAACCGCAAAATTTGGAGCATGAATTTGGAATCACATTATGGTAGGAGCTAGCCACGTAACATACATGAATTGATTTCATGAATTGTCTAGGCTTGTTCCATATTTGGTGACCCTAGAATCAAAGAGAATCGAAAGGTACATCTGGGGTTTGGCTCCTTAAATTCAGGCAATGGTAACTACAGCCGCTCCTCCTACAATTCATAGTGCAATTTTGAAGGCATGCACTCTAAGCTCTGTGATAGTGAGAACTAGAGTATTAGGTAAGGTAGTGAGAAAAGAAGGGATATTGGGGAATCGAGTAGGAAAGCAGGGGTAACGTATGATAAGAAGGCGAAAGTGACGAGAAAAGAACTCCTCAATCACCAGTTTCTTCAGTTCAGACCATCTCATCCTCCCGATTGCCTGACTACCCTCGGCTTGGACTATATTGTCCCACCAGCACAGAGTCGAGTCCACAAAAGAATGGGCAGCGAACTTCACCTTTTGATCCTCCCGGCACTCACTGACATTTAAAACAGCTTCCATTTCTCTCACCCATCGGTGAGCAGCAGCAGCAGTGCCATTACCGTCAAAAGTAGGGGGCTTACACCGTTGAAATGCCCCATAATTACACCCTCGTGCCACCTCCTACACAGGCTCTTCTTCTTCCTCTTCTTCTTCGTCATCAGACAGAACCGTCTCAGTCTCGGGCTGTCTTCTTTCGCCCGTAGGTCTACTCCTTTCCCTTATCTCCCCCTCTCTAATTGCCTTTATCACTTCGGTCACCACAAACGGTAGGATCATCTGCATGACTTGATGCACTTCCTCCACAACCGCCTCCTTCACTGAGGCTCTCAGGTTAGCACTCTTATCTCTGCCCTCCGGATGAGGGGTTTCTGGTTCTTCATATACCACCTTTTTGGCCCTAGGCCTTCCTCTCGTAACCTGGGGTTCGGCACCACGTCCACCACCACGTGAAGCTTTAGATGATCTACCACCGGCCATCCTCACACACACATGCTGAAAGATTCAAACACCAACACGGTCATTCAAGGAAACAGCTCTGTTTATGTCAAGTATAGTAAGTCCCTAATTACAGTGGCCAGTTGTGATTAGCCACTTACTTTACTCTTCATACCCCAAGCATTACCTATCTTGACTACATCAGTATCTAATTCTACCAGCAACACATAGCCACATAACATACGCACATAATACCGGTTAACTTTGCCAAAATACCTGATGGCACGCAGCTACTCAGATTGACATCCCTTCCTTTCCGTCCCATTCTCAGTTTAAGTTAAGGTTTATTTTGAAAATTTACCCATTTCACTTAAACTTTGGCTCTGATACCAACTTGTAAGGCCGCGATCCCGGGATGCTTACAGCTGGTAAATCATCGCACATAAAACATATATTTTACATTTAATCATTCATAAAACATTTCAACGGAAACATAAAACTAACTTTTCATATCATTACAATTGCTTTTGCAAGTTAATACAAGCGTTCATTTCAAAACATCATTCATTTGCATTACAATGCAAAAACATTAACAAAAGAATGCTATTCAAAATGCCAAGTAGCTGCTCCATGCCACCCTCAGCAATGCTCACCTGCCAACTGGAAAATGCATCAAAATCAGCATTGTTGAGTGAGTTCTAGTTTTATAATAAAACAATACTTTACTTTCATTAAAACCTTTCTTTACTTTCATGCGATCATACATCATACGTATACACCAATAATATCATTATTATCTTCATCATTCTTACGTTAACTTTCATTTTTCATACATTCTTACTTTCATTCGTACGTTCATTACTTCCAGTGACATGTACATTACCCCGAACATTGTGCACGAAGCGGGTAACTGGGCCTGAGGTCTTTTATAGGCCTTGAACATTGTGCATGAAGCTGACTCCAGTACCTAGGGCAAGTACATTCACCATTTTTCTTTCTCTTTCATTCCGGATCAATGCCATATGCTATACCCCGAACATTGTGCACGAAGCGGGTAACTGAGCCTGAGGTCTTTCATAGACCTCGAACATTGTGCACGAAGCTGACTCTAGTGCTAGGGCAAGCGGAAAGGATCCCATTCATATGGTCAATCACAAAGATTGGACCCCAGTATGCATCCTTCGGGGTAGCTAACCCGCACACCATTGAGCTAACACCAACATTGGGTGTGCACCTCCATACATTTGCTTGCAAGCCTTCTTACATTCATTCGTTCATTAATGCATGCATTCATTCATCATGTTTCTCTTTCATTATCTTTCACTTTACGTTACTTAATACTTTCGATTCATTCATTTAGCATAACATGTAAAGCCACGGAAAGATAAACATACGTCATAATAAGGAACATAACATTCAGTCATCATCATCATACAGGGCATCATCATACATTCATAACATACATCATGTATAATCATACAACATCACACATCACCATTATGCATATGCATCAATCACACATCACTACATGCCCATCTTAACATCTATGACCTCAAAAGTCAACTTACATGAATCCCCGGGAACATCTCAAGTCAAAGCCTACATTTGTCTTTTTCTCAGAAAGTCAGAAAAGTCTAAGTGTTTATCCGCATTTCCTATAGTTCATCCGCATTTTCTATATAGTTCATCCGCATTTGCTATATAGTTCATCCGCATTGGTCTTACTTCATCCGCATTTGTTCATCCGCATTGGCCTTACTCATCGCATTTCCCCTTTGTCAATATTCATCCGCATTTCTCAGACTTAGTCAATGTTCATCCGCATTTCTCAAACTTAGTCAATGTTCATCCGCATTGACTTTCATCCACATTGACTTACCCCATCCGCATTGACTTACGTCATCCGCATTGACTTACTTCATCCGTATTAACTTACTTCATCCGCATTTCCATACTTAGTCAATGCTCATCCGCATTGACCTCATCTGTATTAACTGTTCATCCGCATTACTTACTTAGCAGTTAATACTCATCCACATTAACTGTTCATCCGCATTACTTACTTAGCAGTTAATACTCATCCGCATTAACTGTTCATCCGCATTTCTTCCCATTACTCATCCGCATTGACCTTTCAACACTTATGCAGATTCTAAAACTTAACATATGAGCCTTAAATATCATATTTCAATTTCAACTCACCGTTTCTCATGTTCTAAGCTTAAATCATCCACCCTAAGTCTTAGAAACATCATCATACATCATCAAGCATGAACATAGTCACACATCATATCATAACATCATCATACACACATTCAAACATACGGGTCCATCCTTCCTATCAGGATCATCTCTACCAAGAAGATTTCCCAACTCAAGGAGCAAAATGTGTTATCTAACAAGAAGATTGAGGAGTTATAGGATGCTAAGAGGACCATCCTGCTCAAACTTAAGGGCACAAAGGATGAGCCTCTGAAGATCAGAGAGGGAGACGGTGATGATAGTGATAATGATGATAGTGATGATGATGATGATGATGGTGATGATGAAGGTGATGATGAGGATGGAGGAGACTCTGAAGGACGAGGTGAGTCATCTCCTTCGGGTGCACAGGAAGCTAATGAGAGGCAGACCAAAAAGACTCAAGATGCAAGTGCCTCGACATCAGCCCCAACAACAGAAGAATGCATGATCCAAGACAAAAATCACACATCTCAACAAGATGAGTATGATGTTGCTCCCCTTCAGCAAATCAAGTCACAACTCACAATTACACTTGATCTACAAGGGATCATGAGGAGGTCTATGAGTTACACTCCTAAAGAAGGAGAAATAATTCACGACCTTACTGATGAGCAACTGGCTGAGATGTTCAGACTGAATCTCTAGGAGCTTGTGTAGGATGCTCCTACTGTGGACATGGATAGTGACGATGAGCTTAACGATGTGGATGAAATTGAGATTGAAGACGTCACCGCATAACATTATCTAGAGTATGCTGACAATGAGGGAAATGTAGTCCCCAATCTGGGTGACACCCTTGTTAGTGATACATTTGAAACACTAGATAAGATGGAGCAGGAGTCGGAGAAGAAGAAAGATCAAGCCGAAGCCTCAATCGCCATTATCAACATCAAAAAGGCAGAATGGGCGGCATGTTTTGCAGAGATCAGAGCCCAACGTAGTGCTCCAAAGCCTAACACCTACACCAAGCTTTACAAAGTAAAGAAGCATCTGAAGGTGTCAGGAAAAATCATAGCGTGGGCATATTTTGATGATCTAAATGTTTATGCTATCAAGAGAGAGAAGGGAACCGAGTACTTCAGATTCCCACACGATTTGAAGACTCTACCCAGTTTTGAGCTTAACCAGCTGGCAAAGTTGAAGTTGTTATATGCTGACCCTCGAAAGATGTCAGGCTGGTTTGAAGCTGCTTTGAAGAGAGAGTACCACACCAGGTGGGTCAACTTCAAACCTCAACAACCAACAAGGTATATCAGAAGATCTGAAGTTGAAACCATTACTGGGAAGCCAAAGATTGTGCTGAAGTGGAGTCCTCCACGCACAATGTCGAGAATCCCTCTAAGGGAAATGCCTCAAGACTTCACTCCACACTTTAAGTGGTGGTACTATGACTGGAGAACGAGTGAGGTGGTCATAGTTCTGAACAGAAATGGAAATATGGAAACTCTCAGGGTATTTGATCCGATGTGGCTAACTAACTTGTCTTCTGACGAGGTCTACACTTTATACAAGTGGTCACTGTTCTATGACGCGCAAGACATTGTACAAGCCCTCCAGTTCCAAAATGTGATAAGACTCTGCTTTGCATTCGAAATACATGCAGGAGTTACAAGGGAGGAGAAGTAAAAAGAAATATGAAGAGCTGATGAAGAATGTTAGACAATAGATTAAACTAGTTCCAAGGGGGAGTTTCTAGATACATATGTACCTAGTTTATGAGCTTAATGTAAAACTTCTTTCATGTCTTACATATATGTAACTAGATGGTTTGAATGAAATACAATGTGTGGTTTATTCTTATAATGTTTAATATTTTATTGATTATTGTGTGTTAACGCTTATTGAACTAACTATATAGGTTTGTGGTTGTTTGAAAAGATCTAATTCAAATAATGATTGTGAAACATATTCAAACTTAGTCATATGAAGTTCTCATGCGAATGGACCATACGCATGAACAACTTCATGCTAATGAACCAGTCGTGCGACTGAACCAGGAGACTGGATCAGTCGCACAATTGTGACATGAGATTGACTCAGTCACACGACTGAACACCCAGTCGTGCGAATGGATCAACCGCATGACTCAGTCGCACGACTGAACCATGCTAATGGTGCAGTCGCACGAATGAGTAAGCCTAACCTATAAATACCACTTAATTCATGGAAAATAAAAACACTTTGAATAATTCGACTCATACACGCCTTAGCCGTCCAGAACGTCCAAGAAAGCCATTCCAAGTTGATAGATCGTTCTTGATCGATTCCTATTCGTTCTTAACGTTTAGATTAATCTTATATCGATCGGGTTAACATTCTCACTGATTGGATCGCCAATCAAATAGGATTCCGCACTATTTGATTAGGTATACACGTGAATCAGTTAGTACTCCGTCCAGTACACGGTCCTCTAACAAGCCATCTGCATTTCCCATACTTAGTCAATGCTCATCCGCATTGACCTTACTCATCCGCATGAGCCATCAGCATTTCCCATATTTAGTCAATGCACATCCGCATTGACCTTATTCATCCGCATGAGCCATCCGCATTTCCCATACTTAGTCAATGCTCATCTGCATTGACCTTACTCCTCCGCATGAACATCCGCATTTCCCATGCTTAGTCAATGCTCATCCGCATTAACTGTTCATCTGCATGTCTTCCCATTACTCACCCGCATTTACTTTCCAACACTTAGGCAGATTCAAAACCTTAACACATGAGCCTAAAACATCAGATTACATCCCCATACACCATTCATCATGTTCTAAGCTTAAATCTTACCCTCTATGCCTTAGAAACACCATCATACATTATCAAACATGAACATAACCATACATCGCATCATACACTCAACATACCCAAAATCAAACATACGAGTCTGAAACCCAGTTTAATGAAAACATACATTCATGCATTTCCAGCCCCAAAACAGTTAAAAACCAATAAAAGAGGGGTTCCAGAACTCACCTTTGCAGCTCTTGAGTATGGTTTTCTTCCAAACTCGTTTGCAAATTGAATTCAACCGCCTAGAACCCACTAAAAACATACCCGAACACATATGAACACACATAAGCAAAAACCCGAGGACATAACTAATTAAGAACACCATAAAAACATGAATTCTTACCTTGAATTTGAATTCTTTCTAGTTCTTCCTTCAAAACCAAGAGTTGTTGCTCCCAGGTACTCTCTCTCTCTCTAAAACCCGAAGATCAGTGATGTATGTGACATATGGGCGGCCATACCACCTTTTACACCCACTTTCAAACACTTTGTCCTTTTGGACACTTTTTACCCCTAGACTTGGGTTTTATTTCTTTTCCTTCTTTTCTTTCACTTTATTCTTCTTTCTTGACTTTAAAAAAAATAGGTGTTACACAAATGGTAAGTTTGTGAAAGCTAGTGAAATAATTAAGGGTTGCACGATTACATTAGAGGATAATTCTTTTGACATTGACCTACTACCTTTTGAATTGGGAAGTTTTAACATAGTAGTGGGAATGGATTGGCTATCGAAATATGGTGCCGAAATTGTCTGCGGAAAGAAAGTGGTGTGAATCCCTATGCCCAATGACGATGTGCTCAAGATTCAAGGAGAACAACCGGGAATAAACCTTAAGATTATTTCTTGTATGAAGAATCGCCGATACCTACAGAAGCAGTGCTATGCGTTCTTTTCAAATGTGGTGGAAAAGAAATCAGAGGATAGAAAACTAGAAGATATGCCGATGGTGCGAGATTTTCCGGAAGTTTTCCTCGACGAATTGTCCTGTTTGCCTCCTCCTCGACGAGTAGAATTTCGTATAGATTTGATTCTAGGAGCAATGCCTGTAGCGAAGATGCCATGTCGATTGGAACCATCAAAAATGCAAGATTTATCAAGTCAATTACAAGAGTTGCTAGATAAGGGTTTTATACGACCAAGCCACTCGTCGCGGGGAGCACCAATATTGTTTGTTAAAAAGAAGGATGGAACATTCTGGATGTGCATAGATTATCATGAGTTGAATAAGTTGATTGTGAAGAATTGACATCCTCTTCCCAAGATCAATGATCTATTTGATCAATTACAGGGAGCTTCATACTTCTCTAAGATTGATCTTCGATCAGGCTATCATCAATTGCAGGTTCATGAGGAAGACATACCAAAGATAGTGTTTAGAACTCAATATAGACATTATGAGTTCTTAGTCATGATGTTTGGGCTGACCAACACTCTAGTAGTATTTATGGATTTGATTAACAGGGTGTGCAAACCCTATTTGAATAAGTTTGTAATCATGTTTATAGATGATATTCTCATCTATTTTCTATCGAAGGAAGACAACAAACAACATCTATGAGTGATACTCAAATTACTAATGGAAGAGAAACTTTATGCCAAATTCTCGAAGTGTGAATTTTGGTTATGAGAGATGAAGTTCTTAGGTCATGTGGTTAATGAGAAGGGAACCCATGTTGATCCTTGAAATATTAAAGCGGTTAAAAAGTTGGATACTCCTAAGATGCCTTTGGAGATATGACAATTCTTAGGGTTGGCTCATTACAATCAACTATTCATTGAAAACTTCTCCAAGATTGCACAACCGTTGACAATCCTAACGCAAAAGGATAAGAAGTTTGATCGAGGACATAAGCAAGATGAGGAGTTCCAAACGTTGAAGGAAAGGTTGTCCAACAAGAAAATATTGACCCTCCCCGATGGATCCAATGACTTTGTGGTGTTCTGAGATGCATCTCATCAAGGCCTAGGTTGTGTGCTTATGCAAAAGAATAAAGTGATTGCTTACGTCTCACGTTGGATGTTGTTTTTGGTGCATATTCAGCTCCTTTTGATAAAAAATATGTTGAAGACTTTTATGATTATTACAGATAACGCACTTAGTGACATACAGATAATGCCTCCATATCTTAAGTGCAAATACCACTGCACCTAATTATACGACACATGACCTGGACTTAGGTGCGGTGGTATTTGCACTTAAGATATGGAGGCATTATCTGTATGGGACTAAGTGCGTTATCTATAATAATCATAAAAGTCTTCAACACATTTTTTATCAAAAGGAACTGAATATGCACCAAAGACGATGAGTGGAACTTCTAAGTGATTATGACTGTGAAATTCGATATCATCATAGAAAGGACAACGTGGTGGCTAATGCCTTGAGCAGAAAGGAATGTAATAAACCCTTACATGCATGAGCATTGGGAATGACCATTCAATCAAAAGCTAAAAACTCATATCCTAACGACACAGGGTGAAGCAATGAAGGAGGAGAATATTCCAGGTGAGGAGTTTCGAGGGTTGGATAAATAGATGAACTATAAGGAGGATGGCGTACAGTACTTTGTGGATCGTATATGGGTACCTAAATGGAGAGACATTTGAGCTCTAGTTATGAACGAAGTGCACAAGTCCAAGTATTCAATTCATCCTGTTACAGACAAGATGTACCAAGATCTTAAAGAATTGTATTGGTGGCTAGGTATGAAGAAAGAAATTGCAACATATGTAAGTGAATACTTGACTTGGTCAAAGGTCAAAGCTGAACACCAAAAACCGTAGGGACTTTTACAGCAACCTAAAATTCCTGAATGGAAATGGGAAAATATAGTGATGGACTTCATTACTAAGTTGCCAAGAACAAGTAGTGGACATAATTCGATTTGGGTTATTATGGATCGAATGGCAAACTCTGCTCGTTTCTTACCTATTCGTGAGGAATATAAGATGGAAAAGTTAGCGAGAATATACGTGAATGAGATTGTAGCTAGGCATGGGTGCCTATGTCAATCATATCATATTGGACTTAAGTACTACCTATCCACAAACGAATGTCGGAATGATGGTAGGATACAAACTCTTGAAGACATGCTTAGGGCATGTGTAATTGACTTTGGTGGGAGATGGTATACTCACTTACCTTTGATCGAATTCTCTTATAACAATAGCTATCACAGGAGCATTGGATGTGCTTTGTGTGAGGCGTTATATGGGAGGAAGTGTAGGTATCTAGTATGTTGGGGCAAAGGTAGGTGAAAATCAATTGAGAGGTTCGAAGATTATTCAATAAATAACTAATAAGATATTTAAAACCAAGGATGGACTTAAGGCAGCTAGAGATCATCAGAAAAGTTACGCCGATAATCATCAATACCCTCTAGATTTTAGCATGGGTGATCTTCTCTTGCTAAAAGTTTTCCCTTGGAAGGGAATTGTACGATTTGGAAAGAAAGGGATATTAGCTCCAAGGTACGTGGAGCCGTTCGAGATCATTGAAAGAATTGGTCCTATGTGTATCGATTAAAGTTACCTCAGGAGCTTAGAAGTGTGCACAATACATGTAACATCCACCATTTTCCAAGTTAAAACCCAAACCCGAACTCATTTTGAACTTCATTATTAAATTATTTTAATAATTTTAGTGGATTTATAAATAATTCTTTTTCATAAAGTTATAAATTTTTATTAATCATTTATGAATTTTAATAATTGAAAATAAATAATCAAATTATAAAGTTTACAAGCTTTATAAAAGTTATAAAGATTAATAATTAATTAATTTGATTTATTATTAAAATTAGTTTTATAACTCAAGGGTTTATTTTGTAAGTTTCGAAACTTAATTTAAAAGTTTTTACAAGAAATAATAAACAATTTAAACATCATGGACCAAAAGTGTAACTATGACTTAAAACCCAACGCAACCACCCGTCGGCCCTGATTTTCTCCGGTCACCTCTCCGGCTAACTGTGGTGAGGTTAAATCCTCAAAAATTCAATTGTTACAAGTCAAATTAACCAATTCTATTCAATCGTGTGTCAGTTTCGAACTCAATGATGGTTTCTAATTGAATTAAATCGGTTGTTAAGGTTGGGTACTTGAAACCGAAACATCGATTTAAAACTTTAACCCGATTGTTAGGAAACAGTCTTAATTGGGTTTATATAACCATGTTAAAACCTGTAAATCAACTCCCTTGAACCGTCTGCAACCTCAATTTCATTCAAAACACACACATACACCATGAACAGGCGCCATCTTCATTCACGATCTGCAACTTAATCGGGATACATGTTCGAAGCTCTATTAAACAAAATTGGTTGAGGGTTAATAAACATCATCACCTTCAGAAGCTTCTCAACCCTCCAATTGAAAGAGACTATCCAATTTCAACTTGATTTGATAGCAACCTTTGTGGCGACTATGCTTCATCTTGTATCATCGATGTAGTCATCTTTCGGGTGATTAAACACCCACTCGTACTCGGTTTCATTTGGGGATTAAAAGCCCCAATATTAATCTGGTTATTAACATCGATTTGATGTTCAATTTGAATCCAAATCGTTCTAGGGTTCATATGGAATTAGGGAAAATAGGCAGTTAATGTTTTTAGAAATTAAAAAGGGTCATTTAACCAGATCTAGGCTTCTGCCCAACCGGTTACAACCTTCAGCTCTCACACAAGGGAACCAGGTTCGAACTCGGGGACCCTCAAATCTTTTTAACCATTAGATTTTTAATCATTTTAACTTGCATAAAGTCTTAATATATTGTTTAGTTAAAATAAAAATTATTTTGTTAATTAAAACATTTTTGAAATTATGAAATTAATTTTTTAAAGATTCTAAAACTTATAATTCTTAAATTTAATTACTTTTAAAAAATAAAAAGGTTTTAAAAATATTATTAAGTCATTTATATGTTATAAATATATTATAGCTCAAACTTGGATTATTTCAAAACACTTTACACCCACATGTTATAAATACTTTAAATAATTGATTATACAAATGATTATTTAAATAACTATTTAAATAATTAATTATTCAATGATTTATTTAACCATGTTATATCATTATTTAAATTCTTGAAAGTTATAAAACAATATACTTTTCTATTATACTTTATTCTTACTTTTAAAGTTTTGTATTATAAGAACTTTATAATAAATCATTTAAAAGTTTAAAACTTTATAAAATGATTTTAAATAAGTTTAAAGTCATTTAAATAAATATTCAATTAATTATCTTATCAAAATTTAAATAATTAATTATTAAATTAATTATTTCTTTTCACACATTATACTTAATCTTATTAAATCAATAAATTAAATTATTGAATCAATCATTATTATTATCAATCTTAATTGATTTATTTCATCTTTATTGAACCAAAACATAATTGATTACATTATTTTATTTTATTTGTTAATTATTAAAACCTCAAATTCCAAATGAAACCCTAATTTATATTTACTCTTGAATCATATCATTATTCTAACACTAAGACATCAACCCTTTGGTTGAATCGTGAAGGAAAACGTTGGAGAATCTTACATTCTTATTATTGTTCAAAAGTGCACATTATATATATCATGTGAGTTTTCATACCCCTCTTTATATTATTTCACACCTTTTGGGTGAAACATGTTAACTTATAAAATTACACTTGTAAACATTTTTATACTTGTAACGCACATGCAATTCATCTTCACTTTTTGTCGTGGTTATTTTTATTATTGTGAGTGTTATATGAGATAAATAATATGTTGACAATCATTAACTATTGCTAGCTTGGCAACGTTATAGATCTATTGGCCTGATAAGCCTATTTGGTACTAAAGTCGAGGTTATTGCTGGCTCCTAATGATGATTGCTTGTTCATCATAAGAACCAAGTACACTTAGCTAATCGTTATATACTTGTAAACTTATTCTTGGTCAAGGTTTGATTGTAGCTATATGTGTTCTATAAACTCACATAATTCGTAACCATTAACATGAATTGCTGCTTGTAAATCTTTTTATATTTATATCTATGCTTAGCCTATGGAAACTCACCACTTTCACAGCTGACCTTTTATTTTTAACATGTTTCAGGTTTGCTTCTTGAGAAATTCTTCTTGCTCATATAGGACTTGGACTTACTTAATAAAATATCTTATGTTGTTTATATCTTTGATGTTTTGTAATGACTTAATTGTCTAGTATTATTCAATGAAAAACAGCATTTAATATTATTTCAATTTGTTTAATTCCATTAGCTATGAACAATTGTTTCACATTCGTCCGCCTTGATGATTCCACCGTCGGTATGGGTGTGACAAATTGGTATCAGAGCCATGGTTATAGGGAATTAGGTTATTAGAAATGGAATGACCTAGACTATAACTAAGTACCCTTACACATGAGTCCTCTCATGTATTTTAAATGCTTAGATAGGATCTTATATGCTTATATGTTTATACTTGATTATGTGATTATATGTCTTATATGATTCTTCTTATACTTTGAATCCTCTCAATGCACACACAAATCTTAAATCATATTCTAAGGCATTATGTGCCTAAATCAAATGGTTTTCAAAATGAGCTTTAAATCATTATTCATGGTTTTCAAGTCTCGTCAAAGTCTGTGTCCTACAACTTGAAACATGTAATGCTAGAAGAGCATGATGCCTGTATCTCAAGGTGTTCTGTCTAGGCAAGGTATTCATATAAATCCAAATCAACCGATGGATCCGTTTACCTTACCTGGGAACCCTTGGGGTGAGTGTCCGCTTATAGGTACGCATGCCTGCATTAAGGTTGTAGTTGACCTAATACTTTGATAAGTCAATGTATTGCTTTGGTTTGTAAACCAAACATTACACTTGAAACATCTTGTTGTTATTTTGAATTGTCTTATCAATAATCTTGTCTTCTTGGATCTTAAAACTCATTATCCAATCCTCATAACGACTTCTGATAATTTTTCTGAATGTCTTCCCCTCAAAACAATTCTTATTAATAGCCATTACAATGATTCTCTTATTGTGAACCGTACCTATAATCTTAACAACCACGAATCCTGTATCAATTTAAAATTGATGTAACCTTGAAACCTCGATGATATAGTAAACAAGAATCGTTCATCTAAGAACCATGTCAAATTTATTTGCTTGAGAAGCTCCTATGAATTCACATCTCATCCAAAAATGTCTTAAAAATATTTCTCGTGTTCGTCATAAAGACTCTCATATTGATCTAAAACTTGGTGTTGTATTCGTGACAAAACCTTGTGCAAGATCATTGAAGGGGGTCAGTTACAAACAAACACAAAGAGGAGATTATCAATCTTAATTGATTTATTCCATCTTTATTGAACCAAAACATAATCGATTGCATTATTTTATTTTATTTGACTTAATTATTAAAACCCCCAAATTCCAAATGAAACCCTAATTCATATGTACTCTTGAATCATATCATTATTGTAACGCTAACACATCACCCCTTAGATTGAATCGTTAAGGAAAACGTTTGAGAATCTTATTCTCTTATTATTGTTCAAAAGTGCACAGCATATATCATGTGAGTTTGCATTCCCTCTTTATATTATTTCACACATTTTGTGGTAAAACATGTTAACTTATAAACTTACACTTGTAACGCACATGCAATTCATCTTTACTTTTTGTCATGGTTATTTTTATTATTGTGAGTGTTATATGAGATAGATTATATGTTGACAATCACTAACTATTGCTAGCCTGACGACATCATAGATCTATGGCCCTGACAAGCCTATTTAGTGCTAAAGTCGAGGTTATTTCCGGCTCCTGATGACGTATGCTTGTTCATCATGGGAACCAAGTACACTTACCTCTAATTGTTATATACTTGTAAACTTATTCTTGGTCAAGGTTTGATTGTAGCTATATGTGTTCTAAAAACTTGTAAGGCCCTGTTCCCGGGACGCTTATAGTTGGATCCTCATCGCATATAAAACATATAATTACATTTGCCTTATGAAAATATTGCAGCGGAAACATAAAAATAACTTTTCATATCATTACAAATGCTTTTGCAAGTTAATACAAGCGTTCATTTCAAAACATCATTCGTTCGCATTACAATGCAAAAACATTAACAAAAGAATGTCATCCAAAAGAGCTGAGTAGCCGCCTCGTGCCATCCACAGCAACGTTTACCTACCAACTGAAAATGTATAAAAGTCAGCGTCGCTGAGTGAGTTCTAGTTTTATAATAAAACATACATTTCAATCGTTAAAACCGTTCTTTACTTGCTTTCAAATCATACTGTGCTTTACATTCATTCGTGACCATGCAATATACATACACATTGATAATATAATTATTATCTTCCATTACATTTGTTACTTTCGTTCATTGGTACGTTCATTCTCCCGAATCTGTTGTGATAACAGGGTCGCTCACCTCAATAGCAATCCCAACGATTGCACGCTATCCGAGTCTGTTACAACCATAGGGTTGCTCACCTCATTGCCAATCTCAATGATAGCACACTATCCGAGTCTGTTGCAACAACAGGGTTGCTCACCTCATTGCCAATCTCAATGATAGCATGCTATCCGAGTCTATTGCAACAACAGGGTTGCTCACCTCGTGGCAACTTCACGATAGCACACTATCCAGTTCTGTTGCAACCACAAGGTTGCTCACCTCATAGGCAATCTCAATGATTGCATGCTGTCCGAGTCTGTTGCAACAACAGGGTTGCTCACCTCATATATGTGCTTGCAAGCCTTTCCTTCATTCATTCATCATTCACTAATGCATGCATTCTTACTTTGTGTTCCTCTTTCATTATCTTTCACTTTACATTATGTAATACTTCGTTCATTCATTCTTTAACATGGCACGTAAAGCCATAAGAAAGATAAACATACATTATTATAAGGAACATATTATACAATCATACATAATCACCAATCTTACATCCCATCATACCTCACTCATCACAACATTTATGACTTCAAAAAGTCAACTTACATAGCCCCCGGGAACCTCCCAAGTCAAAGCCTACATTACACTTTTTCCTCAAAATCAGATAATAATTGAAGTCCTTAGACGCATGGGTACTATGCAGGCGCATGGGGAACACTTAGGCGCATGGGCAACTTTCAGGCGCATGGGCACTATGCAGGCGCAGGGGAACACTTAGGTGCATGGGAAACTTTTAGGGGCATGGGCACTATGCAGACGCATGGGGGCACTATGCAGACGCATGGGGAACACTTAGGCGCATGGAAACATTCAGGCGCATGGGCACTATGCAGGCGCATGAGAATCCTGGAGGTCTAGACACTTAGTCAATTCCAGCCTAATTCTAGGCGCATGGGTACTATTTGGGCGCATGGGAACACTTAGGCCGTTATTTTGTTGGGCGCATGGGCCACTGTTTAGGTGCATGGGCAGACTATAACACACAAACATCATAACTCAGTTCCCAATCATCGTCTATGGTGTTCTAAGCTTAAATCATACATCCTACACATAGAAACACAACTATAACATCATCATACATAATATAGCCCAAAATCAAACCCCACCCGTATACACACACGATTACACATACGGGTAAACATACATAAACATAGTAAAAATTGTTTAAATACATTTTCAGCCCCAAAGAATTTAAAACAAGAAAAACCAAGGTCTAGAAACTCACCTGGTCCAACTTGGGTGTAACTTCCTTCTAACCCTTTTTGCAAATGAGTTCAAACACCTAAAAACCCCACCAAACACACACACCCGAACACATTCACAAACACATAAGCATATAACCGAGATACAACCCGCCATAAACACATAAAAACCATGAATTCTTACCTTAAATTCGACCTTCTTCTACTTCTTCTTCAACCAAGAGTTTCTGCTCTCTCTCTCTCTCTCTCTAACCGAATGAAAAGTGATGTGAAGGGAGGGTGGGCGGCGATGCCCACCTTTACACCAACTTTTGAAAGATTTTGTCCTTTTGATACTTTTAACCCCTCATCTTGGGTTTAATTGCATTTCCTTCTCTTATTCCTCATTCCTTATCCTTCTTTATAAAAAAATAACCGGGTGTTACAAAACTCACATAATTCGTAACCGTTGACATGAATTATTACTTGTAAATCTTTTTATGTTTATATGTATGCTTAACCCATGGAAACTACCAAATTTCATAGTTGACCTTTTTATTTTTAACATGTTTCAGGTTTGCTTCTTAAGGAATTCTTCTTGCTCATATAGGACTTGGACTTAGTTAAATAAATATCTTATGTTGTTTAAATATTTGTTGTTTTGTAATGACTTAATTTTCTAGTATTATTCATTGAAAACTGGCATTTAATATTATGTCAATTTATTTAATTCCATGAGCTATGAACAATCATTTCACATTCGTCCGCCTCAATGATTCAGCCGTCGATCGGAGTGTGACAATACATTCCATGTATCAAATCTTAAGAAATGTTTATCTGATGGATCCGTTCATTGCCGATTGAGGAAATCAAGATTGCTGAGAAACTTCATTTTCTTGAAGAATGGAAAGAAATTATGGACCGAGAAGTGAAGCAATTGAAGCGCAACAAGATTCCAATTGTCAGAGTAAGATGGAATTATTAGTGAGGGCCTGAGTTTACATGAGAAGGGGAACACTAGATGAAACTTAAATATCCGCATTTGTTCACGGATAGAGCTTCGGGATCTAACTCCTGCTGAATTTCAGGACAAAATTCTCTCAACCAGGGGATATTATGACATCCATCAATCAGGTCCATCAATTGACTCGAACCTTGTTAACTCTTCTCGTGTATTTAATATCTCTGCATAATTAATTCGTTTCGATCCCGAATTTTTCTCTTTTTCATCTTGTGTTTAACCTTAATATCATAGTATGATAAATTAGATGAATAATATATAAATAATAACCAATCCAACTAATTCTTATTAGTGTGAGTAAAATTAAAATTAATATAATTACGAATAATAACAGTATTATTATAATAATCATTGATGTTATTATCATTATTTAATATGATTGATATCATTATTATTAGTAATATTATTATTAAAAAAAATTTTATTATGATTAATATTATTATCGTTATTATTAAAGTTAATGATTTAAGTTGTAAATTGTGTAAACTTGGGGGAATAATTAAAAGAAACTTAAGGGGGCCAAAGTGTAAATGTCAAGTGTGAACCCATCCGTGCGACCATCCCGAAACCCTAAACCGTGAGTATTGTTGTCGACCCTCACATCAAGCGCTCTAGTTGTCGTTGATCGAAATCGTTTCATCATTTAGCCCTTGAAGGTAATCGATTTATTCACACTCCGTTTTTTTCGTTCCGTAAGGTTCGGTTTGCATCCGTTCGGTCTGGACTGTTTTGGGAAGGGTATGGCTTGTGTGTTGATTTTGCAGTAGTGTGTGGTGGTGTGTGTTCAGCATGTGTGAGTGTTGTGTGTATGTGCAGTGAGCGTGTGCGTGTAATGCGTGTACCCAAGAGAACACAACAGCTGAAGGCTACTGTGTACTCATTATGTGCATTCATATGTATGTATATATGATGATCTGCATGTATATGTGATGGGAGTGTGTATGCAAGATGTTTTTGAAGGGATTTTAACAAGTTTATCAAAGTTGTTTAACCATTTTAAACATAAAACGCAGTGGATAATCATTTTAACATCTTGTTAGAAGTTTACATAAAACATTTTATGTTGATAAAACCCTTTAAGATGGATCTATTTGCATGAACAAGTAACTAACAAAACAAGCAATGAAAAATAATGAAAACTACATTTCAAAGCTTTCTTTTGAGATGAGAAGGATGATGTTCTTGAAGGCAAGACTCCAAATAGCAATCCTCAAGAAGTAATACCCCAAGCTCCTCCAAACACCCACTTGCTAGGTTGTGTTGCACCACTTAAAAGAAACTCTCTTCCAAATCGATTTCCAGCTAAGAATCCCTGCTTGAAGGCTGAAAATGAACTTGTTTGCAGCCCTAAAAATCGAGTTCTAGAGAGAGAGATGAGAGAATTTCTATAGCTTTGTGTGTGAGAGAGAAAAGTGTGTTCTCTTTGCAAGAGTGTAGTGCCTTGGTTACTTGGAACAACAACAAAAAAGGAGAGTTCCAAAGCCCCTTAGGGGCGGCCGAAATCAGTCCCAAAAGGGGAGTTTCCCCCTCATTTTTCATTTTATAAAATGTACACTTTCAACCTTATGTGTTTTTTATAAAATTAAAACCCTTTTTAATTTTATAACAATAACACTATTATTTGTCATTGTTTAACTAATTTAAATAATGAAACAAATATCTCTCATGAACAAATTATCTATATAATCATGTTCATTTACAAAAGCAATGTTTTTAGAAAACCGGTTTCTAATTGGTGCTAATATTTATTCGTATGATCACATCAACGGACAAATATTTATTGGTGTTTGTTTGGCTTGTTATTGGGTATGACCCGACTGGATCACATCACACTAGCCACATCAATTTAATATGTGTCTTGGGCAGATAACTTCTTTCAATCTCCCACTTGCACAAGATTCATAGTAGATTGATGCAAGCAGCAAATAACGCCTAGCAACGGTTTGCTACCCCTAGTGTATATGATTAAGTGCCTATCAATAACATCATCCTCTTCAAGTGCCTTACTTGAAATGTTTTAGGTTAATCAATCATCTATCCTTTTGTTTCAGATGTCATGTTGAATCCAGAGACACAGGATTGTCATTCTCCGATGATTCAACTTTAACAGGCCTTAGACATCTAACTCTCAACGAATAAGAGGAACAAATTCCATCTTGACTACACACATCTCTCACAATCACCTTATATCATACCTGAACCTAGCCTTATGTACTACCAATCTTTCATAACAGTAAAGAACTAAGTCAAAGTACAATACTTGGTGAATATCAAGACCCAATATGTATCTCAGGTCTGAGGATGCAATGATATTCGCCTTTACTCAATATCTCTTATGACTAATCAAAAGATTCCATGCAGAAATAATTGAGAGCGGGTCAGTCCTATATCTATATCCATAGATATCAATGAAATTTGGTAGCAACCTCTTGCTCTATATTCATACCTTATGAATATCAACCAATCCAAGTTCATTATAGTCTTACATTCATAGTTGTTCCCACAAGTATGATCGACTATGGACGTTTAGAATAACTTACTTATTCACGGATTTAAAACATGCTAAAATAGAAGAACAAATGAAAGTTATAACCATATAATTAAGTTAAATAACATAAGTTCCAATAATAATAAAAAAAATCAAATCAAATCCAGTGATTAGAATATCGAAGTCCCATGGCACAAACATGACCTTCATGTTTTGCCTTTCCAAGGAGCTTTGTGAGTGGATCCGCAATGTTTTTATCAGTGTGAACCTTGTGAATACATATCTTTCCCTTTTCAACTTCATCCCTTATGTAGTTGAATCTCCGCTCAATGTTCCTTGTTTCCTGATGTGCACGGGGTTCCTTGATTTGTGCAATCGCACCCTCGTTATCACAAAGAATCTCCAGAGGATCTGAATGGAAGGGACTACCCCTAGATCGGCTATGAATTTCTTCAACCATGCAGCTTCCTATGCTGCCAATGAAGCGGCGAGGTATTCTGACTCTGTAGTGGACAACGCTACGACATCTTGCTTGAGCTTTCCAAGAAACAGCTCCCCCATTCAGGATAAAGATATCCCTGATTGAGATCATGAATCATCTCGATCGGTTGGAAACTCGCATCCGTGTAATCCTTACAACGAGTTCCTCTTCACCAGTCCCGTAGATCAAGAACATGTCCTTAGTCCTCCTTAGGTATTTTAGAATGTTCTTGACAGCCATCCAATGACTATCACCAGGATTTTGCTGGTATCTACTTGTCATGCTTAAAGCGCATGACACGTCCGGTCTAGTGCATATCATGCATACATGATGGATCCTATAGCAGATGCATATGGGATCGCCTTCATTCTATTCTGCTCTTCCTTTGAGCTTGGACATTGAGTCGTACTCAATATTGTCCCTCTCTGAATAGGTACAGTACCTTTTTAGAGTTTTCCATCTTGAACCTTTTCAAGATTTTGTCAATGTATGCACTTTGATTTAAACCAATCAGCCGCCTTGATCTATCCCTATAGATCTTTATTCCCAAAATATAGGCGGCTTCGCCAAGATCCTTAATGGAAAAGTAGCTTCCAAGCTAGGCTTTTACACCTTCCATTGTTGGAACGTCATTCCCAAACAGTAGAATGTCATCGACATATAATACTAGGAAGGTTATTGTGCTCCCACTAGCCTTCTTATACACACAAGCCTCATCAGCGTTTTTGATGAAGCCAAATTTCTTGATCTCCTCATCAAAACGGTGATTCCAGCTTCTTGATGCTTGTTTCAATCCATAGATTGATTTCTTTAACTTGCATACTTTATTAGGATGTTTTGGATCGACAAAACCTTCAGGCTGAACCATATAGACATCTTTCTCAAGATATCCATTCAGGAAAGTGGTTTTGACATCCATTTGCCAAATCTCATAATCATAATGAGCAGCTATGGCAAACAATATCCTTATGGACTTTAGCATCGCAATAGGTGAGAAAGTTTCATCATAATCAACCCCTTGAGTTTGAGTGAAACCCTTTGCTATAAGTCTAGCCTTATAAGTATCCAAGTTTCCATGCATATCAGTTTTCTTCTTGAAAACCCATTGCTACCAACTACTTGGAGTTAAGAGGTGGTACAACCAAGTCCCATACTTGATTGTCATGCATGGATTGCATCTCAACACTCATGGCCTCGAACCATTTGTCATAATCCGAATTGGACATTGCATCATGGTATGTGGTTGGTTCATCTGAATCTACCACATAGCATCCATCCATGAAAAATCCGTATCTTTCAGGTGGATTACTAGTTCTACCACTTCTGCGAACATTTTCTATGTATTGATCAATCACTTGATCATCTTCAACATCCTCATGTTGAGTGCTAGTTTCAACAAACGTGCATCGGGTTGTGGTTCTTGATCCTCCTTAAGATCCACTATTCTACTGCTAGTTCCTTCCGTAAGGAACTTTGCTTCTAAGAACTCACCTTTTCTGGCAATAACCCTTTGTGTTCCATGGATCATATAATAATATCCCATAGAATGTCTAGGTATCCCTACAAAAATACACTTGGTGGATCGGACTTCCAATTTGTTTGGGGTAGGAGTCTTACATAAGCCTCACAACCCCAGATCCTTAAGTATGATAGGGATGGAACTCTTCCATGCCATATCTCAAAAGGTGTCCTTTCCACCTTTTTGGTTGGGGCCATATTTAAAATACGGGCCGCGGAGAGCAAAGCGAAACCCCAAAATAATAGAGGTAATGTGCTTCTAGCCATCATAGATCGGACCATATCCAATAAGGTTCGATTCCTCCTTTCAGACACACCATTATGTTGTGGTGTTCCAGGTGGAGTGAGTTATGAGACAATCCCACAACTCTTAAGATGATCTTGAAAAGCATCACTTAGGTATTCACCTCCTCTATCGGTGCGGAGAACTTTAATCGACTTGTTGAGTTGATTTTCTACTTCATTCTTGAAGATTTTGAATGTTTCAAAAGCTTCATCTTTGTGCCTTAATAAGTACACGTACCCATAGCGACTATAATCGTCGGTAAAGGTAATGAAGTATCTTTCACCATTCCTAGTCATTGGCTTAAAAGGACTACATACATCCGAATGTATGATGCCTAATAAGTCTTTTGCCCTTTCGTTAGTTCCACTAAAGGGTGCCTTAGTCATTTTTCCTTGTAAACAAGATTCACATACATCAAATGGATCACATTCATTTGTTTTTAAAAGACCATTCTTTTGAAGTGTTTGTATACGTTTCTTGTTTATATGACCAAGACGACAATGCCAAGATAGGTATCACTCAAATCCAACTTGAGTTTCTTGGTGTTAGTTTGGTACAATGAACTATTTAAAGTATTTTCATGAACCAATTCATAAATACCATTAATGGGAATAGCTTTAAAATAGAACATATCATTTAAAGAAACATGAATATCATTTTCAACACAAAGATAATACATAACCATAATGTCTTAATTGGGAAACAGAAATAATGTTCCTAGTCAAACTAGGAGCATACAAAACATTCTTCAAGTTACTTCCAACCACTTGGAAGTTTTAGGATGTACTCCCCACGAGCTTCAACATTGACTTTGGTTCCATTGCCCATGAAGAGCTAACATCCCCTTGATTGAAGTCCCTACTTCTTTTGAACTCCTGCAACAAATTGCAAATATGAGTTCCACATCCGGTATCTAATACCCATGTGTTAGAAATGTAATATTGAGATCAATATGAATCATGTAAATTGTACCTGAGGTTTGCCCGCATCCCTCTTTTCTCTCAACTCTTTGAGATAGACTGGACAATTTCTCATCCAATGCCCTATCTCACCACACTTGAAGCATGGGTCATTTGCAGCAACCTTCTGCTTCTTCTCCTTGGGCTTCGGAGGTCCTGCCCTAACGACCATCTTCCCTTTTCCCCCCACGTGACCCTTTCCTTTGGCAACATTGCCTTAGGAGGGGGTTGAGACCTTTTCTTCCTCCCACCTTCATTGGTGAGAACGGGTAAAACCCTTTTACCCATTCCCGCCTCGACCGTTTTGAGCATGAATGAAGTTCATTTATGCTCTTGTTCCATCCGTTCATGTTGTAGTTCATGACGAACGCCTCAAACCTTTTAGTTAGGCCATTAAGGATAAAATCTGTGGCCAACTCCTTTGAGACAGGACAATTTAGCCTTTGAAGGCGGTCGATGTGGCTTTTCATCTTGAGAACATAAGATGAAACCGATTGGGATTCCCCATCCGACAGGCATGAAGCCTCGAACCGTTTCGAAGCGCTCCACCCTAGCTTGTTACTGGAATGTTTCCCGCAACTGGGTGATCATGTCATAAGCTCCATGGAGCTCATATTCCTTTTGGAGGTCGGGTGTCATACTTGCAACATTAGGCAAGAGACTTGGATGGAGTCTTCCATATATTTAACCCAATCGTTATAGGCCCCTTCATCCTCCTCGTTGGGTTCATCGGGGATGGGATCATCAAGGATGTAGGCCCGCTTTTCTTGCTTGAGAACGATTCTCAAGTTGCGGTACCAATCCATGAAGTTGTTAGGTGTTAGACGATCCCTTTGAAGGATCGCCCTTAGAGATTGGTTGTTTTGGTTTGGGACATCGTTATTAGCGTTGTTTGTCGGCCATCTACAAGATTTTACAAAGTTCCATTTTAGTATTCTTTGATATAATAATATTTCATTTATTAATACCTTTTATGTCTCATAGACGATTAATAATAAAATTTTAGAATCCAATGTTATTTTTAAATATTGGTTAGGTGACCTTTATCCCATTATTTAAATTAACAAGGTAGTCATGAATGACAATTGCAACCTATTGCAACTTCTAATGGTATGGGATCGTTTGAACATCTTATGTTTGAAACGGCATGTTTATCCCATCAACACCTTTGTAAAACATATTTTAGGTGATCCATTCAATATATTTCACAAATCAAGTCGCCTACTTACACACACGTGTGAGTTTACTACATAAGTGGTTAGGTGACCTTTATCCCACAAACATGGTATTCTCACCTCAAGTTACAAGTTCCCTCAAAATGGTTAGGTGACCTTTATCCCACTAAGAGTTTGCAAGTAACCTAAGTGTTGTGTAAAGGATGGTGTTAAACTTGTTTCAAAAGGGATTTAGTTTAGTTTGAAAGCTCTATGTACCATATGATTGTATGCATTCAACCATATGGTACCCAATTTGTTCTTTTAAATAAAACCCATTTTATTTTGCAAATCATTAACCCTTTTATAAAACCATTTATGTGCTTAATGATTAGAGAACCAATTTCTTGTTATAGCATGTTTTAATAGACGGTTTGTTAATCATATTCAAATATTCAAAACAAATATCAACATAAGCAATCAACCAAGCATAAACAATCCATTCACATATGCATAACAAAGCATACTAAATTGAGCACACTTGTTAGCCAAAACAAGTGTGTCAAAAGGTCTTGTCCTAAGGGTTAAGAACATGACACAAGGATGGCAAAAGGACTCCCACTTGAAATCACATCTTCAAGCATCCTCTTTGTCCATCTTTTCTTCAAATCTTGATCTTGAGCATCCTTACAAAATATGTATCCTAATACAATTTTCTAATAAAGGAAAAACTCCTAATCTATTTATTACAAACCAAATGAATAAATAAATTACAAAACAGGACTTTCAACATATAATAAGATTATTACATAACCAAATGAATAAAACATGACAATCAATCCATCAATCCACAAGGTCAAGGCTTTGTTATGCATAACCAAACAACATATCCCAAAAGGAAATCATCTAACTCAAGCATGGCTTCATGTAATTAAAAAATCCAACAAAAAAATGTTTTTTTAAACACACTGCTGTCGCACAGCAGCAACATGAAAAACAAATTGGATTTTTCAATTTTTAACAAAATTAAAACCACAAGATTCAAGCCATCTCAATGCATATAAGATTAACCAACTTGAATCAAGAGAAACCAAGCTAAATCTTGAGTTCAAGGGTTTCTAATAACCCAAGAAAAGACACAAAACGATCTAAAGAAGTTAGTGTCCATGCAACCGGCTCTAGATGCCATTGAAGGGATTTTAACAAGTTTATCAAAGTTGTTTAACCATTTTAAACATAAAACACAGCGGATAATCATTTTAACATCTTTTTAGAAGTTTGCATAAAACATTTTATGTTGATAAAACCCTTTAAGATGGATCTATTTGCATGAACAAGTAACTAACAAAACAAGCAATGAAAGATAATGAAAACTACATTTCAAAGCTTTCTTTTGAGATGAGAAGGATGATGTTCTTAAAGGCAAGAATCCAAATAGCAATCCTCAAGAAGTAATACCCCAAGATCCTCCAAACACCCACTTGCTAGGTTGTGTTGCACCATTTAAAAGAAACTCTCTTCCAAGTCGATTTCCAGCCAAGAATCCCTGCTTGAAGGCTGAAAATGAACTTGTTTGCAGCCCTAAAAACCGAGTTCTAGAGAGAGAGATGAGAGAATTTCTATAGCTTTGTGTGTGAGAAAGAAAGAAAGTGGTTCTCTTTGGAAGAGGTAGTGCCTTGGTTGCTTGGAACAACAACAAAAAAGGAGAGTTCCAAAGCCCCTTAGGGGCGGCCGAAATCAGTCCCCAAGGGGGAGTTTCCCCCTCATTTTCATTTTATAAAATGTACACTTTCAACCTTATGTTTTTTATAAAATTAAACCCCTTTTAATTTTATAACATAAAACAATTATTATTTGTCATTGTTTAACTAATTTAAATAATGAAACAAATATCTCTCATGAACAAATTATCTATATATAATCATGTTCATTTACAAAAGCAATGTTTTTAGAAAACCCGGTTTCTAAATTGGTGCTAATATTTATTCGTATGATCATATCGACGGACAAATATTTATTGGTGTTTGTTTGGCTTGTTATTGGGTATGACCCGACTTGGATCATATCACACTAGTCACATCAATTTAATATGTGTCTTGGGCAGATAACTTCTTTCAGTATTCTATAGTGAATGTATCCATATATAGTTATGTGAGTGCCATTGTTCATTAATGTATATATATGTGTGAATGTGAGTCTTGTGTGGGTGTATGTTTAGTGAGAATGCATGGGATTCGGGTGTTTTATTTTGATGTTGATCAAGGGGATCAACACAACAGCCGAAGTTGTTGTGTGTGGTAGTGTGTGTGTGTTATGTGTGCGTGCGTGTGCTTCTAGTGTGTTTGTGTTGTAGTGTGTGTTATGTGGGTGTTTTGTGTGTGTGTAAGTGTGTGTATATATGAGATGTGAGCCACAGGTTTGGTGTTCACCACGTGTGTGTGTGTGTGTTCATTAGGTGTTATAGTGTGTTGAATAGGGTTGAATGTATGTGTATTAGTGTATGCAGTGTGTGTGTGTATGTATATATGCCGGTGTGAGTATGTATATAAAGTATGTGTATGGTGTGGTTTTAAAGTGTGTGTTAGTCATAGGTGTGAATGTGTGTGTTTGTACTAATGTTATGTGATGTGTGTACCTTCTTTTGGATGATTAGATTATTATTAATAATATTATTATTACTATTGTTATTGTTACTATTATTAATATTATTTTATTGTGTTATTACTATTATTAACATTATTATTATCATTATGATTAGCTTTACCATTAATATAAATATTATTTATGGTGTTTGAAAGTAAAATGGAAGACCTATATTTGTGTGTGTGTCGCACGTTGAACCTGAACCGACCGAACATATCTATTCTCATTAGACATGTAATAGCTTTATTCTAATTTGTAAGGCACTGTTCTCGAGATGCTTACAGCTGGCCAATCATCGCTCATAAAACATATAATTACATTAACTTGAAATAAACATTGCAGCGGAAACATTAAAAACAACATTTTCATTAAAATGCTTTTCCAAAATAATACAACATTCGTTACATAATTTTATCTGTTCACATTACAATGCAAAAACATTAAACAAAAGAATGCCATCCAAAATGCCAAGTAGTTGCCCCCACCATCCTCAGCAACTTTACCTGCCAACTAGAAAATGCATAAAAAGTCAGTGTTGCTGAGTGAGTTCTAGTTTTAAAATAAAAGATGCTATACTTTCATTCAAACCATTATTTACTTTTGCATGTGATCACACATCATACGCACATAGATAATATCATTATCATCTTCATCATTCATTCATTAACTTTCAATCATTCATGCTTTCTTACTTTCATTCATACATTCATCTTTACTTATTTACATTCCATCCAACACCATGAACTTTACCCCATCATCATGCATAAAGCGGATACTGGGCCGAGGTCTATCATAGACCCCCCGTCATGGCGCACAGCAGCCTGGCCGTAGTACCTAGAGTAAATTCAGGTGTACCATTGTCATGTGCTATACCCACCGTTATGCATAAAGTGGATACTGGGCTGAGGTCTATCATAGCATCTTGGCGCACAGCAGCCTGACCACAGTATCTAGGGTAAGCGACAAAGGTTCTATACAAATGGTCGGTCATAAAGACGGACCCCGATGTGCATCCTTCTAGGGTAGCTAACCCGCACACCGTTGAACTAACACCCTTCATTGAGCGTGTTTCCACATACAAGGCTTACAAGACTTACTTTACTTTCCTTCGCTCATTAATGCATGCATTCATTCATTATGTTTCTCTTTTCATTATCTTCCACTTTACATTACATAATATTTTTCATTTCATTCATTAACATTCAACGTAAAGCCATGGGAATTAAACATACAATGTAAGGAACATCAACATACACAGTCAACATCACCATACAGGGCATCATACATACATAACATACATGATACATACCATCATGCATAAGCATCAATCATACATCATATTATCATCATACAATGCTCATCACGACATCTATGACCTCAAAAGTCAGCTTACATGAACCCCGAGGAACCTCCCAAGTCAAAGCCTACATTTCACTTTCTCCCCAAAAAGTTAGAAAATATTCTAAGTGTTCATCCGCATTTCTTTTTGTTCATCCGCATTTGTTCATCCGCATTAACTTTACTCATATGCATTTCTTTACTCATCCGCATTTCCTTACTCATTCACATTTCCTTCTCATCCGCATTAACTTTTGTTCATCCGCATTAACCTTTGTTCATCCGCATTAACCTTTGTTCATCCGCATTTTTTCATTCGCATGAACTTACTTATCCGCATTTCTCCATTCACATGAACTTACTCATCCGCATTTGTTCATCCGCATGAACTTACTCATCCGCATTTGTTCATTGCTCATCCACATTTCCTCTTTACTCATCCGCATTGACTTTCATTCGCATGAACTTGTTCATCCGCATTAACCTTCATCCGCATTTCCCTATACTCATCCGCATTGACTTATACTCATCCGCATTGACTTTCATTCGCATGAACTTGTTCATCCGCATTAACTTCATTCGCATTTCCCTATACTCATCTATCATGTTAAGCTTAAATCTTACATTCTAAGCCTTAGCAACACAACCTTGACATCATCAAACAAGAACATAGTCCACAATCAAACCATACCTGTAACATACACACATTCATACATACGGGTATGAAACCAGTTTTATAAAAACATACATTCATGCATTTCCAGTCCCAAAATCAGTTAAAACATGTAAAAGAGGGGTTCTAGAACTCACCTTTGCAGCTCTTGAGTATGGCTTCTTTCAAACTCGTTTGCAATTGAGTTCAACCGCCTAGAAACCCACCAAAAACACACACCCGAACACACACAACCACATAAGCATACAACGAGGCAAGGCCAGTTAAGAACACTTAAAACCATGAATCTCTTACCTTGAATTCGACTTTTCAGCTCTTGTTCTTCAAAAAATCCGAATTAGCACTTTCTCTCTCTAAGAATCCGAGGACTTAGGGGTTGTAAGAAGAGAGTGGGCGGCCATGCCCACTTTACACCTACTTTCAAACCTTTTTGTCCTTTTGTCACTATTTACCCCTCAACTTGGGCAAAATATATTTTCTTTATTTTTCTTCACTTTATTCTTTCTTTACTAACTTAAAAAAAATAACCGGCTTTTACAAGTCCACCCCCTTATTTAGGTTTCATCCCCAAAACCTGTTATTCCTCAAACAATCGTGGGTAATATTGTCTCATCTCTTCTTTAGTCTCCCACGTAGACTCAAATCCATTTCTGTGCTTCCACTATACACGCACCAGATGAACCACTTTATTCCTTAACTTCTTCTCTTTACGATCAATGATCTCCACTAGTTGCTCCACATAATTGCGTCGTTCATCTACCTTGATATCCTCCAGTGGTACAACCATATCCTCGTCCGCTAAACATTTCCTCAGATGAGATACATGGAAGTCGGATGAATTCCACTTAACTCATCTAGTAACTCCAATCTATAGGCCACCTCTCCTACTCTAGCAATGATTCGGAAAGGCCCTATATACTTTGGGCTCAACTTGCCCCGCTTTCTAAACTGAATGATACCCTTCCAAGGTGAGACTATCAACATAACCTGTCACCCACCTGGAACTTAATCGGTCTACGTCGTTTATCAGCATATGACTTCTGTCTATCTTTGGCTGCCTTCATGAAGGCTTTGATCTTTTCAAGCTTCTCAGTCGTAGCCTCGATCACCTCGACGCTCCCTAACTCCTTCTGACCAATATCACCCCAACAGACGGGTGTTCTATATCTCTTACCGTATAGCATCTTATAAGGGGGCATATCGATACTAGCATGATAACTTGTTATATGAGAACTCAGCTAATGGTTAGTGGTCATCCCAACTTCCTCCAAAATCGATGACACATGCACGAAGCATATCCTTCAGCATCTGAATGGTCCTTTCCAACTGACCATCTGTCTGAGGGTGATAAGTCGTACTAATATCTAACCTCGTCCCCATCGCATCATGGAATCTCTTCCAAAATTTGGATGTAAACCGAGTGTCACGATCAGACACAATAGACACCGGTACACCATGACGAGTTACAATCTCTTTAATGAACAAATCTACCAACCTCTCGGATGAATATGTCTCGCGAATCGGTAGGAAGTGAGCACTCTTCATCAAACGGTCGACGATCACCCATATAGCATCATATGATTTCAAGGTACATGGTAGTTTCGTAATGAAGTCCATGGTGATATGTTCCCACTTCCACTCCGGTATATATCCAAAGGTTGGATCTTCCCATACGGCTTTTGGTGCTCAACCTTCACTTGTAAACAAGTAAGGCATTTACTCACATACTCCACCACATCACGCTTCATACCCGGCCACCAATCATCTTTCGTCATGTCTTGGTACATCTTTGTAGCACCGGGATGAATAGAGTATCAAGTCTTATGAGCTTCATCCATGATCTTCACGTGTAGATCCTCAAAATGAGGAATCCACATTCGTCCAAATCGGGTTCTAACACCGGGTGTGTTTTCACCCAATTCTGCAACTAGACCTCTCATTCTTTCGGAGTTAAGATGATCTTATTTCAATGCCTCATTTTGAAACTCTTTGACTTGCTTTATCACATCAGAGGTCATGATCAACTGGTAAGCTTTCACCCAAATCAGCTCGGGTCTCTCCTTTCGGCTAAGGGCATCCGCCACCACGTTGGCTTTGCCCGGATGATAGTGGATCTCGCAATCATAATCTTTTATAAGCTCTAACCACCTCGTCTGCCTCATGTTCAAATCCTTCTGCTCAAAGAAGTACTTCAAGCTCTTGTGGTCAGTGAATATGGTGCACTTCGTCTCGTATAGGTAGTGCCTCCAAATCATTAACGCGAAGACCATGGCTGCTAGCTCCAAGTCATGAGTAGGGTAATTAACCTCATGAACCTTTAACTATCGGGATGCATAGGCTATAACTTTTACCCTTTGCGTTAAGACACACCCCAACCCTGAGTAGGAAGCATCATAATAAACCATCAGATCTTCACTTCCATCGGGTAATGACAAAACAGGAGCTTGAGTCAACCTCGCCTTTAACTCCTCAAACGCCTTCTCTGAGCTTGACCCCATACAAACTTTACATCTTTCTAGGTCAACTTGGTTAGTGGAGAAGCAATCTTAGAGAAGTCTTGAATGAGTCTTCTGTAGTAGCCCGCCAAACCCAGAAACGACGAATCTCGGATGGCGTCTTTGGAGACTTCCATTGCATCACTGCCTCCACCTTTGCTGGATCCACCATAATACCCTCGGGATTCACCACGTGACCCAAAATTGAACCTCGCGCAACCAGAATGCGCACTTGGAGAATTTAGCATACAGCTTCTCCCTCCTCACGTCGCCAACACCTCTCAAATGTGACCGGCATGCTCCTCTTCACTCTTGGAATAAATCAAGATATCATCGATAAACACAATCACTGATTTATCCAATATCAGCCAACACACTCGATTCATCAAGTCCATAAAAGTAGTTGGCGCATTGGTCAAACTAAACAACATAATGAGAAACTCGTAGTGACCATACGTGTGCAAAAAGCTGTTTTAGGAATGTCTTGCTCCTTAACCTTCAGCTGATGATAACCAGATCAAAGGTCTATTTTCGAGAACCAACTGGCACCTTGAAGCTGATCAAATAGGTCATCAATCCTCGGTAACGGGTATCGGTTCTTTATTGTCAACTTATTCAACTCACGGTAGTCGATACACTCCTTAATCTACTGTCTTTCTTCTTCACAAATAAGACCGGAGCACCCCATGGAGAGATACTCGGCCTAATAAACCCTTATCAAGCAGCTCTTGTAATTGCTCCATCAACTCTTTCATCTCAGTCGGAGCCAAACGATATGTGCCTTGGCAACAAGTTGGGCACCCGGTATCGGATCAATCTGAAACTCAATCTCGCGGTTTGGTGGCATCCTGGTAAGTCTTCGAGAAATACATCTGGAAAGTCACACACAAATGGTACATCAGACAGTTGTGGTGTGGTGTTTCCACATCCTTCATATAGGCCAAGTAGGCGCTACATCCCTGGCTCATGCACTTTCCCACCACCGCCATTGAGATTACTTTTGGGATCGTCGTGACCCGATCCCCATAAACCATCACCATACTCCCATCAGGCTTGTTAAACGAATCATCTTCTTGCGACACACAATGTTCGCCTCATATTCCGCTAACCAATCCATCCTAAGAACCACATAGAAACCACCTAAGGTCATCAAAAATGGTTTAACCGAAAATTATGACCTTCTAGTTCCACATCACAACCTTCTACCATCTCAGAAATTCTGGTAGACTTACCTATGGCAGTTTCTACATCAAAGGGCGCATCTACACTCCTTCTACTAACAGGTAGTTTAGCACAGAAAGCAACATAATAAAACTTTTACTAGCACCAGAATCAAATAACACAGAGGTTAAAGTTTGGTTTACTAGAAATGTACCTGACACAACATCAGGGTCCATCCTAGCATCCTCCTGCGTCATCGTAAACACTCTGGCGCTCGCCCTCGGTCCTTCTCCTCAAGTCTTCTTCACCCCAGAACCCTCAACCCTCAGCTTCTTACAATCTCTACTCATGTGACCCTCAACCCCGTCCTCCCACATTTGAAGCATAAGTTTGATCCCAACCTACATTCTCTGATGTGCTCCTTTCAGCATCTGCCTCACTTCTTCGACCCCACACCAGTTGTGACCACACAACGGTCATCTACCCTTGTCTTCTTGTTACCCGTTGGGGAACCACCTCGACCAAACCTTTTCCCATTCCAATTCTGGTCACCACCACCTTTCTTGTTGCCTTTAGTCACCACCACAGTTCTCTCATCATACAACCTCCCTGCCAAATCCACTGCTGACCTAAAAGTGCTCAGCCGGGCAGCGATCATGTGCCTACGGACATCCGCGGCAAGCCCTGGATATACCGCTTATTCTTTCATGATAGAGGTGTCACCTGATCAGGCACTAGCTATGCTATTTCATTAAACTTGGTGGTGTATTGCTGATGTGTCATCGTTCCCACCTCCAGCTGCAGGAACTCCCTTTCAACTTTGTCCATCTCACGGTGATGACAGAACTCCTCAATCATCAGCCTCTTCAACTCTGGCCATCTCATTCTTCCGATAGCCTGACTACCCTCAGCTTGGACAATATTGTCCCACCAACACAGAGCCGAGTCCGTAAACGAGTGGGTGGCGAATTTCACCTTCTGATCCTCCCCACACTCGCTGATATCAAGAACGGCTTCCATTTCTCTCACCCATCGGTGAGCAGCAGCAGTACCATTACCATCAAAAGTAGGGGGCTTACACCTTTGAAATGCCCCGTAGTTACAGCCTCGTGCCGCCTCTGGCGCAAGCTCTTCTTCTTCCTCCTCTTCATCATCGGAGAGAACCGTTTCAGGCTTCGGTCGCTCCCGTCTTCCCGAGGTCCTGTTTCTCTCCTTTCTCTCTCCTTCTCGTACAGCCTTAATCACTTCAGTCACTACAGATGGTAAGATCGTCTGCATGACCTGATGAACTTCTTCCACAACAGCCTCTTTTACTGAGGCTCTTAGATTGGAACTCTCATTACCGCCCTCCGGATGAGGGGTCTTGGGTTCTTCATGAACCACCTTTTTGGCTCTAAGCCTTCCTCTCGTAGCCCGTGGTTCAGCACCACGACCTTCACCACGTGAAGCTTTAGATGATCTACCACCAACCATCCTCTAACACACTAAAAGATTTAAATACCAACATGGTCATTCAAGGACAGCTCAGTTTATGTCAAGTATAGTAAGTCCCTAATTACAGTGGCCAGTTATGATTAGCCACTTACTTTACTCTTCATACCCCGAGCATTACCTATCCTGACTATATCAGTATCTAAATCTACAAGCAGCACATAAACCATATAGCATGCGCACATAATACCGGTTAACATTAAGAAAATACATGATGGCACGCAGCTACTCGGGCTGGCATCCCTTCCCTTTCCATCCCATTTTAAGTTTAAGTTAAGGTTTATTTTGAAAATTTACTCGTTTTACTTAAAAACAACATTTTCATTAAAATGCTTTTGCAAAATAATACAAAATTCGTTACATAATTTCATTGTTTGCATTACAATGCAAAAATATTAAACAAAAGAATGTCATCAAAAATGCCAAGTAACTGCCCCGTGCCATTGTAAGGCCCCGTTCCCCGGGACGCTTACAGTTGGTCAATCATTGCACATAAAACATATATTTTCACCATCTTACATAAAAACGTTGCAGCAGAAACATTTAAACAAACATTCCATTTCATTATAAAGGCTTTTGCAAAATACTACATCGTTATCGAATTACAAAATACATGTTGCGTTCCATCACAAAAGCATCATAACAATGGATGCCATCCAAAAGAGCTGAGTAGCCGCCCCGTGCCATCCTCAGCAACATTACCTGCCAACTGGAAACACATCAACCTCAGTGTTGCTGAGTGAGTTCTAGTTTTAAAAAACATACTTTATCTTTCATTAAAACCGTTCTTTACTTTCATGCGATCATACATCATACGTACACATAGATAATTGTTATTATCTTCATTAATTGTTCATTAACTTCCATTCATTCATTAATCATCACACGCTACATCATCATTAGCTTCATTCATTCATGACTTCCTTTCTTACGTTCGTTCATTTCACACATATCGCACGCTTCGCACATTTCACACTTTCATATCATCGTACCCATCGTACATATCGCATGAATCACACCAATGGAGTGGTCACTAAGACAGAATCCCCCTGTGTGTGTGAACTCTTAGGGGTGTAGCCAAAATCACACGCCATCTCATGGGTTAGCCAAAATCGCACGCTACACAGCACACAGTGAATATCACATCACATGTATCGGGGCAAATACCAAAACTGAACTCCCTACTGTGTGTATGAACCCACATGAGTTAGCCAAAATCGCACGCTACATAGCACACAGTGAATACCACATCGCACGTATCGGAGCAGTCACCAAGACTGAACTCTTACTGTGTCTATGGTCCCTTATGAGTTAGCCAAGATCGCACGCTGTAAATGCACCCACAGTTGAGCTAACAACTTTTAGTGAGTTGTGAACCTCCTTCCTTTTAGTCATAAGTCATTCTTACTCTCATTCATTCATTACATTCCTCTTTTCATTATCTTCCACTTTTTATTACATAATACTTTTGTTTCATTCATTAACGTACCACGCAAGCCACGGGAAGACATCATACATAATAATAAGGAACATAACATACACAGTCAACATCATCATACCGGACATTATCATACATACAAAACATACATCATGCATAAACATACAACATCATACATCACATAAATCACGCGCATCACATCATCAACAACCCCAAAGGTCAAAACCTACATCTGCACGTTCCCTATAAGCCAGATAATAAACTATGATCATTCAGGCATATGGACCCTATTCAGTCGCACAGTCTTCCATACGTATGAAAACACTTAGGCGAATGGACCTCCAGTCACATGATTCCCATGCGCATGAACCTCATTCGCATAGTATTCGGGCGTATGGACCTTAGTCGCATGACCTTCATGCGAATGGCCTCCAGTCGCACTCCTTGCATGTGAATGAACCTTAGTTGCACGACTCACAAGCTATGGACTCCAGTCGCATGACCTCCAATCGCATGACCTTCATCCATATTCTTTCAGTCGCATGGCTCTCATCCGCATTTCTTTCAGTCGCATAGCCCTCATGCATATGACTCTCAGTTGCACTATTCACATGCGAATGAACCTCAGTCGCACTCCTTTCGTGCGTATGGCCTCCATTCGGTCGCCTAGCCCTAGCTGACGCAGAATGCAGTTCATCCCGAACCCAATCTGCCATTTTCGGCCTCCAAGCCCTCCCAAACGTCTTCTAAGCTCAAATCAACCATCCTAAACCTTAGGGATACATACCACAACACCATTCAAGCATACACAAGACTGAAATCATGCCCTACCTGAATCAAACACATACACATACGCATACATACGGGTTCAGCACCCCACTTTTCAAAAAACGGGTTTCAGATGTGTTCCAGCCCTAAAATCATTCAAAAACATGTAAAAGAGGGGTCCTAGAACTCACCTTGATGGCCTCTTCAGGTATAGCCTCTTACAAACTCGTTTGCTTTCGACTTTTGCACTTGATTCTTCAAGAAACCCTTGTTTTTGCCCTTCTCCTCTTTCTCCACCCTTAGAACCGAATGAAATGTGAATGGGAGAGGGGAATGGCTGCCATTCCCTTTTACCCACTCATCCAACCTTTTTTTCTTTTGGAAAGATTGGTCCCTCAACTTGGACCTTATTTTTTTTCTTTTTCTTCTTTACTTGGCTTAAAAGGAAATAACCGAGCGTTACAAGTCCACCCCCCTTATATAGGCTTCATCCCCGAAACCTGTTATTCCTTAAACAATTGTGGGCAATACTGTCTCATCTCTTTTTCAGTCTCCCACATAGACTCGGATTTCCCCTTCTGTGCCTCCACTGCACGCGTATAAGTAGAACCACTTTATTCCTTAGCTTCATCTCTTTGCAATAAATGATTGTCACTGGCTGCTCTACATAATTGAGTCATTCGTCTACCTTGATACCTTCCAGTGGTACAATCATATCCTCGTCCGCTAAACACTTTCTCAGATGAGATACATGTAATGTCGGGTAAATTCCACTTAACTCATTAGGTAGCTCCAATCTATAGGCCACCTTCCCTACTCGAGCAATGATTCGGAAACGCCCTACGTACCTTGGGCTCAACTTGCCCCGCTTTCTAAATCGAATGATACCTTTCCAAGGTAAGACTTTCAACATCACCCACCTGGAACTTAGTCGGTCTACGTCTCTTATTGGCATACGACTTGTGTCTATATTTGGCTGCCTTCATAAAGGCTTTGATCCTTTCGAGCTTCTCAGTCATAGCCTCGATCACCTCAATACTTCCCATACGGCCTTGGGTGCCCGGCCTTCACTTGTAAACAAGTAAGGCATTTACTCACGTATTCCACCATATCACGCTTCATACCCGGCCATCGATAATCTTTATCCGGGTCTCGGTACATCTGATAGTTGAGATGTTAGTGTATCCACATCCCTTACATAGGCCAAGTAGGCAATACGTCCACTTCTCATGCATATTCCTGCCATCGCCACCGAAATCACCTTCAGAGTCCTCGTGACTCGATCACCTTAAACCGTCTTGCACTGTCACTGTATCATCTTTTTGTGGCACACAATGTTTGCTTCGTAGTCCACCCAACAATCCATTCCTAGGACCACATCGAAGGGCGTATCTATGTGCTTACTACTAACAGGCAATTTAACACAGAAAGCAGCAGGAATAAAACTTTTACTAGCGTTGAATCTGTTGATACACTTATGTACCTAGATCTTGATCTCAATGTAATATGTCTTGAATGTCTTGCACTTATGTAATATTGGGTACTTAATGAAATGATCATGTTTGGTTGGGATTTATAATGTTTAATATTTCATTGATGAGTTGAGTAATGTGTATTGACTAGATTATATAGGTTTGTTATTGTTTGAATTGATATACATAATGTTATAATAATAAATACATTCAAACTTTGGTTAAGTGAAGTTCACATGCGTCCGACTGGACCATGCGCCCAAACAGTGGTCATGCGTCCGAATGGCCATGAGACTGAGTGTCCATGCGCCTAAATAGTCCATACGCCTGAACAACTTCATGTGACTGACTCAGTCGCACGACTGAACATTCAGTCGTGGGAATGGATCAACCGCATGGCTCAATCACACAAATGAACCATGCTCATGGTTTAGTCGCCCGAATGAGCAACCCTAACCTATAAATACCACTTAATTCGTGAAAAAACGTAATAATTGAGAAGCATTCGATCCACTTCGACTCCAGACATACCCTAGGCATCAAGAAGGCTCTAAGTTCGTAGTCCAAGTTCATAGAACGCTGTAGATCGATTTCTAATCTATTCTTGACGTTAGATTCAATTCACTATTGTGTCTACGTGTGTTCTCACTGATTGGATCGCCAATCAAATAGGATTCTGCACTATTTGGTTTGGTTTAACACGTTAATCAGTTGGTGTTTCGTTCATATACCAGATCCTAACAAGTGGTATCAGAGCTTTGGCTCTTGATTACGTGTTGATTCAATAGTTTTGATACAAAAGTTGTGTTTCTTCATAAAAAACGCAATCTTTTTATGTCTAACGGACTCTTAGACGTTTCCTGACCTAAAAGTTTAGTTTTTCCGGCATACAGCGATTAGGGTTTGGTAAAATTCAAGTTTTTACGGCTAAAACACGTTTAACCTACGAATTATCAAACTTCAGCAAGTTTAGTCGCACGATTGGCTCAATCGCACGACTGAGTTCATTCGCATTCTCCAACAGCACGATTGGACTCATTTGTACGCTCATTCGTACGATTGAGAATCTCATTCGGACTGTTCATCCACATTTGTTCAGTCGCACGATTGAACCATCCGCATTTGTTCAGTTGCACGATGAACCATCCGCATTTTTCAGTCGCACGATTGAACCATCCGCATTTGTTCAATCACCCGAATAAGTCCAATCGCATACCTTCATTTGCATACATCAGCAGTTTGTTAAATAGTAAAGTTAAGTGAAATGGAGGACTAGTTTTTAGCATACACAGTAAGCAGAGATACTCGTATCCAGAATCTACTGTTGTTGGAGAACGAAGTAGGAATTTATAATAAACCCCCGAAGCTTATAACGTTAGACGACTACCCACAATGGAAGCAGCATTTTGAAATCTACTTAAATGGAGTAGATACAAATCTGTGGGAGGCAATAGAGTCGGGGTACAGCATGCCCGTAGGAGCAGATGGAGTTAAACTTCCTCTAAGTGGAATGTCGGATGCTCAGAAGGTAAAACACAACGCTGAGAAGAAAGTATATGCTTTGCTCACTCAGTCTATTCCGAAGGATATCTTCCATCAGTATTCAGAGTATACTCAAGCAAAGAAACTATAGGATGTGTTGGAGAAGAGGTATGACGGAAATGCCTCACTCAAAGCCATTAAGGCCAAAGCTTTGAAGAAGGAGTTTAACAACTTCTCTTCAATGGGAAAGGAAGGTCTGGATGATGTGATCGATAGATTCTACAACTTGATGAGTGAGATGCACACTCATGGTGTAACTACGTCGATGGAGGATAAGGTATCTAATTTTGCAGATGGTCTACCGGAGAAATGGGCTTCCTTCGTTTCAAATCTTAGACAGAATGGGATGCTCTCAAAGTTAGACATAAATGACTTCATTCTTACATTGAGGAAGAGGAGCTTAGGATAAAGTACAGAGCCCAAAAGGCCAACTACGATCAGAATCCTACACTCTACAATGCAACTCCTCCAATCAAGACATCTGGAGCACCACTGCAAACCGCCTTCGTCTCAAGTGCAGCAATTCCAGCACAACCATCAACTTCAGGGTCTGAAACGTCAGGGTCGTCTAGCACCCAGTATATGATACCTGAAGCCAATGCAGCAAAACTGAAAATCGACAACTTTGGGAATGTGACTGTTGAGGTGGCCAAAGAACACATGGACCTCTTAGCTGCTGTAGTCCACTCCTATGATGGACTAGTTGCTGGAAAGATAGGAAATTGTCACCTGGCAGATGAAGATTATGAACAGGTGGACGAAATGGAGTTGGAACGTATGAACATAATGTGGGCTTTGGCAAGTTCTGTCCGATGAGCTAAAAAGTTTGTCAAAAACACGGACAAAACTTGGTTGCTCCCAAAGACACAACCTTTGGCTTCGACAAGTCAAAGGTTACTTGTTTCAACTGTGGTGAGAAGGGACACTTCAAAAGGGAGTGTGTAAAGCCAAAGAAGACTGGGAACGGTAATCCCTTCTCGTCATTCAATCGTCAGGACAAAGTCACATCTAGCAGTTCTACTTCATCAAGCAAGGACCCCAAAGCCTTGACTGCTAATGAGGATGAAGGACAGGACTGGAGCTTTCGGTTCGTGTCACCGGGAGAGTCCAACATAGCTAATGTGGAGGACTTTGATGACAAGTCTGCTAGTGGGGGAGACATAGCAGTAGAGCTTGCGATGTCAAATTCTGAAGACACTACACCTGTGGTCAACCATTTGCCTGAAGAAGAAAAATCTGCATCAATGTTAGTATCACCAGAACCAGAATCAACAGATTCTGTACTCATGGCTGATTCATCTTCAACATCTCAGGTAAGTACTACTGACCAGTTGTTTAATAATCATGCTTGTTTAGATTGTAATAAATTTAGAGAAAGTATAGATTTAAAATTTTCTAGGTTGTTAGATCATAATGATAGCTTAGTAAAGGACCTGGAACTGTGCACTGAGGCAAATAGAGTGTTAAAACAAAACGAGCACAGTTACAAGGAAAAGATAGACCTATTGAATAAATAGCTTAGGGTAATAGAGGTAGTTGCCTTTAACCAAGCAAATGACATTAGGTACTATCTGAACTCCCTAGAGGACACTAAGAAGCAGAAAGCAGTTTTAGAAGTAGAAGTCAACTCTTTAAAACAGAAACTACACAGTTGGACAAGCTCATCACACATTGTCCAACACTTAATGAGAGAGAGAAATAATGGGGAGGGGCTGGGATACAAAGTGGTTCCACCACCACCTGAGACCTTGATGAACACCAAAAGTAAACCGATTAACAATAACCCCATCAAGGATCACGTGATGTCCACTCCTCTTATTAGTGATCCAGATTCCGTAAGTAAATCAAATGAATCTGACTCTAAACAAAAGGAGGCCACTTCAAAGGCAAAAGGAAAGATGCCTTGTGTTAACCTAGAAACTGAATTTGAAAAGGTTAATTTAAAGTCTGAGTCAAACCAAGTCAAACCAGAACCCAAAAAGACTGTAAAACCTAATCAATCACGAGCGTCATGTCAAAGTCTAGGTAAACAAGAGATAAAAGATGTAAAACCAGGTAAAGCAATTAAGTTTGTAAAACCAAGTCATACATCTAATAAAGAAGTGCCTCAAGCCAAACATAATAAGGTCAACTGCGTGACTTTTACATCTCCACCAAAACAAAGATATACTAAAAGTATTTGGAACTTTATCCCAAGTAGGATAATGGAAAGGAACGAATGAAACATAATTTGATAAAGCCCTGATAAATAGTTGATTGTTTTCTCCGATGACTTTATATTGTTTACCCATGTGGTTAAACCGAATGGGTAGTGGCTGGTTGTTATTTGGAGCCCATTTATCCAGCAATTTTAAATTTCTATCTTAAAGATTATTTTTTTACTTGACGCTAGATGGATACATAAAATTAAAGTTAGTAATATTCAAAAATTATGCATAGAAATATATTTAAAATGAAAAATAACTTACACGACTAGCAACTTGAGGAAAGTGAATACGCATGGCCATGTGCGTCACGACCTCCGTCGTCACCACCGTGTGCTACACTTGATGACATAACCTACAACAAAAACAATTAATAAATCTTAAACATTTTCTAAAACATACAAATCAAATCCTAAAAGACAATTCAAATCCTAAGCATCTTATTTTCGTGTTTTAAAATATAATTCAAGGCGTAAACATTTTCTAATACACATATTTAAAATCATAAACCAATAACCAATAAACAAATTAACAACTAAATAAACAAATCAAACTTATATTATCATCTAGACCATAACTGAAATCCACAAACCAATAACCAAATAAAAGAACTTATAGTATCATTTTAACCACACAAACTAATATCAAATCAAACAAATTTTATATTATCATTCTAACAATACAAACTAATATCAAATCAACAACTTTTATATTATCATTCTAACAACACAAACTAATAACCAAATCAAACAACTTATATTATCATTCTAACAATACCAACTAATAACCTAATCAAATATTTTTTATATTATCATTCTAACAACACAAACTAATAACCAAATAAAACAACTTATATTATCATTCTAACAACAGAATCTAATAACCAATTCAACCAATTAACTTATATAATCAATATAACAACACAAACTTATAATTAAACCAAACAACTTATATTATAATTTTAACAACACATTCTAACCGATAATCAAATTGCACAACTTATATTATCATTCTAACAACACAATTCATTTATCATATTATTAATAAAAAGAAGATAACATACACACCTTATAATTTTAACAAAGATGATAAAAAGAAAATGTCATGGTCATGGCTGGAGTGGTGTCGGTGATAGGGGTTACGGGAGTGAAAAAAATATGATGATGGTGGTGGATTTTGATCGATGGCGTGCACAAAGAGATGCAGTGGTGACCAAGATCGTGGTGGTGGTGTTTATTGGTGGTCTTGGTGTCGGCGGAGCTCGTTATGGAGGAGGTTTTTTGGTGGTGAGGGTGAAAGTGCTTTCCTTCCCACAAATCCACAAGTTCACACACTTCTAACTTCTTATATTGTTGTAATTCCTCCTATATTGATTTAATCCAAACTAAATTGTAAAACTGTAGTTGATTTATGGCTTAATCTAGGATATCATACAAGGTTTGCAACCCTAGGTCGGCTTCCTGTGACTCTAGTGTTACTAAACAAGATGCTTCTTAGGGATTCTTGAAATAGGAATATCATTTGCTTGAATTGTATAACCAAGGTTTCTTCATTTTGAATAGGTTGGCGTGGCTTAAAGATTTTCTAAGCAATTCTTGTTATACATTTTCACGCTAAACTTCTTCATGAGTGACTTCATTTCCAAATTGTGTAAAATATTGATCACGAACATCAACAATAGTAGTTTCACGAGTCCCAATTGTTGTGTGTGGTACCCAAGTTAACTCATGATCCTCCTAAGCATTTTGAATTTCTAACAACTTTAGGAGGATCAATAGTTAGAATTGACATTGGTCTTATGTAAGCTCCTAATCCATTAGTTGTACTAGATTGACTAAAAACCCATTTTGACTATGTGTACATGGTTATGCATGTATTATATAGCCAATATAGTCTGTACTACCTGACTATCTCGTATGAGGTGTCTTATTGAACACATCACCATACATGTGTTGTAACAGAAATTGAATTTCATCTCAAGGATGAATGACCGAATCAACTTCAAAGCATACGATTTTGATTGCTTTAGGTTTCGGTCTCGGTCCCTACCTGAATACAATGCTTGATACCTGAAATGAATACCTAAGACAAGGTCCTTTGTTCATATGTTTTTGACAACATGTCTAGATTAATATAGACAGCACTTTTGAACTTTTAACTAAAAAAGTGCAAAAAGCAACATTGAATAAAAGTAGCAGGTTGTAATTGACATTTGGTGTAACAACCAAACCATACCAAACCAAATCAAGTATTTGTGGATGAAGGCATGAAGAGGGAGAAATCATCAATGTATGTACCCTATTATTCTTTGTTGTTCAACCACTCAAAACTGAGATAGATAGATATATAGATAGATATATCTGTCTATATATCTAAACTAGATAGATATCTATCTATCAATCAATCAGAAGCGTGAATCGGAATCATAACCATGGCTGCCTGTTGTCCTTATTTCAATTCCCCCATGGTGTTATCGAAGCCGAAACAGCCGGCTCTTCACTTCTCCCCCCTTGATTTTCTCAATTCACAACATTTGTCATCGTCATTGTCGCTCACAGCATCCCCCATTAGATGCCGGAGTAGGCAAACAAATCGCCGCTTTTCCTTGGTAACTTGTTTAATCTTATTTGATTTTGATGAATTCATCTAGTGCTTGATGCAATTTTGTGTGTGAAATTGGGGTTTCCTATTAGCAGGTTATGGCATCGATGGCTAAACCCGCCAAGCCTTTGAAGATTATGATTTCTGGTGCTCCTGCTTCTGGTAAAGGAACACAATGCGAGCTAATTACTAGTAAAGTGAGTCTATATCGCTCACACATTTGTTTAGCTTGAATTTACTAATTCATCCCTTTTGGGGACATTTATGCTTACTTCCTTTCTTGATTTGGTATTAGAATTTCACACAAGTGTTGGATTGTGCCTTTCGTTATTTTAGCTATGCTTGTGCTTTCTTATTTACAGTTTTGCATTGCCTGATTTCTTGTCCATCGTGCTTATTTCTTTTCAAAGTCTTTCAAAGGTATCCATGGCTACTCAAAGAGAAAGCTCTTTCTTGGTGTCTTATAAGCATGGACCATTTTCCTTTCCTATATAGTGACAAAAAATGCTTCGTGTGTATATCTTTCATCGTTTTTTATAACGTCATTGTTCGAATGCTTCTATATTCTCTAAAAGCCGCTGATGAGTTGGGCCTCTATTACTAGCAACACTGGACCAAATGTGTTTGGATAGGGTCAAAGTTTAAAAGAACGGAATCGAGCCTCGAGGCGTTTTCCCTTCGCCTCACAAGGCGTAAGCCCGAGGCGGAAATAATAAATAAATATAAAAAAAAATTTATAAAAAATAAGCATGATTTATCTAATCACTTACTAGAACAGTTAAAACATCATTATATTGATTAGCTATTTTGCAAACAACTCAACAATTACTTTTAAAAACATCAACTTGTATGTAGTATGTACAAACAAAAATGTTAAGAAACAAAAAGAAAAAAAAAGCAGAAATAGAAGAAAAGAAAAGTAGAAAACACACACTAGTTAAAAAGAACAAAATAAAAACTCAAGGAACTCTATAGCTAGTAGTTTACACTGTAGCACTTTTGCAGCATTTCCTGCAACACTTTTACTGCACTTCTTGTAGCACCCATGACTAGTACATTTACTTTTTTTTGTTGCATTATATCACTTGTTATCCTTCCCTCTTCATCTTTCTCATTCCATAAAACAACTTCAAGCAACCTGCAACTCCGGCGACCTGCAACTCTGACAACATCAACTGTGTCCTCACCACGTGCCAACATTTTCGCCTCAACCCCTCAAATAAAATTCCGCCTCAGCGTATTTTTTACTGCCTCATCCCTTTGAGGCGTACGTACTAGATGAACCTCATGAGGCAGCGCCTCATATATGGTTTCTTACCGCCTCGCCTCGAGGCGCGCCTCAAGGCGTACGCCTCAACCGTTTTTTTAAACCATGGATAGGGTTTTGAAATAGGCAACGACTAGCAAGGTTATAGATACGCCATCGTAATAATAGTTGGGCGACGATAATGAACTCTAGCTATAAGCTCACCACTGGAATACTAAACTGCGATCCTTTGATCACCACTCGATTGCCACACGAGTAGGTAGGACACACGTAAACTCACTTTGCAGCGGCTAAGATCAAGTTTGCAAATAATAGTTCTTTGCTCTTCATGCATCTCGTTTGCCATCTAATATAGAGAATTTGAAATTCAAATTAACTCACAAGAACCACCCATGGTAACAACGGGGGTAAACATCGTGGAAGAGAAACAACACATGTAGAATTAACATTAGTAAATTAGTAAATTGGAAATAAAATATAAAACAAAACAGAACTTGAGCTGGACTTCATCTTGTTCACACATCACATATGTTTTGTTCCTTCCGTATGGGTTTGTAGTTGGATCAACTTGGACACCCACATGATCTCTCCAGGTAGGTTTTCTACTATGCGGATGTGGCCTATGGGCAACGTTGTTGGTTGGTTCTCTATCGTCCTCTCCAGCATGCTAGAAATTTGTCCTCAAACATGGAATGATAGCTTCATCTTCATAGTAAGAGCGAAGGCCAGTGACATTGTACGTTGCCCATACGCCATATTCGCCCGAGAGGTCCACCTTGTAGTCATTATCATTAAACTTTCTCGAGGATTCCGAAAGGGCCATCAGATCTCGGACTAAGTTTGGAATTTCGTTTCACCGGGCGAGATTGCTGCAAGCACACAGGGCATCCTCCTACATATTTTGAATAAATATCACTTTAAAGTGCCATCTTAAAAAAATTTCACATGCCCCTAGGTGGGCCTAGGGGCAACCTCATCTTCTCCCCTTATTGTTACTATTCAAGTGAAGTCATCTCATGATATGCTTACCACATCTTGTTATGTCTCACACTACTATTGTTGCTAATCTCATTTGAGGGCTTCATCACCACTCAAAGAGAGAAAGAGAGAGAGAGAGTATGCTTATGTCTTTTCCATGCCTAAGAGTGAACTCTTGTACATTATTAAGTTCTTTTCTTTCCAATCATGACATATAAAATTAATTGCTATTTATTACTATCAGAAATCTTAACATCCATTCAAGTATGGAGTATGGACCCTTATTCCCTTTTTGTATAAAATCTAGAGAACTTTTGATTTACCATTTGAAAATCGATTTGACATCTACTAGTCTAGTGTCAAGGAAATTTCATAAGGTCTTGAATGAGGTATGGTACAAATACATCACTTTATTACCTTGGTTTTAAAAAGCGCGCTTGAGGCGCGCCTAGGCGCAAGGCGACCTTTGAGGCGAGGGTGTGGGCTTTTTGTAACACAAGGCGCATGCTGTACAAGAAGCGCAAGAAAAGCACGATTTTTTTGGGGAAAAATCCCCTTGAGGTGTGCGCTTTTTGTACAGGGGGTGTTTTTTGCTTCAAAGTGCTATAAATGTTGCTAAATAAGTTATACATACATGTAATTCATACATTAACGCATATATAAACATTATTTATAGCTATATTTTGGGTGGGGATGCTAAAAACCTATAGGATTATATTAAAAAAGTTATATAAACACTGCGCTTTGCGTACGAAAAGCCCTCCACTTTTGCGTTTCGGTTTTAGACCTTGTCGCCTCGGTGCGCTTCTCGCTTTTTAAAACCAAGTTTATTACTTGTTCTCTCTATTCTAGTAGGTATTTGTGTTGTTTGCCTTGGCTCACATAAGGATCTTGCTAAGATTGACTTAATAATGTATCATTGAGATATCTTTTTCATGGAATTCCCAAAATTTTAATAACTAAGCAGGCTACATCAATGTGAGTTGCATAAACATTAATGCATTGATCTGGTAGATAAGTACTCGTACATTTAACTCTGTGATACAATAAATAGAGCTGTTGAATCAGCTAACAAGTCAAAAAGGTGTTTGGGTTGAATTAGGTTTTTTTTGGTACTATTGAAATGGACCAGGATTGGTTGACCAACAAATATGCTTGTGTCTTTTCTTTTGAGAATCTTATGTTAGTTATGAATATAAAAACAATCTAATTCTGTAAGTAAAATAACTCAAGAAGTTATATGAATCAAAAATACACTTTTGGTGACATTCAACCCATTGTACTCGTTAACCTGTTCCTCTTTTAGAAAAGTTCTTATATGACACTTTGGAGATTAAAACACAACCCAAATTAAACCAATTCATAAAACATGCATTGATAAAAAGTTTTGTTTTCGACTAGACTTGTGTTTTATCATGTTCTCAAGGCTCCACTCTATTCTATGTTAATGCTAGTAGCTTTTACTTAATATAGGTTGTAGATAACTGTTAAAATTCGTAATGCATTCTTTTTTATTTTTTTCCTTTTAGTGAGTGGTTTCTTTGTGAAGCAGCAGTATAAAATGATTCAATGTTGGTATGTGCAGTATGATTTAGTGCATGTTGCAGCTGGAGATTTATTGAGAGCAGAAATTGCATCAGGATCTGAAAGTGGGAAGCAAGCAAAGGAATACATGGAGAAGGGACAACTTGTCCCAGATGAGATTGTTGTCAAGGTAGGGATCTTTGACTTTTTTGTTGGACTTTTCTAGAGCTTTATAACTGATTGTTTTTCCCCTGGATGTAGATGGTTAAAGATCGTTTATCACAACCAGATTCTGCTGAAAAGGGTTGGCTTTTGGATGGATACCCAAGAAGCTCCTCGCAAGCTACAGCCCTTCAAGCCTTTGGTTTTAAGCCTGACCTTTTTATTCTTCTTGAAGTGAGTTGGGTTTTGTTGTTTCCAGTATCTGAATAATTATTTGTAAATTAGTAGTGGTGGCAAAATAGAGGGACTGGGTAATGGATAAAGATGGGTATTTTTGGTTTGGGTAGACCCGAAACACTTTCTTTTTTTGAAGTTTCTATTTTTTTTTCTGGATGTTGGTGTTTCAAAGAGGATTACTAAAGTTATTTTATTCTAATTAGAGTCTAAACAGCTTGCATAATGTGATTTAGGAGGTTTTATACATTGTAAGATCACTTTGGGAAACTTATGTTGACCTATTTTACACGCATTGCCTTTAAGCTAAGGTTTAGATGTTGCCCTTTTCACCTGTTAGAGATAAGATTCTACCCAGATCAATATATTCCTTATTTAAGGGGCCGGAATTGCCACCTTTGTATATAGACAATTGGATTAATGTTGTTTGAACAAAGTAACAAGTGCATACTGCGTGATGCAACTTTAATGATACATCATTCAGGTTATGTTTGTTTTTTTTGTTTGGATGTTATCTTTTTTGGATCTAGATACTTCTTTATTCATCATCTACTTGAGACTTTTTTTGGTAATAGGTTCCTGAGGAAATTCTTGTTGATAGAGTGGTTGGTCGTAGGTTGGATCCCATTACTGGTAGAATATACCACTTGACGTATTCGCCCCCTGAAACTGAAGAAATTGCTGCAAGGTTAACCCAACGTTTCGATGATACTGAAGAAAAAGTATGTTTTCGGTAACCAGTTTGTTGTTTCAGTCATGAATCAGATGATGCTTGCCATCCTAACTTTTATTTTTTTAATTATTTTGTTAGTGTTATGGATGAATTTGCTAGAAGCATGTGGTTTTCCTTTATTGACATCTATAAATGAAGTGTTACAATCTTTTGTTCCTTTTCTTTGTATGTAATTACTTAATTTAACATACTGAAATATTGCTTAGTGATAATGCAAAAGAGCATATAACTATTAGTATAATATACTTCATTCATGTATGCATAACGGGATTATACATGAGCCATCTTTTGCCTATACAAGCTAAGCAGAATAAAATTACAAAATAAACGCATGGTCCTGTGTTTTCTGAATTTTGAATCAAATTATCCTTAGTCCTTAACAGCAAAAACATCTATTCACTTTTTATTTGCATGCCCCTTCTTTTTTTATGCAACCAATAACATTTAGCTGTACATGTTCTTCCTCATGTTTTGCAAATGGCACATGCTAAAGGTTGGTAAAATGGGTCGGGTCTGGTTGACCGCTCAAATGTCTACTAATCATTGCATTTTCTTTTACCATCAATTTAGTGTGATAAAGATTAGCATATTATATCATAAGGTGGGGTCCAATGATTAATGTGGGAGACAAAAATATCAAAATGAAAAAAAGTGTGATATCATTTTATAGCAATTGTTTATTTAACATGTGTTCTTTGTGATCAATGTAATTATTGACAACTCTATAGTCATATAAAAGATTGGAAGTTGCTATTACGTGTTTTATGTCACACCATGTAATATAGACGTCTATATTTATGATTGATAGTATTTTTGGTTGAATTGATTTTAGCTCTTGTTTATTATGCCCATTTTGTGCTTTTCATTTCAACATGCATTAATTATTTGAATCTCTCATGGTCTTAATTTAGGTAAAGCTTCGGTTGCAGACATATAACCAAAATGTAGAATCAGTCCTTTCGATGTTTGAAGATATTACAATCAAGGTATGAAATTATGCACTCTTGAGTTAACTTGGAATTCAAGATTGGTTGTTTTGCAGTTAATATCTTGCTATTTAACTGCTTATCCTAACCATAACAATTAGCAAATGGTCATATACAGTAACAGTACTCTTGCTTGATTGGTCCATGTGACCAAGGTAAGGGTGAGAGCAATTTAGTTTATATTTACCTTTTTTCCTTTAAACTAAATAACTACTTTCTTAAATTATAAGCATCCTTAGTTTACATTTACCAACTTTTTTAAAACTATACTATTACTTTGATAACATGTAATAATAAGCAATATATTCTAAAATAAAATAAACAAATGAAAGTTGTAGAACAAGTTAAGGTTAACGCGAACACAACCCCTTTAACCTGACATTTTATTTTATTTTGCTTTATCTATTTCATATTAGTACCAAGTTTATAACAAACAAAATAAAAATGTATATAAATAACTGCAGTTAAGCTATAAACTAATATTAATTTTCCTTTCCTCATTCAATTTTCTTTTATAATACTTAATTAATTTAAGTCGTGATATAAAACACGATTAAATAATAAGTATAAAATGAAGTGGGTTAAACACAAACCTAACAGGTCCAAAAAACACGATCCTTTAAGCTGTTTGTGTTTGTAAGGGCAACCCTAAACTAACCCATCCCATTTAAACCATCCAAGTTGTGTCAAATATTGGCTTTAGGTCCCAAAAGTGAAGCTGTTACTTAAGGTTAACTAGAGATGGTAGGATAAAATATCAAATCCCTGTAATGCATCCTCTAACCATGTTTTGCTTTTAGTTTACGTGTAGTGGTGGCAATTTCAAGCCATTTACTTATGAATGAGACAATTTTCTATTTATCATCGCAAATAGGTCGAATAATAAAAATTAGCTAGAAATGATAAATGGTCAAATGGATTGGACGGTTGAAATGGTTGAACATTGCCCAAAGTGTACTTCTAATACATATAACCTACTTAATTTGCTGTATAAAAACATTTATGCTATTATTTGTAAGTTAAATTAGTAGATGCCTGTTTTTAAGTTAGATACAGATAAGTAGCATACAGTGATATGTTATCATTTGGCAACTTCTTGCCCTTTTTTTTTAATTTGAATAATCTGAGAACCATAATATCATTTTTCACCCCAAAACAATCAAAATGGAATAGTGTGAATTCTAGACACTAGACATAACTTAATTTAAACTGACAATGGGTTGGGTTGCGGGTCAATGAACCTGAACACGTGTTAAAAGACATCAACCATAACTTGGGCATACTTAAAATTGTATTATCTGAACAAAACTCATTTTAACCTATTTATCTAAACGAATTACACTGGTTGATGGTCGACCTAGGTTGTGTGTTTAATTAAACATTAAACAGAGAACACGGCCCCTTCACTTAAAGGGTTAAACATGTCACAACCAAACACAACCTATGTATTAAACATGTTAAAATGACAATCTAAAACATGTGTTGTGTTTCTAGTCGTGTTAGGATTTGCCACTTAACAGAAGTCTTATTTTTGTTTCAGGTGGATGGAAGTCTTTCCAAGGAGGATGTATATGCCAAGATTGATAGCGCGCTCTCAAATCTTATCGAGCAAAGTAACGCCGCATCAGGAATGGCTGCCTCATGATTGAAAATGATGATAACAAGCCTTCATCAAATTGTCATTTTGACGTCTCGTTTGATGTGTAATTCTTTTTTATATAATCTTTCATCATGTTATTCCCAAGTCATTCTTCATGACAAGATTGTATTTGATGTACACATTATATGATTAATAACGTTTTACAGAAATGGTGTGCCTGCATACACGTCGGCAGATCTATATGGTTCCTTGGTATGTTCTGGTTCTGGATGCATAGAAAAGAAAACTTGTAGTTGGACAATCTGCTACATGTACATATGTATACACACATATGATCATCATTGATTAATAGAACGATTGTAATTAACTTCACATTTTGTTAGTTGTCTTTAGACATCAAGAGTATAATAAGAAGCTAACATTTCTTTATATTTTGAAAAGGGGACCACCCACAATCAAAAGAAAATCGTTGATTATTCTCTCTTCTATCAATACTTTATGATTTATCTAACACAACATACGAAAATATTAATTTTCAGGATCAGTTCTTGTAGGAATTTGAAAAAAAAATATAGAACAACAAAATTCAACATATGAAGAACATTTACATCGGTCAACTATAATAATGCATCTCTAGTAACTGGAGTAACATTCAAAATTATGCATCTCTAGTAACTGGAGTAACATCTCTAGTAACTAGAGTAACATCCAGCCAAAAGATTCTATCCTATTCAGGGTCACCAGTAATCACCACAAGAGCAAATTCCATTACTAAAACGATGAAACCGATTAGCATCTCGCAGCACAATCTCTCTCTCACAAACTTTAGATATATGTTTGATTGCGTTATGACAATCACCACAAACACGAAGGTTCTTTATGACCCGGAGTGTTGTAGATGAAGGTGTACTTAACAATCCAAAAGCTATAGCTAGCTTCTCACTGTGATAATACAAAGACCTTACTTTTTCTTCTTCTTCAACGTCTAATAACACATATTCTGTATCAGGAATATATCCATCTTCTCTGATCAATTTCATCAGATCTTCAACCTTGTTGTATATGTTTTCACATTGTTCATGTAATTGATCATCCACAACAAAGACATGATCTTTACTTTTTATGTTAATCCAACTAAACCCTGGGTCCTTCTTAACATTCTTGCTGATCATTGCTTTCCTGGCATCAGCTACTTTACTCCATTGATTTGAAGCAGCATAAATGTTGGATAAAAGGACATAAGCTGATGAATCAAAAGGCTCTAGTTCAAGAAGCTTTGTTGCAACACGTTTTCCTGTTTCCATATCGCCTTGAACCCTGCAGGCACCAAGCAAGGCTCTATACATTGAACCAGAAGCTTCAAATGGCATAGTTGTAATTAGTTTCTCAGCCTCTTTTACAAGTCCACCTCGACCTAAAGCATCCACAAGGCAAGAGTAATGCTCGATTTCAGGTTTAATACCATAATCTTTAATCATTGAGTCAAAATATGTATAAGCTTCTGAAATTAAACCAGAGTGACTACAAGCCGAGAGCACTCCAATAAACGTGACCCGATCAGGTGACAGACTAGCATTTGATTTCAGATCATTGAAAAGATCAAGAGCTTCTTTTCCATGTCCATATTGAGCTAAACCTACTAACATGGCATTCCATATAACGATACCTTCAACATGGGTTCGTTTAAATAAGCGATATGATTCTTCAATGCTGCCACATTTGGCATAAAAGTCTATAAGTGAGGTACTAACATAAGCATCAGATCCACAATTTGACTTGATTGCATTAGCATGAATCTGTCTTCCTTGTTCTAAAGCAGTTGAGCAAGAACATGCTTTGATTAGGGTAGCAAAGGTATACTCGTCAGGAAGTACGCCAGACTGCCTCATTTTATGGTATATTACAAGAGCACGGTTTTCGTCTCCATTTTCTACACATCCTGAGATCATAGAAGTCCATGAAACCTCATCCGGAGACGCAATTTCTTCAAAAACTTGGTGGGCATCCTTCATGTCTCCACATTTGATATACATATCAAGAAGGCTGCTACAAAGATACAAATCTGTATTAACCCCGAGTTTAAGAGCATAACCATGAACTTGTCTCCCAAATCTTAAACTTACTAGGAATGCACATGCTTTAGCCATTGTTGCTATTGTTATCTCATCTGGTTTCTCTCCATTTCTATGCATCAGAGTAAAGAGCTCCCATGCTTTAAGAATATTGTCACTGTTTATATATCCAGAAATCATCGCATTCCATGATCCCAAATCAAATCCATCTTTATTACGAAAAAGGAACTCTGCTTGCTCCATTCCTCCATTCCTAGAATAAGAATCAACAAGTGTTGTGGAAACAAAGGCATCACTATCAGGCCCATTCTTCATTGCATGAGCATGGATTTGTTCAGTAAGATATAACCCTCGAGAAAGTGAAGAACAGGATCTTAATACACTTGATAAAGTAAAATGATCAGGTTTTAGTCCATCACGTAACATCTCCTTATACAAGTCAAAAGATTCTTCCATTAAACCGCTTTGTACATAAGTGCTTATCATTGAGTTCCATGAAACAACATCTGTTTCATCCATTTCAAAGAATATCCTGCTTGATGATGTTAAGCAACCCATTTTTGAATACATGTTGATAAGACTATTGGAAACATTAACATTGAGAGAAAACCCCGATTTCAAAGCCATACCATGAATCTGTTGCCCTAGGTTTAGATCATTAAGTGGCACCACAGTAGAAAGAGACACGATGAATGTCACGTCATCATGCTTTACGTTAGACCTATTCATGTCCATAAAACACTTAATAGCAGAACAATAGTCACCAGATTGGAAATACTGGGACATAAGTTTATTCCAAGACACCACCTTTGAAAACTCATCATCAGTCCAAGACAACTTAATAGCGTATGCTTGCAATTGCTCCTTATACCTGCTGTTATTATCACAAAACCCACTAAGAAGACAGTGCAAACTGGCAGTGTCTGGACACCCAACCTCACTCCGATGAAAATCCGACAAGAAACGGAATGCTTCAGCTTGAAATCCCATTTTCACATAGGCTCTCAGCATCACATTCCACAAGACAGCATCCCGGTCATATTCTGCCATTGCATCAAACATCAAACTGGCTTCCCTCACTTTACCAAAGTTAATATAAATGTTGACAAGGGCACCGGAAATAAACACCTCTGATTCCATCCCGATCTTTAACGAATACGAATGAACGCATTCGGAAGGCGAAACACGAGATGCCATCAGACATAACTTAAGAAGGGGGGCAAAAGTCATCTTTGTGAGACAAACATCAGAAGAAGATGATCTGAGAAGAAGCCTGAAAAGATGAAAACCCTCTTGCACATTAGAATGGGGGCAGCAGGAGGAGGAAGCATAGGCTGCTAAAATGGAGTTCCATGTGATGAGGTCTCGGTGAGGCATTACGTCGAACAGGTGACGCGCAGAATGAAGATCGCCGCATTTGGAGTACATGTTGATGAGATTGTTGCTGAGAAAGGGGTGGGATGATGTGGTGTGTCCGGTGGTTATGAGGACAGCATGAACAGATTTCCCGAACAGCAAGTCGTTTCGAGCAATGGCAGTGCGAATGAAGGGAAACCATGCTGAAGAAGAAGAAGAAGAGAAGAAGAAGAAGAAGAAGAAGAAGAAGAAGAAGAAGAAGAAGAAGAAGAAGAAGAAGAAGAAGAAGAAGAAGATGATGATGATGATGATGATGTCGCAATGCTTCTGTGATAAGTAACTTGACACAAATTTGATCCTAAAAGCGTGTCACAAAGCTGCCACCGGAATCGGAATTTACAGTGCCCTTGCATTTTAGACTACTTTCAGTTTTAAATGTGCCCCGTAACAAAAGTCTACCTCGAAAAGATTCAAACCAAAGTCCTAACGTTGTTGGTCCATTTGACAAAACAAGAGTAGAGATGCACCAACTGTTGCAGAGAGGGAGCGGATGTTTCGGATTTTGGGTTTATAGAAATTTATTATTTTATAGAAACTCGATCATCTTTAAGATTTTCCAGGTACATAATTAAGCCTCTATGTACTTGCTTATCGATTCATTTGAATTTGGATTCTCAAGAAATTAGATAGACTAATGTCATTGCATTGTTGATTTAATTATATATGAAAAAGATGTATATGGGTGTTAGATGGCTATTGTGTTTTGTTTTTTGAAGACAACTTTAAATTTCTAATGTGTTGAGAGTTTGTTTGAGTTGTATATACTTTATGGTATAAAACATCTCTCACTTATATATTTAAGGGTGAGTTTAAGGTTTACAATTAAAGGTTAATACAACCAAACCAATAAAAAAACTTTTAGTATGCATGCAAGAAATATGGACTAAAGTTACTTTAGAAGTTTTACATAACTCAAAAAAAATATACTAAGTGTAAAATCAATTGAAGTTAAATACCAAATCTTCCGAAGCTAAAAATAAAGTCATCTAAAGCTTCACAGACAAAGTCTTCCGAAACCAGATACTGATTTCTTTCCAATACAGAGAAGACATGCTTTCTCTCATCACCTTTTGATAAAAATGAACAACTTTCTATTGCCACTTTGAAAACTCACCAACTTAGACAAGTTGATGAAAAGGTCCATGTTTTATCAACTGTAGATTATATTCATTGGTCTGTAATTTTTTACTTTGTACATTTTATTCTTTGTGTAATATATTAGGATGCGAGCTATGAATGTCACATTCACAAGTCAAAAGGAAATTAGTCTTAGCTTTCAAAGTATAGTCGGCTGTAAGATGTAGTGAAGTATCTCAGGTTCTTGTATTTATCTTCATGCTTTATAACACTTGTAATAGAATTTGAGAGCAATATACAACATTTTTGAAAACCATACTTATCTTGTTCTTGTTCTTGTCTTTCTTTTGTCTCATTACTTACGTGTGTTCTTAGTATCATTTACTCAAACCTGGTTCCCTATTTGATTTGTTAGGTGTTTTAACACTTTATTTATTGTGAGACTAATTGTATTGACTATCCCTTAAACTGTCATGCAGTAAGCTTGTAAATCATCGGTATTTACAAAAAGATTAATCAAGTGTATATTATGAAATAACATCTTGTGTTTATATTTAATCAAAGTATATGTGTGTTTGATAAGTAAAAAAATTAACTTATAATCCACATTCCTTATCGGTTGATCAAACAAAAAAGTTGTATTGACTGGGTAATTAAGATTGAGATTCTTTCTGAGAATCGAATATGGTAATCAAGTCAATGATTGAGTGACGGAAACAAACAATCAAAGAACATTCAATACAAGAAATATACTCATAAATGCTTTTGTATTATTTATATGAAAGTTGATTGATTAAAGAGAATAAATGACAACAAAAATTCTCTATGTCTATCAGCCGTCACCTCATGTACGAGGTTATCTATTCTATTTGTAAGCAGACAAGATGACTTTTACAAAATGACTAAACTACCCCTGACCTATTACATCAGAACTAGTCTAAGTCTTCATCCGTATCTTTCCTTGTTCATCCGCATTGACAAATGCGGATAAGTTAACTTGATCAACATTTCTTCACTTGATCATCCGCATTAGTATGTTGGTCATCCGCATTGGTTAATGCGGATGAACAAATACTTATGCGCATTTGTTCGGTCATCCGCATTTGTTAAATGCGGATGAGCAAAGTCTTGTCTGCATTGTTTCTTGGTCTTCCACATTTGTCAATGCGGAAGAACAAATACTTGTCCGTATTTGTTTTATGTCTTCCGCATTGACAAATGCGGAAGACAACACTTGGTTTTTTCTAAGCAGGATCTCCATCCGCATTTATTCTTGGACTTGTGGGATTCCAACAAAGCAATCATCAAATCACCCATTGAATTGGCATGTATGATCCTTTCAGGGTGTAACAATACTCCCCCTAAGGATTATACAACCTATGTTCTTCAATGTTTGGGAGGTGATTGATGTTGTGAGGATTCTGCTAGGTCTTGTGGAGGTAGTAAAAATGTAGCTTTAGTTGGATGCAGCTTTAGTTGGATCCAGAATAACTTTGATCATGTTGACAAAATCTGTTGCTTCTGACATTCTGTCCTTACTCAGCACATGTATCTTCATTTTGCTCATATTGTAGATGGCTTCTATTGGTAACTTCTTCAGTAAAATAGGTTCCCAAATAGAAATAGTAGAAAGACCATCTCTGTGAATCAGTAAGCTTCCACCCACATCCACCTCAAGTTTGATAATGTTCCCAAGTTGCAAGGGTGTCTTCTTTTTCTTTATTTTGTCTCTTTTGGTATTGATACGATCATAGGCCAATTTTAGTAACTTGATGCACTTTAGGAAGAAGTGCATATCTTTTTCACCCAACTTATTGTTGATTTCCCTGAAGTGTCTGGTATATATATAGTGAATGTAGGATTCATCAAGCAATCTTACTTCATATCCACTAAATAGTCTTATTTCAGCTCCTTTCCTCCCCACTTCCTTTCAATCAACATCTCATATGTTTTTTCATCATCATTTCATAAGTTTTTTCATCATAGTATACATTTGAGATGGGTGTGAAGGAATGAGTACTAGACACCATTTTTCTATTTAAAGATTCTGTTGGTTTCACCTTCAACTCAGGAAACACAACTTATTTAGCTTGCACTTTCTTCTTCTTCTCAAGGGGATTAATAAAAGACTTATCTTTTCTCATGCATATAGTCTTTAATGAATTGAAATTTTCAGTCCTTCTGAACATTTTGAGTATGTTTTCAAATTCATATCCCCTGAACATAGCTGAGTGATTGATCAGTTCTAGTTGAGCTAGTTCTTTTAAGTCATGGATCTCCATGGCATTTACAAGAGCTGAGTACTCAGTAAAGAATTGCACCAGCCCGGAGATCCTTTTTACCATTAACATGTTCCACATGCTGTCATACTTCCAAGCAATTATATTCTGATCAACTTTGTCTTTAGGAGTAGACACCCTTCTGATTAACTTAGCAGTTGTTAATCCTTCTTGCAGTTTTAACTAAGAGGGTTCTACAAACCATTCTGGGTATTTATGAACTACAGGAGCCAATAGTTCTTGATCTTTCTGATTTAGCATCATGTCTTTAGTAGTTACTATAGATCTTGGCTTCTTGTTTAGGATTTCTTCTTCTACCCTCTTAAGCATGTCTTTCTTTCATTGATCATTTGGAGAGTAGCAGCCCTTAATGAGTTTGTCTTCATATTTGCAATCTTTCTTCTTGTGAATCCTTGGCTTGAAAGATAATCCTTCATTTCCATATCTGATATGCTATAAGGATCAGGAAATAGTGGATCAGGAGTTGGGGTTGATTTCTTCATTGATGATAGTTTAGGCAAAGGAACCTTTCTTGAAAATGATCTTTCATACTCAGTTGAGGTTGATTTCTTCATAGCAGACTCTTTATGCACATGAACCTCTTTGGTGACTGATTTTTCATACTTAGTTTCTAAGTTTGGATCTAGTAGCTTATTCACCTTTTCTTCTTCTTCCTTCATTCCTTCATATGTCATGCTAAATGTTAGGTCTAGGTTTAGTAGATCTAGTTCATTATGTATAGGCTTAGTACTTGAATTAATATCTGTAATGAATATTTGTAATTCATTATTGTGTATGCATTAAATATATAGGTTAACCCATTTTTTGTGTGTTGATTTATGTATGGTTGCAGGTACAAACATTATACTCGGTCAACTTATGAAATTGACCAAGTGTAAGAAACATCTACGGATGAACGTTTTGTTCTTCCGTAGATATATTTCTTACAAGTAACTATTCATTCGAAGATCCTCTGCGGATGAACAACTAGAAGTGAAGAACAAGATTGCTTCGGAAGAACAAAATTGCTTCGGAAGAACAAGATTGCTTCGGAAGAACAAGACTTCTGCGGAAGAACAATTCTTCTGCGGAAGAACAAATTCCTACGGAAGACACTATTCCTACAGAGTCCAAACACTTGTATAATGCAAGTGTTACAAGTAGAGGTGGCAAAAAAAACCGGTTCGGCCAAAAAAATCGGAACCGGTTTGAGGCCCAAACCGGTTTGGCCCAAACCGGTTTCAAACCGGGTCCGAACCGCTGGTTCTTGACCGGTTTAACACTTCCACGTTCCAAACCGGTTTCAAACCGAACTGGTTTTTAAACCGGTTCCAAACCGGTCCCAAACCGGTCACCCAAACCGGTCACCCAACCGGTTTTCAAACCGGTCACCCAAACCGGTCACCCAAACCGGTCACCCAAACCGGTTTTCAAACCGGTTACCGTTACCCAACGGCTATATAGCCGTTTTTTGCAATTTTTGACCGTTTTTTTGATGTTTTTTTACCATTATACCCCTACTAGGTTACTATATATATGTATTTGATGTTTTGGTTGAATCACAACAACTTATTGGTTGTGAAGCGTCTTCAAGCAACGTGGTGATAGCAATCCTTCCTACGAATAGGAACCCCAAAGTATGGTGCAATTACGATTTATGTCAAATGGCTAGCGGTCCAAACAAGGCTCGTTGCAAGTTTTGTCATAAGTTTTTCAAAAAAGATGCAAACACAACGTTGAAAAACCATATTGCAAATAAATATTATAGAGCGTTAAAAGGTGAACCTTCTCAAGGTCAAGCTTCGATGACAAACGAAGGAAATATTTGGGCTTATAACGTTGATGCGGTTCGGGAGCAAATGGCACAATTTGTAATTCAAGAAAGCTTGCCATTCAAACATTTCGACAACGAACGTTTGACTCGACTCATTCAACGAACTCTCCAACCTCGTTACACCAATGTAAGTCGTGCTACTCTTCGAAGAGATTGTTTAAAAATGTGGAAAAAAACTAAAAATGAATTAATATCTTATTTTGAAAATTTACAAACCGGTGTTAACTTAACTAGTGATGTTTGGTCGACACCTCACGGTTCACCGGACTCGTACATTTGTGTCACCGCCCATTGGGTTGAACCCGATTCGTGGCAAATGATGAAACGTACAATTGCGTTTGAATTGTTTGATTATCCTCACACCGGCCAAAACATTTTTTATCTTATTGATAAAGTTATTCAAACGTATAAATTAGAAAACAAAATATTTTCTATATCTTTTGATAATGCTTCAAACAACACTCTTGCGATAGATCATTTGAAATTAAAATATAAACCAATATGTGAGGGTGCGTTTTTTCATAGTCGATGTGTTGCGCACATCATAAACTTAGCCGTGCAAGACGGTTTAAAAACGATTGAAACAATTAAAGATTGTTTTAAAAGAATGTTACGTGATATTTTTAGTAACAACCAAAGATATACTAAATATCGCAAGTTTTGTAAAGACGCAAATACTAAATGTTTAGGTCCGAATTGGGACGTACCAACACGATGGAATTCCAAATGTAACATGTTTGAAAAGTCTATTGAACAAAAAGAAAGTTTAATAGCCTTTCATAATAGTTTGGTAAGTCGGGGAAAGGAAAATTCTTACCATCCATTGGGTTGGGCCATCATCGAAGAAGTAACAAAAATGCTTCAAGTTTTTAAAAATGCAACTACATGTCTTTCTGGAGTTTATTACCCAACGAGTCCGTTGGTACTACACCAAATTTATTTAATGACTTCAAAATTAAATGAATTGTCGTGTAGGGGTAGACCTTATTCCGATATGATACCCCCAATGAAAGAAAAACTTAAAAAATATTTTGAAGAAATGCCTCCCGTAATTACATGTGCCGCTGCTTTAAACCCTTGTTTAAATTTGTCGGGGGTTGAAACTTTACTTGATAAAATTACTTTTAATTTGGATTTAGAAGTTGGTAAACCAATGTATAGTAAAACTTTAAAAGCGACTTTCAACAAACAATTACAACAAATGTATGATGTTTATTTATTAAAATACGGGGAAACATCACAAATCCATGATGCTTTAAGGCATGCGGCAAATGCCGAATGTTCGAATGATCCAATGTTTGATTTATATAATACTTTAAGGGATGAATGTAATAAACGTCAACGTGGTAACACTCCGAGTAGTGAACTCGGGAGGTATGGTCTTACAAACTTTTTATCGACCATGACTCCACATGAATTTAAAAATTTTGACTTGTTGGCTTGGTGGAAAGGTAAGGAAGATCAATTTCCATCCTATCCACCATGGTCCGAGATTTACTAACCGTCCAAGCTTCTACGGTAGCTTCGGAATCTGCTTTTTCTGTTAGTGGCAGGATTATATCAATAAGACGAACTCGACTCACTCCACAAGCAGTTGAAATGTCAATTTGCTTGAAAGATTATTTGGATGCCGCGGAAAGAGTACAAGACAAACGATCGCTTGAAGGAAAACTGGAATACGAAGCAGAATTATACGAGGACGAGGTAGAGAGCGGATTGACACCAGGAATGACTGATGATGAAGCGGCATATGATGACTACCTTCGTAACAGTTCCGGTTCTGGTGGCGAGGAATAAACGTACAAGTATAATACGAACGAAGAAACGACTATGTTAAATGTTTAGTTTTAAATGTTTAAATTATTTAATGTTACGAATTGTTAAAATGTTTAAATTGTTTATAAATGATATAAATTGTTTATAAATGTTATTAATTGTTAAAATGCTTAAATTGTTTATAAATGTTAATAAATAGTATATATATATATATATATATATATATATATGTTTATAAATGTTATAAATTGTTTAAATCGTTTAAATGTTTAAATTGTTTAAATCGTTTAAATGTTTAAATTGTTTAATTGTTTTAAATGTTTATAAATGTTATAAATTGTTTAAATTATATAAATTCTTTTAAATTATATAAATTATATAAAAATGTTATAAATATTTATGTTTTAATTAAAAGTTTAAAATTTCGTTTGAATATAACAAACAAAAAAAAAACCGGTTTGGGTCGAACCGGTTGGGCCCGAACCGGTTCCAAACCGGCCCAAACCGGTTTGATAGGTTTGGTTTTTGCGGTTTTGAAACCGGTTTGAACCCGAACCGGTTTGGGGCCAAACCGGTTTTGACCGACTTTGACCAAACCGGTTTCGGTTTGGGACCCGAACCGGTTTGGGCCCCCAAACGGTTTGTACACCTCTAGTTACAAGTCAACAAGTCAACAAGTCAACAAGTCAACAAGGCAGTTATGTGAATCCCAAGAAATCCGATGATTCCTTAACTGACACAAATCAAATCCCAAGAGATCCGGTGTTTCCTATAATAGAAACATTATTGTCTATATATACGGATCCTAGATTTCGATTCAAGAAGGTTGTTTTAGACGATTGATTGAGTGACAACAGCAACAACATTATAACAATCACTTCAAAGTCTCTCAATCAAACCCTAGCAGCCGTCACATCATAACATACTTTGATATCATTCATTCATTATATTTGTAATCATTAACATGTTCTAATGAAATACATATTAATCATTAATTGTGTTTTGCTACATGTGTTCTTGAACATTTATTGATATTTAAAGTTATTGCAAAACAATTAAACCAAATTAACATTGTTTCCGCAAACGTTGACTTGTCAATCGACCGACATTGATAATTCCTGTTCGCGATCCTTGGATTCACAGGTGGTATGAGATCCAAGTGCTCATTGATCTAGATCGATTGATCTATCAGTGTCAGTTGTGTTTAATTGATTTTAATTTGTCAGTTCTTAATTTCGTAGATTTTGATTAACTTGTATCTATATTCAAATCAATTGAATAGCAGACCTTGTTAATATTTTTCATCAATTAACATTCATGAACAACTTCAGTGGATCATCTTACCAACCACCGAAGTTGGAAACAAAAGCAGACTTCAAGTCATGGAAAATCAAGTTTAGGAATCATGTAAACTATACTGATTCTGACTTATGGGTCTCCATCACTGAAGGTCCTTATATTCCACCCACACTTGGGGCCGGATTATAACGAAAAAAATCAACCAATCAGTACCAAAGATCTATCACCTGATGATGTCAAAAAGGTTAAAGTTGATATCAAAGCATACAGTTTGCTTAGTATGGCTTTACCTGAAGAGATATTGATCAGGTGTGAGAACTACAAAACAGCACACTCCTTATGGAAGATACTCCACACTCTCTGCGAAGGGAGTGATGAGATAAGAAGCATAAGGAGAGACACCCTCAGGTCGCAATATGAAACATTTCATCATATTAATGGTGAATCAATTCCTCAACAACTTCATAGATTCATGCAGTTGGTAACTGAGATGAATATTCTGGAGTTGAAATATACCAGTAAGGAATTAAACAAGAAAATGCTCCACACTTTTTCCAGAAAGTTGGAAGCAAACTATGTCCATGTTCAAGAACACAATAGATCTAAAATCAACTGGTCTAGATACTCTGGTTGCAAAAGTGGAAGCTCTTGAAATGGACGAAAAATCAAGAAACAAGAGTGTGAGAACTCATGTCTCACCCTATCACTTCAAAGAAACAAATAATGTTGGAAGTGCATTTATTTCAAATAATGAAAGTGATAACTCTTGTGCTAGGAGTGATGATGAGGAGGAAGTTAGCTTTTATGCTTCTAAACCCTCAAAGAAATCATCTCAAGATAAGAAACAAAAGAATAAAGGAAGAACTGCTGATCGAGAAGATACAACTGCAACAACAACTAAGTCTTCATATTCAACCAATCCGTCAGAACCAATTACTGTGATATTGGACTCTGAAGAACAAAAAGCAGCTTTTGTAGCTTTTAGTTCCAGTTTCCAAGCATATCTGGGAAGCTCTTTAACGTCAGCAGATATCCGCCAACAAGATTTAGAAGAACTACCTCCTAATGTAGTGGAAGAAATGGACCTACAGTGGCAGATGTCCATGATTGCTTATAGAGCAAAGCAATATCTCAGAAGAAATAAGAACTTGGCATCAGCAAGTAAAACATCAAAGATTGGTGTTGACAAGTCAAAGGTAAGATGCTTCAACTGCAATCTCTATGGACATTTCTCCAGAGAATGCAATCAATAGTCATATCCAGAGATGAGACAACATCATCAGCATCAACAACATCAGATTCCACCTCATCAACAACCAAATTCTCAAAGACCTTTGCACAGACAATCTCAACTGATCAATGCATCCTCACCAGCCACCAATGAATCAGCTGGACCTAGTAACTCAAAGGAGTCAGGACTGATCATACTTCAAGATGGAACGTGTGACTGGAGTGTGTATGAAAAAGAAGTCTTGGAAGAGAATCAAGCATTGATGGCTCATATGGATCAAACAGTTCCACCAATGGCAAGAGAGGTAAAAGAAAGGTTGTGTTCATCAACATGTGTTGAGGAATTTGAACGTTATAGAGTCCATGCTCAACAGTTGGCTGACAAAGTAAAAGAAACTATGATTTTGAATGAATCCCATGTTAGAGAACATAAATTGTATCAAATCAAAATTAACTCTTTGCAAAAGGATTTAGAAAATTTTGTTTCTGAAAACTATAGCCTAAAAGTCCAAGTTGAGCATTTGACCACTTCCTTAACAAAATCCATGGCTAATCATGCATCAACTGAAGTGAAACTTCAGAAGTTTCAATTATCATCTTAGCAATATGAGAAATTACTAAATTCTCATATTGAATCAAAGAAAAGGTCTGGGTTGGGTTATAATGTTGTTCCACCACCTATAAATGATAATTATACATCTTTACCTACAACAATGACCAATACTCTGTCAAATCATTTTGTGCCTAGCACCAAGTTTGAAACAGAATCAACTCAAATCAACATTAACAATAAAGCTGAGGTGAGTGAAACTGAATCCTCTGAATCAGAATCTTTGTATCAAAATGATTCATAATTTGATTATGATAATTATGATGACTTGGATGATTCTGATGAACCTGATGTTGATCAAAGGACCATTGGTAAGAATGTTCACATTAAAACGGGTATTCCAAGAGTGCTTGAAGAATCAAAGCTTCAATATCCTCCAAAGCAGAGAAATATGCTGAAGACGATCTACAAAAGGATTGCTGAACTCAATGAAGGACTCCAAGAACTGAATCTTCAAAAAGAAGTTGATAGCTGTGGACCAACTGAAGAAGTACTTTTATCTCATGCAGATAAAGGTAAGAAGAAACAAGTATCAACTAAGCAAAAGAAAAACTCTTCAGTAGAAGAACTGTGGAAAGCAAAGTTTGCTGAATCCGTAGAACTTCTGTGGAAGAAGAAAGTCGAATCCACGGATGAGGTATCAAAAAGTGTAGTTGTTAACAATCAAAAGATGTTGAATCTGAACCAACAAAAGTCACCAAAGGACAAGAAAGATTCAATTGCTGATATTCCTAGGAACAACAAGAACAAATGAAGCTCTTCAAAAGAGGAAACAAAAGTTCTCAAACTGAACAAGAAAAAGAAGAAAGATGAGCATGAAGAGGAATCTAAAGAAATGTATTGCAAGTGGTGTGATATGACTAATCATAATACAGAAGACTGCTACTTCAGCAGTTACTGTTCCATATGTAATATGAACAATCATATGACTTCAGAGTGTTACTTCAACAAATTCTGTGCTATTTGTGTGACAACCCAAGATTAAGAAATTTTATACACTAAGTTCATTTAAATATTCTAAGCCACACCTAGGTTAATATATATATTTTATATATACATGTACGTATACATGCTTTCATTTTGTTTACATAAGTATGTTGTTCACTTAGATATATACATATGTACGTATGCATGGTCGCATGCATACCCTTTTTACGTGTGCATATACCATCTTTTGCTAAGAAACATATACACATCATATGAATATGAGTATTGTTCATTGCATGCTTACATGCAAATACAAGAAGTACGTATGCATGTATTCTTAAACATAATTTCTTGATACAAAACTACAATACATCAACAATGCCATAATAAATACACCAAATACAACCCAACCAAAACACCATAAAAACAAGTTAATATCAAGAGAACTTAACATCAAAAAAAACCTAAACAAATCTTCTACACTTAAAACCCCAAACCAAAGTATCCTTTAAGATTGAGAATCGGTTCATTAACCCTTAAAACACCCGACTTAAGAAAGGCTTAACACCTCAACTCGGGTGGGACACCTCACCCCGCCACCTAGCTCTCCAAAACACCAAGCCTAGATGTATGCATGCCACCTTAAGAGTCTAGCACCCTAAGAGCAATGATGAATCTCTTTAATGGCAACCGACTCCACCTCTTTTGCAAGCTCTCGGTTGGAACACAACTTGGGCAAACCACCGCCACACTCCTCGGTTCTTCTAGATGCACCGCCACATAGCCATGACTAAGCAAGACTACAATGAACACCTCACCACCTAGGACTAGTAGTAATCATGAGAACCCCCCCTATATCAATTCTCGGCCGAAGACTTGCATATTCACCATCTTTTCTAAAAACCAAACCACTACTACTCTTTGGTTACCATTCCGAACAACATCACCGTAAGCCACAAACCACTCTCTCCATCCTCTCGATCATCACCTCTTCAACCAAATAACATCACCAACTCCACCTGGTCAACCACTAGTCACACTCTCGGTTACTAGGCAGCAACATCCAAGCCTCGAAGAAGCACCACCTCTCGAAAGATTGTCAAGAACACCAAAACCAAGCAAGCTTAGACCATTCTCATCACCTCCTCATACTCTCCTTCTGTCAAAATCAAGGTTACCATTTGGAGTAAAGGTGAGTTTCATGGCCCATTTTGTTTTTACAAAGTTTTGGGGGAAAAGCATACTAATTATGAATTGGTGCATTATTACTAAAATTTATGTTACAACCATTAATTCGGATGTGGAACCGTTAGATAACATTGGTAGCGCTACTTAGGAGATATCTCCTGCATTAACAGAATGAGTGTTATAATGCTATGTTATCTGATTTATGAGAACCAGACTTGGGGAAGAAACCCCTATAAACCCAAACACCAATGAAGATGAAAGGATCATGCGGATAGTAGCACAACAATTAGAGGCTGCCATACCCACACTAGTAACTCAGCTTCAACAAAACCTAAATCTCGGAACAACAACACCAGGTAATGAGATACCCGTAGATGATACCATGAGGGAACAACCAGAGGAGGAAGCTATAATAGGAAGAGGATGTTCCTACAAAGCTTTTATGTCATGTAGACCTCGAGAATTTGATGGTAAAGGCGGAGCAGTACAGGCTTTACGCTGGTTAGATGAAATGGAGTCAACTCTGGAAATCAGCAAATGTGCCAATAACAACAGAACCTTGTTTGCTTCACACTCATTAAAAGGGGAAGCACAATCCTGGTGGAAGATGGAAATGACCATCAAAGGTAGGCACGTAATGAATGGATTAAGTTGGGAGGAATTCAGGAATTTGATTATAGAGAAATACTGCCCTTATAATGAAATAGAAAAGTTAGAAACTGAGTTTCTAGCTTTAGAAATGAAAGGTGCAGCATATCGGGAATATACCGACAGGTATAATGAACTCTCGAGGTTAGTGCCACACCTAGTGACCCTAGAATAAAAAAGAATAGGAAGATATATTTGGGGACTAGTGCCACAAATAGGGGATTAGTAAAATCAGCTAGGCCCAAGACTTTTCAAGATACTGTAAGTTTATCAGGAAGTTTGATAGATGAAATGATAAGAAATGGATCATAAGTAACCCCAGATCTGGAGAAAAGAGAAAGTGGAATAATGATAACCCAGGGGAAAGATTTAAGGGAACCCCTCAGAAACGAATAATTAGACAACCCCCTCGGAATTACCTAGGAATGACACGGGAAAAGAAACCCCAGACAGAAAACCAGCCATGGTGCAGCACTTGCCAAAGATACCATCAAGGCAATTGTGCGAGGTAATCTGTTACAAATGCAAGAAAAAGGGGCATATATCCCGAGACTGCAAAAACCCTGCAAATCCAAAACCAGTCTGTTATCAATGTGGGAAAGAAAATCATCGCCGAAACGAATGTCCACAGCTGAAAGGAAAAGCACCGGCTAATCAGAACAACCCTCGGGGAAGAGCGTTCATAATGCAGGCAGAAGAAGCGCGACATGAACCAGAAGTTGTCACGGGTACGTTCCCTGTAAACGATCAGTATGCTACTGTGTTATTTGATACTGGAGCAACCCGTAGTTTTGTTTCAAATACATTTAGGCAACTACTTAACTTGACCACAGAAAAGTTAGATCAAAAATATATGATAGAATTAGCGGATGGTAAGGTAATCGAAGCTTATGAAATCGTTCCTAATTGCACAATAAATCTAGATGAAAACTATTTCAACATAGATTTGATTCCTATTGATTTAGGAGGATTTGACGTTATTGTAGGAATGGATTGGTGAAGTAAAAATCAAGCTGAAATAATATGTGGTAAGAAAATGATCAAAATTCCTTTGATTAAAGAGAATAGAATATTGTGTGTATATGGTGAAAAACCTAGAGGTACCATAAAGATAATTTCTTGCAAGAATGCACAAAAATGTCTAAGGAATAAATGTTTGGCTTATCTGACTCACATTGTTGATACTAAGATAGACAAAGCAAACCTGAAAGACGTATCAATTGTCAATGAATATTCAGATGTATTCCCTGATGAATTACCTGGATTACCACCCCCACGTCAAGTAGAATTCAAAATTGAATTAATGCCAGGAACAACCCCTATTGCTAAGGCACCTTACCGTTTAGCACCTACTGAAATGAAGGAACTAATGAGCCAACTTCAGGAACTTTTGGATAAAGGATTTATATGACCTAGTGTGTCACCCTGGGGAGCACCAGTTTTATTTGTCAAGAAAAAGGATGGAACATTTAGAATGTGCATAGACTATAGGGAACTCAATAAAGTAACTATAAAGAATAGGTATCCTTTACCTAGAATAGACGACCTATTTGATCAACTACAAGGATCGAGTTACTTTTCAAAAATAGACTTGAGATCAGGATATCATCAGCTAAGAATACAGGATGAAGATATACCTAAAACAGCATTCAGAACAAGGTATGGACATTATGAATTTCTGGTAATGCCATTTGGATTAACCAATGCTCCCGCCATATTTATGGATCTGATGAATAGGATCTGTAAACCCTATTTAGATAAGTTTGTCATAGTCTTTATAGATGACATTTTAATCTATTCTAAGAATAAGGAGGATCATGAGCAACACCTAAGATTGACCTTGGAGTTGCTAAGAAAAGAAAAACTATACGCAAAATTCTCAAAATGTGAATTTTGGAAAAGAGAAGTGCAATTCCTTGGACACATAGTCAATCAAGAAGGAATACAGGTAGATCCAGCAAAAATAGAAGCTGTTAAGAATTGGGAGGATCCCAAGACACCAACAGAGGTACGCCAATTTCTAGGATTAGCAGGATATTACAGAAGATTCATAGAAAATTTCTCGAGGATAGCTCAACCCTTGACTGAACTAACTCAAAAAGACAAGCCATATGTCTGGGGAGAGAAACAACAGAATGCATTCGAACTTTTGAAAAGTAAGTTATGTAGTGCACCTATTTTGTCATTACCAGAAGGAACTGACGATTTTGTAGTATATTGTGATGCGTCTCGTCAAGGATTTGGATGTGTATTAATGCAACGAAGTAAAGTCATTGCATATGCCTCTAGACAACTTAAGGGAAGTGAGAGAAACTACACTACTCATGATTTAGAATTAGGAGCGGTAATCTTTGCACTTAAGATTTGGAGACATTATCTATATGGAACAGAATGTACAATATACACGGATCACAAAAGTTTACAGCATATATTTGAGTAGAAAATGCTGAACATGAGACAAAGAAGATGGATAGAATTACTAAGTGATTATGAGTGTGAAATCAAATATCATCCCGGTAAGGCAAATGTAGTTGCAGATGCTTTAAGTAGAAAAGATAGGGCTAGACCATTACGAGTACGAGCCATGAGAATGGAACTACAATCAGATCTGTTAAGACAAATATGGGAAGCCCAACAGAAAAGTAGGATAGAAATAAAAGGACAAGAAAAGGATTTACAGGCATATGCACATGGAATTCTAAAATTTAAAGAGAGGATCTGGATACCTGATGATGCCATACTTAGAAAGATTATATTAGAAGAAGCACATAAGTCGAAATACTCAGTACACCCAGGAAATAACAAAATGTATAAGGATTTGAGAAATCATTACTGGTGGCCTGGCATGAAGAGATCAGTTGGAGAGTTTGTAGAAAAATGCAATACGTGTTCAAGAATCAAAGTAGAACATCAAAAGCCTTCAGGATATCTACCACAACCTGAAATTCCAGAATGGAAATGGGATCAAATTACTATGGACTTTGTAACCAAGTTACCAAGGACTTCAAGTGGCTACGACACAATTTGGGTTATAGTAGATAGGTTAACCAAATCTGCACACTTTCTGCCAATTAGGGAAGATTACAAAACAGAAAAATTGGCAAGAATCTACATACGAGAAATCGTATCCAGACATGGAATACCAATCTCCATTATATCTGATAGAGACAGTAGATTCATATCAAGATTTTGGCAAACCCTACAAAAAGCTCTAGGAACCCAAATAAATCTTAGCACGGCCTTTCACCCACAAACAGATGGACAAAGTGAAAGGACAATACAAACACTAGAAGATATGTTACGTGCTTGTGCATTAGACTTTGGTGGCAGCTGGGATATACATCTACCTTTGATAGAATTTTCTTATAATAATAGCTATCATTCCAGCATTAAAACAGCCCCGTTCGAAGCCTTGTATGGAAGAAAATGCAGATCGCCCTTATGTTGGAATGAAGTAGGAGATAGGCAACTTATAGGTCTTGATTTAATTCAAGAGACATCCGACAAGATCAAAGAAATCAGAATAGATTAAAGACAGCACGAGATCGGCAGAAAAGTTACACGGATAAAAGAAGAAAGCTGTTAGAATTTCAAATTGGAGATAAGGTCTATCTAAGAATATCACCCACCAAAGGAATCTTTCGATTTGAAAAGAAAATAAGTTGAACCCAAGATATGTTGGACCATTTGAGGTTATTGACAAAATTGGTCCTGTTGCCTATAAGCTAGATTTACCCCAAGAATTAAGCGAAGTACACAACACATTCCATGTGTCCAATTTGAAGAAATGTTTAACAGATGAAACATTGAAAGTTCCAGTTCAAGAAATAAAGATAGATAAGAAGCTTCATTTTACAGAAGAACCAATAGCCATATTAGGTAAAGAAGTTAAAAAGCTAAGAAGGAGCAGAATCCCCATAGTGAAAGTTAAGTGGAACGCTAGGAGGGGACCAGAGTATACGTGGGAAAGAGAAGATGAAATCAAAAGAAGATACCCCCATCTATTTTAAGTCAATGGTCAGATAAGTTCATTACTATCCAAATAAATTTCGGGACGAAATTATCTTTACGGGGGGAGAATGTGACAACCCTAGATTAAGAAATTTTATACACTAAGTTCATTTAAATATTCTAAGCCACACCTAGGTTAATATATATATTTTATATATACATGTACGTATACATGCTTTCATTTTGTTTACATAAGTATGTTGTTCACTTAGATATATACATATGTACGTATGCATGGTCGCATGCATACCCTTTTTACGTGTGCATATACCATCTTTTGCTAAGAAACATATACACATCATATGAATATGAGTATTGTTCATTGCATGCTTACATGCAAATACAAGAAGTACGTATGCATGTATTCTTAAACATAATTTCTTGATACAAAACTACAATACATCAACAATGCCATAATAAATACACCAAATACAACCCAACCAAAACACCATAAAAACAAGTTAATATCAAGAGAACTTAACATCAAAAAAAAACCTAAACAAATCTTCTACACTTAAAACCCCAAACCAAAGTATCCTTTAAGATTGAGAATCGGTTCATTAACCCTTAAAACACCCGACTTAAGAAAGGCTTAACACCTCAACTCGGGTGGGACACCTCACCCCGCCACCTAGCTCTCCAAAACACCAAGCCTAGATGTATGCATGCCACCTTAAGAGTCTAGCACCCTAAGAGCAATGATGAATCTCTTTAATGGCAACCGACTCCACCTCTTTTGCAAGCTCTCGGTTGGAACACAACTTGGGCAAACCACCGCCACACTCCTCGGTTCTTCTAGATGCACCGCCACATAGCCATGACTAAGCAAGACTACAATGAACACCTCACCACCTAGGACTAGTAGTAATCATGAGAACCCCCCCTATATCATTCTCGGCCGAAGACTTGCATATTCACCATCTTTTCTAAAAACCAAACCACTACTACTCTTTGGTTACCATTCCCGAACAACATCACCGTAAGCCACAAACCACTCTCTCCATCCTCTCGATCATCACCTCTTCAACCAAATAACATCACCAACTCCACCTGGTCAACCACTAGTCACACTCTCGGTTACTAGGCAGCAACATCCAAGCCTCGAAGAAGCACCACCTCTCGAAAGATTGTCAAGAACACCAAAACCAAGCAAGCTTAGACCATTCTCATCACCTCCTCATACTCTCCTTCTGTCAAAATCAAGGTTACCATTTGGAGTAAAGGTGAGTTTCATGGCCCATTTTGTTTTTACAAAGTTTTGGGGGAAAAGCATACTAATTTATGAATTGGTGCATTATTACTAAAATTTATGTTACAACCATTAATTCGGATGTGGAACCGTTAGATAACATTGGTAGCGCTACTTAGGAGATATCTCCTGCATTAACAGAATGAGTGTTATAATGCTATGTTATCTGATTTATGAGAATATGATATGACAGATATGAATGATCTGATTGCTATGTAAGGTTTGGTTGTATATATAATGCATCAATATTATCTGTTTAATAAATCTGTGAAGCTCACCAACTTTGTGTTGACTATTTTTGGTATGCTTTTTCAGGAATTCATCATGACTAACAACCTAACGTTCTCCTTTGATGTTTTTAATGGCTGGGGTGAAGTTGTAGGAAAAGTTTGTGTGAACCTAACTATAAACCTGTATGACTTCAGCGTATCGGTGGATGCTCATTTCCATCGTCTCTGAAGATGTAGCTGTTAGAACTTTATGATGTAATAGGATTATGTAATTTCAAATTTTGACTATTATGATTTTATGTAATCCTAACCTTAATATTATGTTATGAAATATGTATGATTATGTGTTATCTGTTAATTAGTATTTGACAATGTGTTCTGAACAATCAAGTCACTCCCTAAGTATTTCACGCTTCCGCCGGGATGTGACAATTTGCAACAAAAATAATCATTCAACTCAGGAATGCTATTTTAACAAAAGGAACAAAAAAAAGCACAAAGAAGTCAAAAACTGATTTGACAGAATCAGACTCTCAATCTGCTGAAAGTCAAGATAATTCAAAGCAAAAGAAGGTAAATCAAAAGCAAAAGGCAAAAGGCAAAACCAAAGCAGAAATCTTCTGAAGATGCTAAATCTATGAAGAAAACATCAAGCCAATCCAAAACACCTCACAAAAAGGTGGACTTGGCTGAGAAGAAGTCAATCATCAATTATAATTTCTTTGATCATTTTGAAAAGGGATCACATGTGTCTCAATCAAAAGCAAAAGATGGTGAAACCTTCAAAGGTGTAGGTTCATCTTCTAAATCAAAATATCAACCAAAGAAAGATAAGGTGAAGGAAGAATCAATGAAGAAAGAAGACTCCAAAGCTTCTACATCAGATTCAACAGAATCATCCTCACCATCATCAAATCAAAATGAATCAACTAGATATGAAATTAATACTGAAACTTCAGGATTAAGTCATGAAGGAGTAAAGATTTTAGACTCTTTTTACAAACCCAAGATCATTCAGACTTGGGTTGTCTCTTCTAACTGATTTATTTTTGAATGCAGGAACAATATTGGAGAGCTGACAACAAGTGGTATGTTGACAGTGGTTGTTCCAGGCATATGATAGGAAACTGTTCACTTCTCCATGACTTCAAACATAAAAATGCTTCTTATGTGGCATTTGGTGGGGATAAAATGGGAGGTAAAATTGTTGGTGAAGGGATGATAACAAATGATGTGCTCAAATTTGAGAAAGTAAATTACTGTAAAAATTTACAGTATAATCTACTTAGTGTGTCTCAAATCTGTGATCAAAATTATACCACATTGTTTGATAATACTAACTGTTACATTCTTAAGCCAAGATTTATTGTTCCAGAAGATTGGATCCTCCTCAAAGCAGCAAGAAAAGGAAACACTTATGATTTGGATATGAACAACACTTCTCTCACAAAACATGAAACATGCCTTATATCTAAACTATCAGAATATTTGTCTCAATTATGGCATAGAAGGCTTGTCCATTCTAACATGAAGAACATGAATAAATTGGTGAAAAATGATCCGGTCATTAGATTGCCAAACAAAGAGTTTCATTGCTCAACTCACTGTTCTTCATGTTACAAAGGAAAACAACATAGAGTGTCACATAAATACAAAACTATCAATTCATATACTACACCACTCAAATTGCTTCACATGGATCTGTTTGGTCCTATCAATGTGATGAGCATTGGAAAAAGGCAATATTGTTTGGTGATAGTTGATGATTTCATAAGATTCACATGGGTCTTTTTCTTAAAACAAAAGAATGAAACATCAGAAACATTAATGGACTTTGTGATCAAGATTGAGAATCAACTTGATTCAAAAGTTAAAATTTTTAGGAGTGACAATGGTACTAAATTTGTCAATCTTAAACTGGATTCCTTTTGCAAGAGCAAAGGTATTGCAAGATAATTCAGTGCACCAAGAACTCCACAACAAAATGGAGTAGCTGAAAGAAGAAACAGAACTCTCATTGAAGCTGTCAAAAAAATGCTAGCTGATTCATAATACCTATCACTTTTTGGGCTGAGGCTGTGAATACTGCATGCAATATTCAAAATAGAACATTAATTGTCAAAGAACATAACAAAACTCCCTATGAGCTCTTATTTAAAAGAAAACCATACATAGGATATCTGAAAGTCTTTGGATGTCATGTAACTATTTTAAACATGAAAGAGTCATTGGGAAAATTTTCAGAAAAAGCATATGATGGTTTCTTTGTTGGATACTCTTTAACATCGAAATCATATAGGGTTTATATTCCACAACATAACATTGTGGAAGAGACTCCTAATGTGTCTTTTGATGAATTTGTATTTACAAAGTCAGTTAAAGGTTCATCATGGTTGTTTGACATAGATGCTTTAGCCAAATCATTTAACTATGATTATTTGAACAATGCAGGATCTGATGAAGTGTGTTATCCATTGTTCCACCTCTTATGACTGAAGTAACCTTATTTGTTGATCCTCCAAGGATACCCCCATACTCGGATGAAAACACTTCAGTAGATGCAGATACTACATTTGGAAACAAACATGCTGCATCCGGAGATATGAATGCTGTGCCTTCAACAGAACCACAAATCCAAGCTGGTGAACACAAACAATACTCCATTGAAGCTACATCACATGGATCTATTTGGACCAACTCATGTTATGTGCATTGGAAAGAAAAAAATATTGTTTCGTGATCATTGATGACTTTTCAAGATTTACATGGGTTTTCTTCTTACTTCATAAAAATAAGGCATCCCAAATAATACAAAACTTTATCACAAAAATTAAAAACCAACTTGATCATAACGTCAAAAAAATAAGAAGTGATAATGGAACTGAGTTTAAAAATGAAGATATGAGTTCATTTTGTGCAACCAAAGGCATTGCTCATCAATTCAGTGCAGTTAGAACTCCTCAACAAAATGTAGTAGCTGAAAGAAGAAATATAACATTAATTGAAGTAGCAAGAACAATGCTAGCCGATGGTAAACTGCCTATTACCTTTTGGGCAGAGGCAGTTAACACATAGTGCTTTGTGCAAACTCGAACTCTGATTGTAAAAGAAAGTAACATGACTCCATATGAACTGCTCTTTCACAGTAAACTTTTTATCGGATTTTTTTAATCATTTGGTAGTCCTGCCTCAATATTAAATACCCGAGACTATTTAGGAAAGTTTTCATCTAAGTCTGATGAAGGATTGTTTGTAGGTTATTCTTCTGTTTCAAAGGCTTATAGAGTGTTTAATCCTAGATTAAACATTATTGATGAATCGACAAATGTTCAGTTCAAGGAACAATCGTTTCTGAAATCTAAAAATGGTCCCGACTGGTTGTTTGATATTGACACATTTACAAAATCATTTGATCAATTTCACTTGTCTGACAGTTGAAACTTCGCAGTTGTAGACAGAAGAGATGATTTTCCATTGACTCCTCCTACATCTTCTAAATACATGAATGAAGATGTTCCTCTCCAAGCTGATCCCATAAGACAACCATCACAAAATCAAGCGTTTCAACTAAAGGAGGTCCAAGCCTGTTACCATGACATTATTCTTGTTGCCCAATTAAGACAATATGCTTATGTTTTGTCATTTATAATTCATGTTTCTTTAAATGGCACGTTTTATTTTAAAGCTATTCCTGTTAATGGTATTTATGAATTGGTTCGTAAAAACACATTATATGATAGGTCGTTGTACCAAACCACCATTAAGAAACTCAAATTGCATTTTAGTGATACCTATCTTTGGCATTGCCGTCTTGGTCATATAAACAAGAAGCGCATTCAAACACTTTAAAAGAACGGTCATTTAAAGACAAATGAATATGATTCATTCGATGTATGTGAATCTTGTTTACAAGGTAAAATGACTAAGGCACCGTTTAGTGGCAAGTCCGAACGGGAAAAAGATTTATTAGGCAACATACATGCGGATATATGTGGTCCTTTTAAGCCAATGACTAGGTACCATGAAAGATACTTAATCACCTTTACCGATGACTATAGTCGATATGGTTATGTGTACTTGTTAAGACACAAAGATGAAGCTTTTGAAATGTTCAAAATCTTCCAAGATGAAGTTGAAAATCAACTCAACAAGAAAATAAAAATTCTCTGCACCGGTAGTGGAGGTAAATACCTGAGTGATCCCTTTAGAGACCATCTTAGAAGTTGTGGTATTGTCTGACAACTATCTCCACTTGGAACACCACAACATAATGGTGTGTCCGAGAGGAGAAATCGAACTCAATTAGATATGGTTCCATCTATGATAGATAGAAGCTCACTACCTCTATCATTTTGGGGTTTTGCTTTGCTCTTTGTGGCCCGTATTTTGAATATGGCCCCAACCAAGAAAGTGGAAATGACACCTTTTGAAATATGGCATTGAAGGGTTCCATCACTTTCATATTTAAAGGTATGGGGTTGTGAGGCTTATGTTAAGACTCCCACCTCAAACAAGCTAGAAAGTCATTCCACTAAGTGTATCTTCAATGGATATCCTAAAGATTCTATGGGATATTATTTCTATGATCCATTGGAACAAAAGGAGTTTGTTGCCAAGAAGGCTGAGTTCTTAGAAGCTAACTTCCTTAAGGAAGGAACTAGCAGTTGAACTGTGGATCTTGAGGAGGATCAAGAACCACAAACCGATACACATTTGGTTGATACTAGCACTCAACAATAGGACGTTGAGAATGATCAAGTGGTTGATCAAAGTACACAAAACGTTCGTAGATCTGGTAGAATTAGTAATCCACCTGAATGATATGGATTTTTCTTAGATGGATGCTATGTGGTAGATTCAGATGAACCAACCACCTATCATGATGCAATGTCCAATTTGGATTGTGACAAATGGCTTGAAGCCATGAACGTTGAGATGCAATGCATGTATGACACCAAGTGTGGGACTTGGTTGAACCACCTCTTAACTCCAAGATAGTTGGAAGTAAGTGGGTTTTCAAGAAGAAAACCGATATGCATGGAAATTTGGATACTTTTAAAGCTAGACTTGTAGCAAAAGGTTTCACTCTAACTCAAGGGGTTGAGTGTGATGAGACCTTCTCACAGTTGCAATGCTAAAGTCTATTAGGATATTATTTGCCATAGCTGATCATTATGATTATGAGATTTGGCAAATGGATGTCAAAACCGCTTTTGTAAATAGATATCTTGAGGAAGATGTCTATATGGTTCAGCCTCAAGTTTTGTCAACTCAAAACATCCTAACAAAGTATGCAAGTTAAAAAAAACAAATCTATGGATTGAAGCAAGCACCAAGGAGTTCGAATCACCGTTTTGATGAAGAAATTATCGAATTTGGATTCATCAAAAACACTGTTGAAGCATGTGTATATAAGAAGGCTAGTGGGGGCATCATCATTTTCTTAGTAATGTATATCGATGACATCCTACTATTTGGAAATGACATTCCAACCATGGAATGTGTAAAAGCCTGGCTAGGAAGCTGTTTCTCCATTAAGGATCTTGGTGAAGCCGCCTATATTTTAGGAATAAAGATCTATAGGGATAGATCAAGGAGGTTGATAGGTTTGAATCAAAGTGCATACATTGATAAGATATTGAAAAGGTTCAAGATGGAAATCTCTATGAAAGGTACCGTACCTATTTGAAGAGGAACAATATTGAGTAAGACTCAATGTCCAAGCTCAAAGGATGAGCAAGACAAAATGAAGGGTATCCCGTATGCGTTTGCTATAGGATCCATCATGTATGCAATGATATGCACTAGACCAGTCGTGTCATCCGCTTTGAGCATGACAAGCCGATACCATCAAAATCTTGGAAACAGTCCTTGGATGTGGTTAAGAACATACTCAAGTACCTAAGGAGGACCAAAGATATGTTCCTAATCTATGGATCTGGTGAGGAGGAACTCGTAGAAAAGTGTTACACGAATGCGAGTTTCCAAACTGATTGGGATGATTCACAATCACAATCGGATACATTTTCATCTTGAATGGTGGAGAAATCTCTTGGAAGAGCTCTAAGCAAGATATGGTGGCATTATCAACTACAGAGTCAGAATACATTGTCGCTTCATTAGCAGCTCAGGAAGCTGCATGGTTAAAGAAGTTCCTTGCCGATCTATTGGTGGTCCTTTCCATTCAGGACCCCCTAGAAATTCTTTGTGATAACTAGGTTGTGATTGCTCAAATCAAGGAACCCCGTACACATTAGAAGGCTAGGCACATTGAACAAAGATTCAACTACATAAGAGATGAAGTTGAAAAGGGGAAGATATGTATTTGGAAAGTTCACACGGATCAAAACAAAGCGGATCAAGAAGCTTCTTGAAAAGGCGAAGCATGAAAGTCATGCTTGTGCCATGGGACTTCAGTATTCAAGTGATTGGATTTGATCTTTAATTTGTGTAATGAGATATTGTAACCCTTTATTACTTGAGTGTATTATTCTGTCATAATGATTCAACTAATATTCCTATTTTTCATGTTTAAAATCCATGAGTAAATTGTTTACTCAGAATGTTCATAGCTGTTCATGCTTGTGGGAACAAGTATGAAGGTAATGCTATTATGAACTTGGATTGGTAGATATTCATATGGATGAATATAGAGCAAAAGGTTGCTGCCAAAGTTCATAGGTATTTGTGGGATGCAAATATTTGACTGACCTGCATCTCCAATATTACTACATGGAATCTTCCTGATTGATCATAAGTAATTTTGAGTAAAGGCAAACATCATTTGGTATCCTCTGACCGGAGATACATATTGGGTCTTGATATTTACCGAATATTATGTTTTGACTTAGCTCTTCGCTGTCCTGAAACATGGCAGTACATAAGTCTGAGTTCAAGTATGATATCAGGTATTTGCGAGAGACGTATGTTGTCAAGATGGGATTTGTCCCTCTAATTCGTTGAGAGTAAGATGTCTAAGGCCTGACAAAGTTAAATCAATAGAGAATGATCACTCTGCGTCTCTAGGATTTAACATGATATCTATGACAAAAGGGTAGATGATTTGTTCACCTAAAGCTTTTCAAGTATGGTACTTGAACCGGATGATGTTATTGAATGGGACTTAGTCATACGTATTAAGGGTACTAAACCGTTGTTAGGCGGTATTTACTGCTTGCATCAATCTTCTATGAATCTTGTGCAAGTGGGAGATTGTTGGACCTTATATGCCCAAGACACATACAAGATTGATGTGGTTAGTACGTTATGATCCTAGTCGGGTCTACCCAATAACAAGCTATACAAACACCAATTAGTATTTACTTGTTGATAAGATCACACAAATAAACATTGACACCAATTAGAAAATTGGTTATCTAAAACTATACTTTTGTCAAAGAACAACATTGTATGTATGATTTGTTCATAAGAGATTATTTGTTTTATTATTTAAGTTAGTTAAATAATAACAAATAAAAGTGTGTTATTGATATAAAATTAAAAGATGTTTTAATTTTATAAAAATCAAGGGCTAAGTGTGTAATTTTATAAAACTAAAATGGGGGGAAACCCATTTTGGAGTGTGGATTCGGCTGCCCCTTTTGTGGGTGTGTTCTTTTGTTTTGTCTTGTCTTGTGGAAGACTAGAAGACCCTTACACTTAAACTCTCCCCCATAACACACTTTTCTCTACACACACATAAGATATTCTCTCCAAAACAAGCTGAAATTTTAGATTATAGAAGGCAAAAGGGAGCTGAAAATTTCGATTTCGTTGGCTGCCCTTCAAGAACTTCTTGAAGATTTCGGATTGTACAAGAAGGTTTGTTCTTTTTGTTTTACTTCCTAACAAGTAAGGTGTTTGCTAAGTTTGTGAGTATACAAGCTTCAGGTCTTCTCCTTTGAAGACTAGACATTCAAGGACATCACCATCTTCATTCTTTTTCATCTACAACATCTAGTGCAAGAAAGGTTGTTTCTTCTTCACCCTTTGGTTGATTGTTTTATTTGATAGCATAGTGTTTCACATATATTGTTGATCCTTGTTTTTTGGGTTTTGTTTATGCTTCAAATGTTGAAAATTTTCAGAATGTAATAACATGTTTAAGTCATTCTTCCGCTGCATTTTATAAGTTTAAAATGATTAAACTAGCTTTGATTAACTTGTTACAAAACCCAACAATGCCATCTAGAGCTTGATATGTGGAATATATGCTTCAAAAGGTCTTGAAAAATTAGTTTTCATGGACCTTTTCAACCAATTAGGGGCTGTTTTTTTGGGGATATATGAATCCCTTATGTTTCAAGGTTTATTCTTGCATGCTTTAGTATAAACCTTGAAAGATTTACATCAAATGGTTGATTGTGTTGTTTGGACAAACCTTAAAGTTTTAGTTTTTGTTGGCTGAAACTTTAGGGCTGAAATAAGGGGTTCATTGTGGTTCTTGGATGTTGAATATGTTTCTCATTATGGTGCATAGCATAGCCTTGGCCTTATGTGTTTGGTTTTGGTTGATTGTGATTTGTCATATTGGTTCTGTCTCTTATAAGGGTTGTAATTTTGTGTTTTGTTGTGTTTGGGTTGTAATTTATTTATTCATTTGGCTATGTAAGAAATAGATTAGGTGCATTTCTTTTATTAGAAAAATCGTATTAGGATATGATTTTGTAAAAGAACGTGCACAAGATGAAGACTCAAAGAAGGACACAAAAGACATGGACACTTGAAGCTTTCGATGTGGTTTCAAGTGGAGTTCATGGACACATTTTGATGTTTCATCTCCACCCTTAGGAAAGAACTTATGACAGCACTTGTGATGGCAAACAAGTGTGGTCAACTTAGTGACTATGGTTATGCACCCATGTTTTTTATGTTTTTGCTTGTTTAGATGTTTGTTGTTTGATTGTTTGGTTGATATTTGGATATGCATTACAAACTCATTAACAAACTTAACAAGCTGAAAATTTGATGGTTCTTTATCATTAAGTAGTTAATAAAAGGTTATTAAAAGGATTAATGGTTTTAATAAAATAGGTTTTACTAAAAGTGAACCATAGGGTACCTTGTATTTGAAAGCATGAAAATATAAGGTACATAGAGTTTTCTAAACTAAGATTATGAAAACTTAAATTGTTTATTTAAACAAGTTTAACACCATCCTTTTGCACAACACTTGAGTCATTTGGAAACTCTTAATGGGATAAAGGTCACCTAACCATTTTGAGGGAACTTGTGACTTGTGGTGGGGATACCATACTTTTGGGATAAAGGTCACCCAACCACTTATGTGGAAAACTCACATGTGTGTGCAAGTAGGGTAACTTGATTTGCAAACCATATGTAATGGATCACCTAGAATATGGTTTACAAAGGTGTTGATGGGATAAACATGCTGACTATACATATGATGTTTTTAGGTCGATCCCATACCCTAGAAGTTGCAAAGGGTTGCAATTGTCAAAATGCTGACTACCTTGTTAATTTAAATAATGGGATAAAGGTCACCTAACCACTATATAAATGTAACGTTGGATTCTAGATTTTAAAATTTTGTTAGACACTTAAAAGGGTTTTAATTATTAAAATATGAACAATATCGAAATACTAAAATTGAACTTTCTTATATTTTCTAGATGGCCACCAACAATAATGATAACAATGAAATCCCGTCTGTTGACTCACTATCACTAATGACCATTCTCCAAAAGGAGCGTCTAAACCATAATAACTTTATTGAGTGGTTTCGAAACTTGAGAATTCTTCTCAAGCAAGAGAAATGATCATACATATTAGACGATCCGATTCCCGATCAACCTAGTGAGGATGATGAGGAGGCCTACAATAATTGGGTGAAATACACTGGGGACTGGGTCCAAGTATCATGCCTCATGTTCACAAGTATGACTCCAGATCTCCAAAGGAGTATGAACGTCATGGAGCATAGACATGATAACCCACATGAAGGAAATGTTCCAACAACATGCACGGGTTGAGCGCTTCGAAATGGTTCGTGCACTCCATGCGTGTCATATGGAGGACACCCAATCTGTTTCATCTTATGTACTTAAGATGGAAAGCCACATCGATCGCCTCGAAAGGCTAAATTGCCCCGTCTCAAAAGAGTTGGCTACGGATTTGATCCTCAACTCTTTGTCAAAAAGGTTTGACAACCTTGTCATGAACTATAACATGAAAGGGTGGGAGAAGAACATAAGTGAGCTTCACTCTATGCTCAAAACTGCCAAGGCGGCCACGGGTAAAAGGGTTTTACCCATTCTCACCATCAATGAAGGTGTGAAGAAGAAGAGGCCTCACCCCGCACCTAAGGAAAATGTTGCCAAGGGTAAACGGCACGTTAGGGGAAAGGGAAAGGGAGTGGTAAGAATGCCACCACCAAAACCAGCGGAGAAGAAGCAAAAGGTTGCGTCCAATGACCTATGCTTTAAGTGTGGGGAGATTGGACATTAGGCAAGAAATTGCCCAGTCCATCTTAAAGATTTGCAAGCAAAGAGGGATGTCGGGCAAACCTCAGGTACAATTTTCATGATCCATATTGATCTTAATTTAATATCTTCTAACACATGGGTATTGGATACCGGATATGGAACTCACATTTGCAACTTATTGCAAGGGTTCAAAAGAAGTAAGGACTTCAAGAAAGGGGATGTAAGCCTCTACATGGGGAAGGGGGCAAAGGTTCAAGTTGAAGGATGAGGGGACTACATCTTGAAGCCTCCAAATGGTTTGGAAGCAATTTTGAACAATATTTTGTATGCTCCTAGTTTGACTAGGAACATTATTTTCGTTGCCCAATTAAGACAATATGGTTATGTTTTCTCATTTATTGAGAATGAAATTCATGATTCTTTAAATGGCACATTTTATGTTAAAGTTATTCTTGTAAATGGTATTTATGAATTGGTTCATGAAAACACATTATATGATAGCTCGTTGTACCAAACCACCACTAAGAAACTCAAATTGGATTTGAGTGATACCTATCTTTGGCTTTGCCGTCTTGGTCATATAAACAAGAAGGGCATTCATACACTTCAAAAGAACGATCTTTTAAAGACAAATGAATATGATTCATTCGATGTATGTGAATCTTGTTTACAAGGTAAAATGACTAAGGCACCGTTTAGTGGCAAGTCCAAAAACGCAAAAGATTTATTAGGCATCATACATTTGGATGTATGTGGTCCTTTTAAGCCAATGACTAGCTACCATGAAAGATACTTCATCACCTTTACCGATGACTATAGTCGATATGGTTATGTGTACTTGTTAAGACACAAAGATGAAGCTTTTGAAAGCTTCAAAATCTTCTAAAATGAAGTTGAAAATCAACTCAACAAGAAAATAAAAATTCTCCCCATCGATAGAGGAGGTGAATACCGGAGTGATCCCTTTAGAGACCATCTTAGAAGTTGTGGTATTGTCTTACAACTATCTCGACCTGGAACACCACAACATAACGGTGTGTCCGAGAGGAGAAATCAAACTCTATTAGATATGGTTTGATCTGTGATGGCTAGAAGCTCACTACCTCTATCATTTTGGGGTTTCGCTTTGCTTTCTGTGGCCTATATTTTGAATATGGCTCCAACCAAGAAAGTGGAAATGACACCTTTTGAAATATGGCATTGAAGGGTTCCATCACTGTCATATTTAAAGGTATGGGGTTGTGAGGCTTATGTTAAGACTACCACCTCAAACAAGCTAGAATGCCATTCCACTAAGTGTATCTTCATTGGATATCCCAGAGATCCTATGGGATATTATTTCTATGATCCATTGGAACAAAAGAAGTTTGTTGCCAAGAAGGCTGAGTTCTTAGAAGCTAAGTTCCTTACGGAACGAACTTGCAGTAGAACTGTGGATCTTGAGGAGGATCAAGAAGCACAAACCGATACATGGTTGGTTGATACTAGTCCTCAACACCAGGATGTTGAGAATGATCAAGTGGTTGATCAAAGTACACAAAACGTTCATAGATCTGGTAGAATTAGTAATCCACCTGAAAGATATGGATTTTTCATATATGAATGCTATATGGTAGATTCAGATGAACAAACCACCTATCATGATGCAATTTCCAATTTGGATTGTGACAAATGGCTTGAAGCCATGAACGTTGAGATGCAATGCATGTATGACAACCAAGTGTGGGACTTGGTTGACCCACCTCTTAACTCCAAGATAGTTGGAAGTATGTGGGTTTTCAAGAAAAAAACTAATATGCATGGAAACTTGGATACTTATAAAGCTAGACTTGTAGCAAAAGGTTTCACTCTTACTTAAGGGGTTGATTGTGATGAGACCTTCTCACCAGTTGCAATGCTAAAGGTAATTAGGATATTATTTTCCATAGTTGCTCATAATGATTATGAGATTTGGCAAATGGATGTCAAAAAAGCTTTTCTAAATGAATATCTTGAGGAAGATGTCTATATGGTTCAGCCTCAAGGTTTTGTCAACTCAAAACATCCTAACAAAGTATGCAAGTTAAAGAAATCAATCTATGGATTGAAGCAAGCATCAGGGAGTTGGAATCACAGTTTTGATGAAGAAATTATCAAATATGGATTCATCAAAAACGTTAATGAAGCATGTGTATATAAGAAGGCTAGTGGGAGCATCACCATTTTCTTAGTATTGTATGTCGATGACATCCTACTATTTGGAAATGACTTTCCAACCATGGAAGGTGTAATAGCCGGGCTTTGAAGCCATTTCTCCATTAAGGATCTTTGTGAAGCCCCTTATATTTTAGGAATAAAGATCTATAGGGATAGATCAAGGCGGTTGATAGGTTTGAATCAAGTAATTTTGAGTAAAGGTGAACATCATTTGGTATCCTCTGACCGGAGATACATATTGGGTCTTCATATTTACCGAATATTATGTTTTGACTTAGTTCTTCGCTGTCCTGAAACATGGCAGTACATAAGTCTGAGTTCAAGTATGATATAAGGTAATTCTGAGAGACGTATGTTGTCAAGATGGGATTTGTCCCTCTTATTCGTTGAGAGTAAGATGTCTAAGGCCTGATAATGTTAAATCAATAGAGAATGATCACTCTGTGTCTCTAGGATTTAACATGATATTTGTGACAAAAGGATAGATGATTGGTTCACCTAAAGCTTTTCAAGTATGGTACTTGAAGGAGATGATGTTATTGAATGGCACTTAGTCATACGTATTAAGGGTAGTAAACTGTTGTTAGGCGGTATTTACTGCCTGCATCAATCTTCTACGAATCTTGTGCAAGTGGGAGATTGTTGGACCTTATATGCCCAAGACACATACAAGATTGATGTGGTTTGTATGTTATGATCCAAGTCGGGTCATACACAATAACAAGCTATACAAACACCAATTAGTATCTATTTGTTGATAAGATCAAACAAATAAATATTGACACCAATTAGAAAATTGGTTTTTTAAAACTATTCTTTTGTAAAAGAACAACATTGTATGTATGATTTGTTCATCAGAGATTATTTATTTTATTATTTAAGTTGGTTAAATAATAACAAATAAAAGTGTGTTATTGTTATAGAATTAAAAGAAGTTTTAATTTTATAAAACTAAAATTGGGGGAAACCATTTTGGAGTGTGGATTCGGCCGCCCCTTTTGTGGGTCTGTTCTTTTGTTTTGTCTTGTATTGTGGAAGACTAGATGACCCTTACACTTAAACTCTCCCTCATAACACACTTTTCTCTACACACATAAGAGATTCTCTCTAAAACAAGCTGAAATTTCGGATTATAGAAGGCAAAAGGGAGATGAAAATTTCGATTTTGTTGGCTGCCCTTCAAGACTTCTTGAAGATTTCAGATTGTACAAGAAGGTTTGTTCTTGGTGTTTTACTTCCTAACAAGTAAGGTGTTTGCTAAGCTTGTGGGTATACAAGCTTGAGGTCTTCTCGATTAAAGGCTAGACATTCAAGGACATCACCATCTTCATTCTTTTTCATCTACAACATCTAGTGCAAGAAAGGTTGTTTCTTGTTCACCATTTGGTTGATTGTTTTATTTGATAGCATAGTGTTTCACATATATTGTTGATCCATGTTTTTGGGTTTTGTTTATGCTTCAAATGTTGAAATTTTTCCGAATGTAATAACATGTTTAAGTCATTCTTCCGCTGCGTTTTATAAGTTTAAAATGGTTAAACTAGCTTTGATTAACTTGTTACAAAACCCAACAGAATTGCTACAGTTCAAGAAGAAAGAAGTATGGTAACTGGTAGACCTTCTTAAAGGACAATACCCTATCGGCACCAGATGGCTATATAGAATCAAAAATGATGATAGAGGGATAGTCATCAAAAACGAAGCAAGACCGGTGGCACAGGGTCACACTGACAAAGAAGGAATTGATTGTGATGAAGTGTTTGCACCTCTTGCCATATTAGAAGCAATAAGAATATTTCTAGCATATTCTGCATCCATGAAGTTTACTCTTTATCAAATGGATGTGAAGTGTGCATTTTATATGGAAAGATTGTTCAAGAAGTCTATGTAATTCAACCACCTGCCTTTAAATATCCAGATTTCCCTCACAGGGTGTACATGCTTGACAAAGCCCTGTATGGTCTTCATCAAGCCACAAGAATGTGGTATGAGACTCTATCATCTTTCTTATTGAAAATGGATATGAAAGACGAAAGATTGATCAGACTCTCTTCAGAAAGAAAAAGGAAAAGACATGTTGTTAGTCTAGATTTATGTGGATGATATCATCTTTGGCTCAACAGACAAGTAACTCTTTAAATACTTTGAAGACCTTATGCATTCAAAATTTCGAATGAGTGCAATGGAGGAACTCACTTTCTTTCTAGGGGTGGAAGTCCAACAAACAACAGATGGAATCTTCATCAATCAATCAAAATATGTGGATACAATGTTAAAGAAGTTCCAGTTTGCTGATTGTTAGTCTAAAAGAACCCCTATGGATACTAAAGTGAACATGTGACCTGATCCAGAAGGCAAATTAGTGGATTAGACTCACTATCAATCTAGGATCAGGTCATTTATGTATCTAACATCCATTAGGCCTGATATTATGTTTGGTGTTTGTGTGTGCCAGTTATCAAGCTGATCCTAAGGAATCTCATGTGAATGCTATCAAGAGGATATTCAAATAACTTAAGGGGAAACCTGCTATTGGGTTATGGTATCCAAAGGAAGGAGACTTCAATCTCATTGCCTTCACTAATAGTGATTATGGAGGATGCAACTTCAGTAGGAAATCCACCTCTAGCGGTTGTCAATTTCTTGGTCCCGGACTGGTCTCCTGGCAGTGCAAGAAGCTGATAAATGTATCTGCATCAACAGCAGAAGCGGAGTATATTGTAGCATTAACTTGTTGCTCTGAAGTTCTCTGGATTCAAAACCAGATGCTTGATTATGGTTTTAACTTCTTACAGACACCTATTCACATTGACAACACAACAACTATTTTCATTACAAATAATCCGCTTCAACACTCAAAAACAAAACACATTGAAATTAGATATCACTTTTTGAGAGACTGTGCTGAAAAGGCATTAATCAAACTGATTCAAGTACCCACTGAAAATCAATTGGTCGAATTATTTACTAAGGCATTTGAACCTAGTAGGTTTGAATTCCTAGTTCAATCAATTGGTATGATTAACCTTAAGTAAAACCAATCCAAAAATAAAAAAATCAAAAAATTCAGAAAATCACAAAAAGAAGTCAAATTTGATAAAGAAAAGAATATAATGGGAAAAGATATAATTACAGTCGTTATATCATCCACTTTGCTTAATTTCAAAAATTGAAAGACTGTCATGACTTACTAGATATGTTGCTCGGCTCAACCTGGAAGAGAAGATACATGCACTGATGAACTAAGATCTTATTCAATGGTGAAACACTCATCTCAAAGTATAGGTATGTATTGGCTTATCTAAGTGCATGTGTGTCTAATAACCTAAACACACCAGGTAATGATACTTTATGAATTTCTTTCACCTACATTAAGTTTCATCTTTGTTTTCTTCAGCAAAGACATGATGAAACAAGCACATAGTGCAGATGTACTGATCCAAAAGATTCCTAATGAGGAACACATCAAAATTTGATGGATCTACAAAAGCAATACATTCCAAGTGAATGAACAAAAGAATCTAATCATAGATCACCTTCCAAAGTGAAGTGAAAAGAATCCCAATATGGATCATCATGAAAATGATCAAAGTAAAAGAATCCCAATAAGGATTAGTGAAAATGAGGCCTCATAACTTAAGTAACCTAATAAGGAAAGTTATCAAAAATTTCTACCATGCATTACATAAGGATGGTTGATCATTCCATGCTTTTGTGTGTGAGGTACATGTGAATAATTAAATTAACCAGAAAACATGATAAATATCACTCTGATCAAAATATCAACCTGAATGAGTTTAAGAGGACAAACATACCTTTAGTCAACAAGTTCATAAACATGTCCATTTTATCATAAAGGATGCACATGTGTAATGGAAGATTGATTTGATCCCAACAAAATATATATTCTCTTCATTATTAATAATCAAAAGTACGTAATTTTCAAAAAGTTTCAAATCTTTGTAGTTTCTATCCTAATGAGGATATAAACTTTTGGTGGAGTAATTCAAAATTTTTACTAAGGTTTTGAAAACATCTACTATCTTCAAAACAAAAAAAAAGAAAAGGTCTATGTTAGTGCATAAGTTATACCATAGTGTCTCAGCCTATGCAGATGCATGGAACATAAGAAGTCCAAGATCTATCAAATGATAGGAAACTTGTATCACATCTAGCATACAAGTCAGTCCAAGCAAAAATTAATGACCCCAACAACAGTCAACAACTTCATAAGAGAATTCAATCAACTTCATAAAAGAATTCAACAAGAGACATTTCTTCCTAACAAGAAAAACCAAAATAGAAACATTAACATTTGATTAAGTTCAAAATTTAATGCTGTTAAGTGCATTGATTAATGTGGGTGAAGGTAACCCATGCATATAACTAATGCGGGTAACTGTTTATGTCAAAGTTTGAATTGTTAAGAGTAATGCGGATAAGGAATTTACTCTACCGCCTTTGTGTTTAACAAGTATACATGAAAAGTTTGAAATGTTAAAACCTATGAGGAAGAAAAGTGTTCTACCGCATTTGCTAAATGCAAATGATAATTTCACTTCCGTATTGTCTTACTCATCTGCACTTGTGGATATGTGCAACTTCAACACTTTACATGTGTATTCAAAAGGGATAAACAAGTGCTTAATCTCTTCTGTGACCATGAATGATGATCAAGTAAATGTTGAAATTTTACTCTATCGCATTTGCTATAGTGAGCAAATGTTGAACAAGTTTGATGAGCCGCATTTGCTACAGTGAGCAAATGCTGAACAAGTTTGATTAGCTGTATTTGCTATAGTGAGCAAATGCTGAACAAGTTGATCAACCGTATTTGCTACAGTGTACAAATGCGGATGTCCAAACTCATGCTGATGAACTTAGTTCTTCCGCATTTGCCACAGTACACAAATGCGGAGAGAAGAAAACTTAAGTATTCAAACTTCTGCATTTGCTACAGTGTACAAATGCGGATCTCGAAACTCCTAACTTTTACTGTTCCGCATCTACAACAATAAACAAATACGGATGTATAAATCCCTTCCGCATTTGCTACAGTGTGAATGAAACTTGACCGCATTTGTTCTGAAACTTGTGAAAAACATGTAAATGTTATTATTTAACTATTTAAAGCACATTCAAAATGTCATTTAGTACTTTTCAAATTTGAGTGACTCCAAAGTGCATTGAGCAAAAACACACTATTCATCTTCTTCAATCATCATAATCTTTTACAATCAAAGATCTTAGTCTCATCAATTTTGTACTCATCTTCGACTCTACCAAACTAAAGTATCAAACAGAAGGTGAAACAGTCAAAATTTTATAACTTAAATGTCAGACACTTGGACTGATGACGAACTTACAACCCTAGGTTAATGAATGACATTCAAAATCAGACCCATTCTAAGAAAAGATGAACATTTTCAACTTCAATGAGCATGTAAACTAAGAAGATATCAATGAGCATATAAACTAAGAAGAATATCAATGAACAAGAAAAATTCATAACCATGTTCATCATATGAATAGAGGATGATGAATGAGAATATGTCAAAATCATTTCTTGAAATAAAATCAGATTAAGGGTCCAATAACATCAAAAATTATCTCTTGAAAAATGTTAAACAAAAATATCAATGAATAACTCTTGAAAAAACATCAACATTTGAAGTGATTTCTATAGAACAGTACCATCAATACTCATTTTTGACCATCAAAAGTCAAACTGATGTGGTACACATAATGTAGAACATATACTTTCATCAATGTAACGCATATGTCTTTAATGTAGGGTAAATGGCTAATCTAACATGGAGCAAGCTCCATACTATTAGACCCATTATCTGTGAAAGATATATTTGGTCATTCTAGAGTACTGTAGAAGTAATTAATGTGGATGGAATGACATTCATGTGATTACTTCTTCAGCCATATGTGCCTTATGTAGCAAGAGACCATTCAACATGTCAGCATATGTGTTCAATGGCCTAACTTCAAACATATAGGAAGGAAGAAGATATATGTTCCTTATGTACCCAAGATTTCTACAATGTCTAATCAATGAAGCCTTTCCTGACCTAGTACTTAAAGGACCTACTTTGGACATTCCTCACTATGATACCAAGTCCTACAAGTATATCAAGAAAAGAGATCCAAGAAATTTTTACAGTGGAGCACACTCTTCTCTGTTACCATGGATGCTTCAACATATTAATCTTGAAAAACAAATACAAGAACAAGAGGCTAATGTTGATGAGCCCATTCAAGAGGAAGTACAAGCTGCTCAAGATCAGCAAGCTGTTGATGAGCATGTTAAGGAAAGAGTTGATAGTCATAGGTCAATGTCACCCTAGGTGGATATAAGGGGTGATCTTCCCACTGGACCTCAAATTCAAGACATGGCATCTCCCTTTGTACCATCACCAATACCTAAGAGCTATGCTGAATTAGGGGTGAATAAACCAGATGAAAAGGATGAGCTTATCTCTAAACTTTTGCAAAAAGTGGCAAAGATGGAGAGATTGTTGAACAGAAGACCAAGCATCACTCAATATAGGTTGTTAGAACTTGATGAGAAGGAGGCTGAACTGAAAGAAATGAAAGAAAAATATGAGGTTGAAAAGAAGGATAAAGAAACGGAGATAGAGAACTTAAAAGCTGCTCTTCAACAATCAAGGGATGAGATAAGTGGTCATGTGAACACTTTATCCATTCAAACAATTGCCATGGAAGAATAGGAAGAGCATATTGAAGAACAAGATAAGATTATCATCAACCTGTAGAAACAAAATGAACTTTTGAACAAAAGAGTAGCTGAACTTGAGATGCTTGTTAGTATCAAAAGGAAGGTTGAATAAGAAGAAATGAAAGTATATGAGAAAGAAGCAGAGTATGAGAGCTCTTTAGGGGAGAGTAGTGATGACTCTCCTACTAGTAAACATATGAGATCATCTGAAACAGATACATAACCAAGCAAGACAAAACAAGATGAGTCTAGCCTGGAGATGGTAGTTTACTCAAAGACAACAACCAGTATGCACACTAAAGATGATGAATTTAATGACATGATCAATGCTCTAGATAGTTTAAAATCAGAAGAATTCATCATCAATGATGAGTTCTAGGATTTTATAGATGATCCAAGGACTTTTACCGAACCCATAGTGGATATCCCTTAATCTCATGTCCCTCTGGAGAAGGAATTGAGCTTGCAAATAGTCCTTGTTGTGTCACTATCTGACGAGCAAAAAGAGATGATTAGAAAGCTATGTGAAGAGCAAAGAGAAAAAGAAGAAAAAGCTGCTACTACCTATGAACAAGTGCTATCAGAGGCCAAAAAGTGCCTCAAGGAACTTGTAGAGAATATGTATAGAGGCTGAAGCAACCAAAGTCTTTCTGCATGCATATTGCACAAGTAATAAAGAAGAATGCTTCGGAAGTTTCACACATGCAATAGAAATATTTAAGTGTGAAATCTTTCGAAGCCAAGACCAATATCTTTCGAAGCCATAGATGAAGTCTTCCGACGCTTCAAAGACAAAGTCTTCCGAAGCTCCACACTTGAAGAGAGATTTCTTCTTAATACTTTTAACAACATGCTTTATCTGATGTACTTTTCCATAAACTTGGACCCCTTTCCGCTGCAACTCTGTAAAGTCACCAACTTACATGAGTTGGTGAAAAGGTCCATGCTTTTGCTCATTGTACATTGAGGTCTTGAGTCTGTAAACTTTCTACTTCATGTACGTTATCCGTTTTGTAATAGATAAGGATGTGAACTATGGAATGTCATAGTCACAAAGTCAAAGAGGCAATCTGCCTTTTTGACTCTAAATTGATTTTGTTTTGAGTCTAGTCAATTGTATCACACTGGCTTTCATGGTATCGCCAGCTGTAGGATGTAGTATAAGTATCCCATGTTCTTGTAACTTTATTCATATGCTTTGTAACACTTGTAATAGAACACTGAGAAAGCAATATACTGCAATCTTGAAAACCATCTCCCTGTGTATCTTGCTCTTGTGTTCTGTCACTTAATTACTTGTGTTCTTAGTGTCTTTACTTATGGTTAATCCAGTTCACTGTTTGATTAAGTTTAGTTACTCTCCTATTTGTGTTGTTGTGTTTTATTTGACCACCCTTCAATGGTCCTGCATTTGGTATCAGAGCTTTCAGGCTCTTGATATAAGATCTCACCATCTTAAGATCCCTCACTCACAAAACCTAAACTGTTCAAATGGTAGCCATTGCCAAAACTGATATGAAAACTGGAACCATGAAAAAGTCCCCACTTATCACTCTTGATGACTTTGACAACTGGTGTATGATAATGGAAGGCTTCATTAGGACTCCAGACTTAAGAATGTGGGAGTCCATTGAGAATGGACCTTACATACCAAGCACCCCTTCTACTACTGCTGGTCGTATGATCCACAAGGATGTAGCAAACTACTCTAATGAAGACACGAAGAGAGTACACATATATAGAAAAGCCATGATAGCCCTTCAGACTATTCTTCCAAACTCTGTATACAAAGGTTTCAAGAAATGTAAAACAGCTAAGTAGCTATGGGATGCATTGAAACTAATGTATGAGGGTTCCTCTGAAGCTAAGGAGAACAAGAAGGATCCCCTGAAGAAGCAGTTTGAAAACTTCACCTTTAAAGCAGGTGAAACCATGACTCAGCAATACTTCGGGTATGTTGAGATTGTGGATACCCTTGTGTATGGAGGAGTTCCTCTTGAGAACATGGACATTTTAAGGAAGTTCATGTCCTCACTACCTAGGAAGTGGACACACTACTGTGTGGTGATCAAGAGGACTGAGAAACTCAAAACACTTACTCTAACAGAGTTATATGGGATTCTTAGTGGCTACCAGATGGAGATGAACATGCAAGGTTCATCTGGCAACTCCAATAATCAAATGGGTTTAGCCCTGCCTGTGGTTGAAAGAGATATCATAGAACCCCAACATCATCTCATATGCTACCCTAACAACTGACCTATGGGCCATTTCATCACCTTCCGAGAGACACCAAGGGAGAACTACATTCAAGGAAGCCCATTCCAAGAGACAAGTTCTTCTCAAGCCTTTGTGTCTTCTAATGAAAGTTCTGGCAGCTTTCTATTCACTCTTGAAGACCTGGACTGTATCCATCTAGATGATCTGGAGGATATGGAGATAGTCCAGCAGATGGCTAATCTCACTCATAGAGCCAAGAAGTTCTACAAGCGGAATTGAAGGAAGTTTCCAAGCAATGCAACTAGTGGAAATATTTGTCTAGACAAAGGGAAAGTCAAGTGTTACAATTGTTACTTGATGGGCCACTTTGCAAGAGAGTGTAAGGCACCTAGAACAGATGGTGTCCAAACACAGTCCAGACCTAACTACACTGACAATGCTCCCCAGAATGAGAAGCCAAATTAGCAGACTGCTATTGATATTGAAGATGGAGGCTTTAACTAGAGGTTTAAGGTGAAAGATGCTTCTCCAAACCAAGCACTGATGCCAGATCATGATGAAGCCAATGTATTGGAACATCTTTGTACTCCTGAATGCATTGCTATAGTTAATAGATACAGGTCCTATAACTTGGAGATGAGATCTGATCTTGAGTCCTTAAATATTTTTAAAGCTGATTTTAGAAAGGCTGAAAATGATTATAAACTAAAGATAGAGGACTTAAAGAAAACAATTTCAGTTCTAAAACATGATCATATAGATTTTAGGAATCAAATTAAGGATCTCATAACCAAGCTGACCGAGTGCGTAGCTGAGCTTGTGATCAGCATAGCCAGGGTAGACAAATGTGTTCTTGAAGATGAGACCTTCAAGAACATGATATCCTCATCCCTGCACAACAAAGTGTGCTATCAAAACAAGCAGAGACTAGGATCAAATAAGATAGCTCCTCCAGACACAATCTTGTTTGTAAGATCACCTAGGTGTGGAACTTGTGAAGGTGAACTTCCTCTCATAGATACTTTGAGTGAAGACGATGAAGAAGTGATAGTGAAGAATTCCTCTAAGAAGAGTGAAGATGAGGATTCTAAGAAGGGCCACTATCCTTTGAGGGGAAGAAAAAGACTATGATGACCAAGTCAATGTGGAAGAACTTGATCAGAAAGAGCAAAAGAAAAGCTAAGAAGGCTCAAGAGATCAAGGCTACTTTTGTCTCCAAGAAGAAACAAGTTTTTATCTCGGAAGGGTTTGAAGTGGTAAAGACTGAAAACAAAAACCTCAACTCTACTGCTAATAGTTCTGGTTCAAGTTCAAATCATCTTAGTACCCTGAAGAAGACTGATTTGCTATGTACCACTACTACACAGCCTGGACCATCAATCTTCAAGAACAGTCCTCAGTCCAAAAGGACTGTCTCGGCATCTGCAAAGATGAGGGTGGAGAAGGGATATGACCAAAGCCAGTCCTGCTCTCAGAAGGCTCTTGGGAAGAAGAAAAAGGATTGTGTTATGTGTGTGTTATGTGTGAGAGTACTGCTCATATTGTTAAGGATTGTCCATACAATCCTAAGGGTACTCTTCACATGATCAAACCAAAGACTTCCAAGAGTTCTAAGAAGATTCAAGCTTCGAAAGGAAAATTTGTTTCCTTCGGAAGCTCCAAAACCAAGAAGAAGGCAAGTGGAAAATTGCCTTCGGAAGAAAAGTTGGTCTCAGAAGTAAGGAATACTTCTGAAGCACTGAAGTCTATTGCAGTGTTTGCATAATCTTCCAGAGGTTCAGTCATGAAAACTTTTGAAGTATCAAAAGCTTCCGAAGTGTTGAATGTCAAGTCCAAGCTTCCAAAGGTGGTGTGGAACTCTATCAAAGACCAAGTGACTGAGAATTTTCCATCAACAACATCTCAAGATCCTCCAAGCACAATAATAGGATCTATTACTATTGCATTACCTTTTGTTTCTCTTAATAAGCGCAAGAAAAGTAAGGTTTGGGTTTCCAAATGTAACTGATCATTTTCTTTTTGCAGGGACAACTAAAGACAAACAAAAATGTTTGGATCATTGAAAGTGGTTGTTCCAGGCACATGACAGGCAATAGGTCACTACTCCAGAACTTTGAAAGGATTGATGGAAGGCTAGTTGCCTTCGGAGGAGATGAAGGTGGTTACATTTCTCGAAGGGGCAAGGTCACAAATGGTAAACTCAGCATTGAAAAGGTAAACTTTATCATGGAGCTTGGGTACAATCTTCTAAGTGTATCCTAATTTTGTGATCAGAGTCATAAAATGCTCTTTACTGAGCATGAGTGCATTGTTCTCAAGCCCGAGTTAGTCATTCCTCATGAGCATATTCTGCTTAGAGCCCCTAGGAAAGGGAACATGTACAAGATAGATCTGCAAGAAATATCTCCCTCTGGAGAAATTTCATGCTTTCTATATAAAGCAAATAGTGATGAGTGTTTCCTATGGCATAAAAGAATGTTCCATGTAAACTTTAAAAACATGAATAAACTGATTAAGAATGATTTGGTAACTCAAATGCCAGAGAAAGAGTTTACAAGTGATGACCATTGTGTTGCATGGCTAAAAGGGAAGCAACATAAGGTATCTCACAGAACTCCTCACTACACCCCTACACTTGTTACATATGGATCTCTTTGGCCCCACCAGTGTAATGAGTCTAGGAAGGACATCTTACTGCTTAGTGATCACAGATGACTTTACAAGATTCACTTGGGTCTTTTTCCTTATAACTAAGGATGAGACTCCTGAGATTCTGAAGAATTTCATCTTTAAGATTATGAATCAATCTGATAACAAGGTCAAAATCATAAGATGTGATCAAGGAACTAAATTCAAGAACCAATCCTTGATTCAATTTGTGATGAAAAGCGTATTATAAGACAATACAGTGCTCGTAGGACTCCTCAGCAGAATGGTGTTGTTGAAGCTGATTGAAGCTGCAAGAACCATGTTGTCTGACTCTATGCTGTCCATCACCTTCTGGGCAGAGACAGTCAACACTACCTGCTATGTGCAGAATAGAGTTTTAGTAGTTAAGACTTATGGCAAGACTCCTTATGAACTTTGGCACAAGAGGAAACCTTTCATTGGTTTTCTCAGGTCATTTGGTTGTCCTTGCCCCAAATTTGCTGAGAAATTAGATGATGGAAACTTCATTGGATACTTTTCTCAAGCTATGGCTTACAGAGTATACAATCTCAGAACTAGAATTGTTGAGGAGTCAGCCAATGTGACTTTCAATGAACACACACCCATTGTGGCTAGTTCTCATCCCGATTGGCTCTTTGATGTTGATTTAGTTACCAACTGGTTTAACAAATCTTGTGAGACTGTTTCAGGATATGTAGAAAATTTAAATACAGGTGAGCCTAATGACAAGACCTTCAAGTAACACATCTTCACCTCTAGTTGGGACTACTTTTGCAAATGAGGTTTCTATCAGCACCATAATGACAAACTCAGCTCATAGGTATGGTATGCCTTCAAATTCTAACTCAGAGGCTCCACAACCAGATATAGATACCTCAATCACAAAAGACAATAATGGTAGTGGTTACAACGATCAAGACTTTCTTAATATTGATAACCACTCCATAGATGACAACATCAACGATGTCACACACTCACTGGATCAATTACTCTTGACAAGTGTGCTAATGTGGTGGCTGAAACATCTATGCCAGATCAAAATTTCTATAATTTAGATCTTTCTCAGCAACTTGCTATGAACCCTCAGCTAAGGATCCAGAAGTCCCATCCCACCACAAACATCATTGGAAAAGGTGTCACAGGGGTAAGAACAAGAGGACAAACCCATGAAGCAAATGTTTGTCTTCACTCTTGTTTCTTATCTGAGATAGAGCTAAAGAAAGTTGATGAGGCTCTGAAAGATGGAAGTTGGGTTGAAGCTATGCAAGATGAGCTACTTCGGTTCAAAAGACAGAAAGTTTGGAACCTTTGTCCTCTTCCTTATGGGAAGACTACCATTGGAACCAAATAGGTGTTTAGGATAAGAAGGATCATAGAGGATTCATCAACAAGAACAAATCTAGACTAGTTGTTCAAGGATATACACAAGAAGAAGGAGTTGACTACACAGATGTCTTTGCTCCTGTTGCAAGACTGGAAGCTATTAGGATATTCTTGGCATTTGCTGCACCAAGAACTCCAAGGTCTTTCAACTTGATGTGAAGTGAGCTTTGGTCTATGGACTTAATGATGAAGTGGTGTACGTCGAAAAGCCAACTACTTTTGTATATCCTGACCATCATGATTATGTCTGCAAGCTTGACAAAGCTCACACAGGAAGTGGTATGAGACACTATCTCAGTATCTTTTCAAGCATTGATACATAAGAGGTATTATAGATGGAACTCTCTTCATCAAAGGACAGGGAAATGACATATTGCTAGTTCAAGTATATGTGTATGACATCATCTTTGGTTCAACTAATCCAAAGCTCTACAAAAACTTTGAGAAGCTAATGAAAGACAGATTTGAAATGAGTGCCATGGGGGAACTCAATTTCTTTTTGGGAATTCAAGTGAAGCAAGTTAAAGATGGCTTTAGCATTAGTCAGTCAAAGTATGTTCAAGACATACTCAAGAGGTTCAACATGACTCGTTTTAAGATTGCTAAGACACCCATAGCTAGAAACCACTCCTTTGGACCTGACCTTGAGGGGGAGTGTGTAGATGCACACTTATATAAGGCTATGATTGGGTCTCTTATGTATCTTATTGCTAGCAGGCCTGATATTATGTTTGCCACTTGCATCTATGCAAGATATCAAGCCAACCCTAAGATGTCTCATCTTATCACTGTCAAAAGGATTCCAAGATACCTTAGGGGTGCTTCAACACTTGGTTTATGGTATCCTAAGAATCCTAACTTCTATTTGTATGCTCACATAGATAGTGATTATCGTGGTTGCATCATGACTGCAAAGTCTACATCTAGGGGATGTCAGTTTCTTGGTGGAAGGGTTGTCTCATGGCAATGAAAGAAACAATCCTCTGTCTCTGCATCAACTGTTGAAGCTAAATACATTGTTGTTGCTAGCTATTGTGCTCAAGTGCTTTGGATTCAGAATCAGATGTTGGACTATAGGTTCAACTTTAAGGAGACTCCCATTCACATAGACAACAATGGTGTTATCTCAATCACAGAGAATCCTGTGTAACATTCAAGGACCAAACACATCAACATCAGGCATCATTTAATAAGAGATAATTATGACAAGGGATTAATTAAACTAGTCAAAGTTCACATAGATGAACAATATGTTGATCTGTTCACCAAGGCTTTTGATGAACACAGATTTAAATATCTTGTATGAGCTATTGGGATGATCAACTTTGACTAGGTTTTTCTTAAAACTAATTCTTATTATTTCTTAAAACATGTGTGTCCTAAGTTGTCTACTTCATCACTTTCATAAGCTTTGATTTTCTTTGGATGAAAAACTTTTTGAAGACTTTCCTTAGAATTAAGAAAATTTTGATCCTTCGGAAGTTATGTTTTTAACTTCGAAAGAAATTTATGCTTTTAAAACAACTAACTGCCCAAGTATTTTACCTTTGGAAGAAATTTCTAAAATATCTTCCGAACCTTAAACAATTCTCTTTGGCACTTATATGTTTTCAAAGACCTTTTTCTTCCGAAGCAAATCAACTCTCGGAAGTTTTGTTCTTGAACAAAACTCTTAAGTCTAGATTTTCTTCCGAAGTCAAAATATTTACAACTCTTAGGAAAATCTTCGGAAGTCATTTTAGCTTCAGAAGCTTTTTCATTAAAACTTTCGAAGATAATTTACCTTCGGAAGCTTTTTGACTTCCAAGAAAACTACTTTTTAAGCAAAAGTAAACTACTTTTTCAGAGGCGGGACTGACATCCGGATTTCAAAGTTCATCGTCTTTCATTAACTTTATGTAAAACCCCAAAATTTCTCTTTGAATTACTTTCTTTCATCTTTCTTCATCATTAAGCTTCACAAAATGGCCAACCCTTTGCATAGAAATAACCCAAACTTTACCATGCAGTTAGACATGCAACATAATCAGGTTGCTCTGATAAACTCTGAGAAGATCCTCATTTCTCAAAGGTTTGCCGTTTCTTAGCTTTGTCGAACTACTTCACCTCGCTAACCATTGATCCTTCACTCTATGAGGATCACCTGTTAGAATTCTGGAAGACCTGCCAAGAGGTCGTAATGGATGGGGAGAAGGCACTATTTGTCACAGTGCAAGGGAGAATAGTCTTCATCACTCTAGCAATTATCAACATGCATCTTCAGCTTGATGATAAAGAAGTTGAGGTGTTCTTCCCAAAAGAAGCTATAAATCATTCTTTTGAGCATATGGGCTATGAGGGAGACTACTCTATCAAGATCTTCAGTAAAGGGAAGGTCTCATCCCAGTGGAACTTCGTGCTCCATGTGGTTATCCACAGCTTATCAAACAAGCATGGTGGATGGGACTAGATTTTTGAGGATCTCTCCTTCATTGTCCATGGAATGATTCAAGGGGTCAAGTATAGGTATTCTCAATTTGTTTATACTAATTTGCTTGCAAACTTGGACTCTTTAGAATATTACAGGTTCCCTAGATATGTCTAGTAACTCTTACTATGAATTGGCCTCACTGTTATGGGGAACAGGTAACATTCTTAAACTGGGATTGATGAGGCCCGACATGTATAAAATACTGAGAAACCCCACTCTTGGGTTCTCTGGGATAGAAACAGCCCTGGTCCCAAAAATCTTAGACCTCCTTGCTCCAGGTGACAACCAAGTAGCACCAGCTAGTGTTGAACCCACACCTTCTACATCCCAACCACCTAAACAACCACAAATCACCCTCACCTACCAATAAAAATCCAAATGAACCCATACTCAGGCTATTCACTCTATGCAGGTCCCTATGCACTCAACCATATAGGAAGAAGTGGACACTGGAGCTCCTACTTCTCCTAAGGAGCAGACCACTCCCATCTCTTGAAGGATCATTGCTGAGGTTCCTCATGCTCAGCCTGATGAGCTTATAAGCCAAACTACCTTAAGCCATCACTCTGATTCTCAACACTCAAGTGATCAACCTTCAGGGGACAGTTACCATCCCCAACCTTTAGATCTCAGCCAACCAATCCCCAACTTTGATTTCTACACTGATGAAGATCTAGGTTTCAGTGAGTACCATGATTCTCTCTTCTTTTCTGCTACTCAAAGAGAAATGAGTGCTTCTGAGGCTCCTATTTCTAGCCCCCATTAGTCACCTGCTACTGAGGTGGACACTTTTGAACCTGTTCAGGATGTCCATATGTAAGAGGCTCTCACTTTTGAAAGTGATTACATCTTTAAGACCTCAACCATAGCAAATCAGCCCACTAACATCTGAACTGAGATTGCCAGTGAGCAGAGGAAATCCAGCAGCCAAGAACCTGAAGCTGGTGGTGAGAGTGAGGACTTTGGTCCAATCATCTCATCCTCCAATGATTCTTTTGATGAAGATGAGGGGAATTACAAACTAAAGGTGCAAAACCTGACTCAAACATGCACCTATTTAGTCTCCAAGGTTAGTCACCTTGAATCTCAAGTGACTACTTTGCATAATAGGGTCAATGGTCAGCAACTTGAGATTTCATATCTTATAGAAATACTAACTAGGAGACCTTTAAGAAGAGCTCAATCAGCAACTGAAGAACGTGTGAATGTTATTGACCTAACTCCTGGATCACCTATGCAAGTAGGTGATGCTACCAAAAAGGGGGAGAAAGTCATTACAATCACAAAACCTGGGAGTTCTTCAAAGAGAATAGACACTAAGGACTCACCATCCTCACTTGCAATTGTGCATTCTCAGTAACCTCCTCAAATTCAAAATGATGTGGACTACATAGACTCCTTCATACAGAGTCTTTTTGAGGAAGGGATACCAAGGGCTATGTCATCTCCACCATCTTCCAATCACATCATTGAGTGGAGGTATGACAACAATAGGAGAGCCCTAATCATCAATAGAGTTAAAGGGTAGGAGGGGATCTGCAACTTCAGACCTTGAACTTCTATGAAGGTCTGGATTCAGTCAACATGCCACTTGTCAATCCAAGCAAATCAAGACAAGCTAACAAGTTGGCCCAAAGAATCTAAGACCAGATCATTGTAGAGTTCAGTCTTAGAAGAAGACTATGGCAATCTAGGAATGTCATTGGTGAATTGGATGTTGAGGCAGACCCTAAGATTAGCTTCATAGGGCAAACCTTGACTAAAGGCCCAGTGACAGAACCTACGAGCCCTATTTTATCACCAACAACTACTACAGAGATCAATTCCCTTTTGGAGACACCTGCTGGTGAAGGTGTGTCGCAACCTCTCTCTGGCCAGAGCTTGGAAGCTACATCAAGCAATGAAGGCCAAAGCTCTCTCCACCCTGAGTCAAAGGTCTGTGAGTGACAAAAGGAAAAGAAAAATGACGTCTGAGGAGATTGAGGAGGAGAAGAGAGAGGAAAAGGAAGCTGAGGGAGAAAGTTCCTCTTAAGAGTTTGCAAGACTTATGGAGTCTGCTATCAAGGCTGCCCCCAGACCAGATACTCAAAATGATGAGGTAAGGGCAGTTAGGATAAACCACCTACAAACAAGGAACTATGACATAGATAATGTCATCTCTCTCCCCTTGGAGGAACTAAATGAACTGGTTGACCTGGATAGGTCAAGGGAGAACTAAATGAACTGGTTGACCTGGATAGGTCAAGGGAGAAGAAATAGGTAGAAGATGCAGAGCTACTAGTACAAATCAAAGAAGACAAAAGAAACTAAAGATTATACAAGCATGTGCCTACTCTCTCCTCAGTTCAAGAAGGTCCTGCATATGAGGATTTGGTTCAACAAGAACCTCAGGTATATAAAGAAGAAGAAAGGATCAAGATGATCAACTACCTGAGTGCCATAGGCCTCTATAAGGCAGAAGCATTTCTTCCCTTATCCTTTGACTATATTGAGTTTGAGTATCTTAAACACTTGAACTTGAGATAGACAAGGAAAGAAAGACAACCAAAAGAAAGCTACGGGAATAAGCTGCTAAGTCAAGAGCCATCATCCAGAAAAGCATGAAGAAATCTGCTGATAGGCAGAGGATAATGAGCTTCTTGAAGCTGTATGGATACTCCGGAAGGAGGCTTGGCCCCTTTTCTCTATCCTCTATGGATGAGAATATACGGGTGATCAAGTAGAAGATAGAAAGTGGAGAGCTGGTTGACTTACATTCCCCTCCAAGTCAAGCCCCACCTGAAGTGGAGATTAAGGTTGAACAACTAGAAACATCACAACCTGGACCTACTACTGAATCTCAGCAAGCTTCATCTTCTGATCCATAGCAGGGTCAACCTCACTCTTAATCTGAACCTGTGAGAGTGGAAGACCCAACTGTAGGCCAGTCTTCTTAGTTAAAAGTTGTAAAGAGAAAGAAAAGGATGGACTCTAAACCAAAGCCAAAGAAGAATAAGAAGACTACTTCCTTTTCTGAACCTTAGGATGAGATAGAACATCCTAAGGATGTGCAACCAGATGATCCTCCATCATCTTCCATTCCAATAGCTCCTCTAGCATCAAAAAGACCCATCTTGTCCTGGACATACACTACAAATCCATAGAGGTGGCATGTCATCAAAGTTCATGGCATTGATAATGTCTACACTTGGCAAGAGATGTTTTAGTTCCTTCTGCATGATCTTTTTGACATGAGAAGATACTTTGATAGTCTGAAGGATCCTGAACATCTTGTAAAGAAAGGGCTGGTTATTATCCTCATGAGGACTGTTGATATCTGAAATCTTCAAGAGTTTTGGTAGCATCAACCTAGGGGGAGTTTGTAGAGAATATGTATAGACGCTGAAGCAACCAAATTCTTTCTGCATGCATGTTGCACAAGTACTGAAGAAGAATGCTTCAGAAGTTTCACACATGCAATAGAAATATTCTATGTGTGAAATCTTCCAAAGACAGGACCAATATCTTCCAAAGCCAAAGATGAAGTCTTCTGAAGCTTCGAAGACAAAGTATTCCGAAGATCCACACTTGAAGATAGATTTCTTCCGAAGACTTTTAACAACATGATTTATCTAATTTACTTTCCTATAATGCTTGACCCCTTTCTGTTGCAACCCTATAAAGTCACCAACTTACATAAGTTGGTGAAAATGTCCATGCTTTTTATAACTGTACATTGAGGTCTTGAGTCTATAAACTTTCTACTTCATGTACTTTATCCTTTTTATAATAAATAAGGATGTGAGCTATGGCATGTCATAGTCACCAAGTCAAAAAGGCAATCTGCCTTTTTGACTCTACAATTGATTTTGTTTTGAGTCTAGTCAATTGTATCCAGCTGGCTTTCATAGTATGGCCTGCTGTAGGATGTAGTATAAGTATCTCATGTTCTTGTAAATTTATTCATATGCTTTGTAACACTTGAAATAGAACATTGAGAAAGCAATATACTGCAATCTTGATAACCATCTCCCTCTGTATCTTGCTCTTGTGTTCTGTCTCTTAATTACTTGTGTTCTTAGTGTCTTTACTTGTGGTTAATCCAGTTCACTGTTTGATTTAGTTTAGTTGCTCTCCTTTTTGTGTTCTTGTGTTGTATTTTACCACCATTCAATGGTCCTGTAGAACTAAAATTCATGAAACCTCTTTTGGTCCTCCAATGCAGACATATACCAAGAAGAGGAAGTATTTAACAGAAAAGGCTAAGGGAAAAAGGCCTATTGTGGAAGAACATCCAATAAAGAAAAGCAACAAGGATGATCCCAAAAGCTTGGTAGCTATATCAAAATTCTTAAAAGAACATGAGCAAGTAGAAGCTCAATTAAAAAAGCAAGTTGTTTTTGTTGATCTTGAAGAATGTGAAATTGAAGTAGGCCATGTGGTTGATGAGCTAATAGGAGTTGATAGTCCTGAGAAAGAAGAAAGATCAATAGAAAAAATTGTGGAAAGGGCTTAGAATGATGATTTAATGGTTAAAGCTATGTTTTTTTATTAATCATGGATATGATCTTGTTGAAGTTTTTGACATGACTTATGAGGGGATGAAGGCAGCAGAAGAAAGATTGAACAAACTGCTAGACCCTACTGTTGAAAGTGACTATGAGAAGATCATTTCAACTAAGATGATAAGCCAAAACTATCTTCCATGAAGTAGCGAACTTCAACTCTTCAACCTTTATATCATGATCCTTATAAAATGTCTGATAGGGAAATGGAGGGTTATCTATCAACTCAAGGATTCACCAAGAGGAAGCTTGGTAACATGAATACCAATTCCCTAAGGGCTGTTATCCTTAGGTTGATCACTGAGAAGAAAGAGAGACTTAAAACTCTGGAAGAAGAAATTACTGGCAAAAAACCAAGAACTAATGTGTCTGCTCAAGACATCCAACTCACCCATCGAGATCAAGACTCTTTGGCACCTGTGCTTCATAGATATCCTGAGTGGTTTGCTAAACCTTTTTAACTAAAACTTCAAGAAGGGTTGACCACTGCAGAGATGATCAGAGGTGTGACTACTCCTAATGGAAAAACTGATCAGAAAATCATTGCGTGAAAGTATGACAGTGATTGGAATATGTTTATGGTTAAACGAATCTGAGGGCTGCTTCAATTCTTTATAGAGTACTTTGCTCTAGTGAATGCCCTTGAGATTCATGACTTAAAGGAACTAGCAAACTTGGAACTGAGCAATCATAAGGCCATGTTTAGGGGATATGAATTTAAAGATATACTCAGAATGTACAAAAGGACTAATAACTTGAAATCACTGAAGGCCATCTGTATGAGGAAGGATAGGTCTTTCAGTAACCCTCTTGAATAGAAGCAAAGAACACCAGTAGAGGAGGTTGTGTTTCTAGAGCTAAGAGTGAAACCAACAGGATCCTTGAATAGAAAGATGCTGTCTGCACGTAGTCATCCATACCAATCTCAAATGTGTACTATGATTGAAAGACTTATGAGTTAGTAATAGAAAGAAAATGGGGAGGAAAGGAAGGAGCTGAAATTTGATTATTTAGTGGATATGAAGTAAGGTTGATTGATGAATCTTACATCCCATATATACATAAGGCATTACAGAAAATAAATAATAAACTGGTAGAACAGGACATGCACTTCTTCTTAAGTGCATTAAACTGTTGAAAATGGCATATGATCAAATCATTGCCAAGAGGGAAAAAACAGAAGAAAAGGCTCCTATGCAGCTGGGAAATATAATGAAGCTGAAAGTGGATGTAGATGGAGCTCTACTGATTCATAGGGATGGGATGTCCACTATGTCTACATGGGAACGTGTTTCTCTTAAGAAATTGCCCTTTGAAGCGATCCACATTATCAGTCAGATGAGAATACATGTAGTAAATAGAGAAAAGATGTCAGATGCCAATGACTTTGTCAATATGATAAAGGCCATCTTGGATCTATCATAAGCTGAACCACTACTCCATTCACAAGACCCAGCAAAATCCTCTCAAACCTAACAACCACCAAACCATTGAAGAACATAGGTTGAATAATCCTTAGGGGGAGTAATCTTGGAACCTGAAAGGAGAATACATGCCAATAAATTGGTGAGTTGATGGTTGTTCTGCTGGAAACTCCCTAAGTCCAAGAATCAATGCAGATGAAGAATCTGCCAAGAAGAACCAAGTATTAACTAACCGCATTTGTAAATGCAGAAGACATAGAACAATGTTGACAAATGTTTGTTCTTCTGCATTAACAAATGCAGATAGTCAAGAAGATATACGGACAAGACTTCTTCATCCGCATTTACAAATGCGGATGACCAGCAACAAATACGCATAAGTATTTGTTCTTCCGCATTATCTAATGCGGATGACCAACTACTTATGCGGATGAATAAGTGAAGAAATGCTCATCAAGAACGTGGATAAACTAAAGAAATGCTGATGAAAGCTTAGACTAGTTATGATGTATAGGTCAGGGGTAGTTTAGTCATTGTGTAAAAAGGCATCTTGTCAGCCTATAATATAATAGAATACCTCGTACATGAGGAGACTATTGATAGACAATTATAATATTTTGTATTACATTTTCTCAAGGTGCATTATTATCGTCTTTGCTATAACCGTAGCATTTATTGTAATCAATCACCTTCAACAATATATACAAAGCATTTATGAATATATTCTTGCATTAAATGATTCTTGACTGTTTGTCTCCGCTATTCAATATTTCACTTGATCACTATATTCGATCCTAGTGAGAATCCTAGTCTCACCACCCAGTCAGGTAAGTTTTCATTCCATTTTCAAGGAGCTTATTTTAAACCATATAAAGACTTGACTAGTTTATACACTCTGTTATTATTTTTATTAAAAAACCCTTCAGGAAAAGACATGTAAACATCTTCATCTAATTCACCATACAAAAATGCATTATTTATGTCAAGTTGTTACAAATCCCAATTATTATTAACTGCTACAGTTAACAAAAACCTAACACTGACTATTTTTAGAACAAGTGAAAAGTTTCATCAAAATCAAGTCCCTCACATTGACTATACCCTTTGGAAACTAACCTAGCCTTATAATGCTCTATTTCTCCATTTGACCTATATTATATCTTATAGAATCATTTACAACCTATGGGCTTTATACCCTTTGGTAAATCCACTAGAATTTAGGTATTATTCCTAAGAAGAGTTTCCATCCATTCATTTATGGCACTACCCTAATTTTTATCTAGACTTCTCTGTAAATTATTGGTTCTATAGATTTATCTTGCACACATACAATGCTACATTATTAATAGGCAATTTTGAATAGTTTACTACTTCTTAATCCCATATATCACTTTACCTTCTACCATATAATCATTACACAAAATCTATTAGATCTTTTTGCAGGATCGGTGAAGGGGTCAATTACAACACAACAACACAATGAGGAGATTAACTAGAACTTAATCAAACCGTTGGACCAAAAGAACCAATGAGCCGGGTCAGAAAAACCTCTAAGTCCCACAGACATCACAACAACGGCTGAAGACTTGATCAGCTGTTTCATAAAGTCTGAAGAGCAACAGCTAAAGTACAAGTACTGAAGACGTCAACAGCTGAAAATCTAAAGTACTAAAGAACAACAGCTGAAGATCAAAGTCTGAAGATCAACAGCTAAAGATCTAAAGTACTGAAGAACAACAGCTGAAGACAACAGCTGAAGACATCAGCTGAAGACAATAGCTGAAGACATCAGCTCAAGACAACAGCTGAAGACATTAGCTGATGGCAACAGCTGAAGACATCAACTGATGACAACAGCTGGAGTTCAAGTACAAGTACTGAAGCCTTCAGAGTTTGTTACAACAGCTGAAGAAGCATTCTTCAGTTGTTGTGATGGTTTCCTTTCAGTAGTTTTCTTTTTGTTTCAGTATTTGTAAAACGACTGAAGAGATGTTCTTCAGTCGTTGTAGTTTCAATAGTTTCTTTTCAGTAGTTGTAGTAATAGTTAACACTTATCATTTTTGTAAGAAGATGTCAGCTGTTTGACATCTTCAGTAGTTGTGTTAACTATCAGTAGTTTGAATAAATTCTGTTAGATGTCACTATCAAGTTACATCAACAGACGTCACATCTTCTATATAAGGGATGTTGACCTAATTGTATGTGTGACATTCTGTTACCACGAAAGCGAATATTGAATGAATATATTTGCAGAATTCTTTCTGTCTATAACCATTTGTTCTTACTTCGAATATCTTTTGTGTTCTTGTGAATTTGCTAATTCAGTGTTTGATTTCTGCTGCTATACTCTCCAATCAATCAAACGAAGATCGCTGATCCTAACACAAATAGTAAGACTGGATTAACCACAATAAGATACTAAGAACACAACTAATGTAAGTGATAGAACACGAGTGTTTAGTTTTCAAGAATGCAGTATATTGCTTTCTCTATGTTCTATTACAAGTGTTACAAAGCATAATGGAAAGATACAAGAACATGAGTTACTTATACTACATCCTACAGCCGGCTATACTTTGAAAGCCAGCTGGATACAATTGACTAGACACAAAACAAAATCAATTGTAGAGTCAAAAAGCAGATTGCCTTTTGACTAGTGACTGTCACATGCCATAGCTCACATCCTTATCTATTACAAAAAGGATAAAGTACATGAAGTAGAAAGTTACAGACTCAAGACCTAAATGTACAATTACCAAAAGCATGCACCTAACTCATATAACTTGGTGACCTTACAGAGGTGCAGCGGAAAGGTGTCCAGCTTTATGGAAAAGTACATCAGATAATGCATGTGTTAAAAGTCTTCGGAAGAAATCTGTCTTCATGAGTTGAAGCTTCGGAAGATTTTGTCTATAAGGCTTCGGAAGACTTCATATTTGGCTTTGGAAGATATTGGTCTTAGCTTTGGAAGATTTCACGCTTAGAATATTTCGGTTGCTTGTGGGAAACTTCCTAAGCATTCTTCTTCATAGCACTTATGCAGCATGCAGAATAGACGTTGGATATTTAGTTGCATCAGCCTCCTCATTAATCTCTACAAACTCCCCCTAGGCTGATGCTACCAAAACACTTAGTAGACTTCAGATATCAATAGTCCTTATTAGGATGATCAGGATGATCAAAGAGGACATGCAGAGGAACTGAAACATATCTTGCCATGTGTAAATGTCTTCAGTGCCTTGATTTCTAATGACACACCATCTTTCTGGATTTGTGGTGTATGTCCAAGACAAGATGGTCTTCCTGATGCTAGAGGAGCTATTTGAATTGGAGTTGATGTACCATCCTCTGGCTGCACAACCTCAGGATGTTGTGATTCATCCTGGGGTTTAGAAGATGGTGCAATATTCTTCTTCTTTGGTTTTGGTTTAGAAGCCAACCTCTTCGTTCTTTATGTAAATTTTAACAGAGAAGACTGGCCTGCAGTACCAGATTGATCTTAATTATCTTTCTTAGTTGCGACTTCCTCTCTCTCAAGCTCAGAAGGAGAAGGAGATTGACCCTGCTATGGACCAGAAGATGATGTTTGCTGAGTTTAGCAGGAGGTCCAGGTTGTGTTGTCTCTGGTTGTTCAACCTTAACCTCCACTTTAGGTGGAGCTTGACTTGGAGTGGAGTGTAAGTCAATGAGCTCTCCACTTTTGATCTTCTGCTTGATCACCCTAATATGCTCATCCATAGTGGATAGAGACATGGGGCCAAGTCTCCTTTCGAAGAATCCATATAGCTTCAAGAAGCTCATCATTCTCTGCCTATCAACAGACTTCTTCATGCTCTTTTGGATGATAGTTCTTGATTTTGCAGCTTCTTCCCTACCTTTTTCTTAGTTGTCTTTCTTTCCTTGATTATCTCAAGTTCAAGCTGTTTTAAGTACTCAAACTCAATATAGTCACAGGATAAGGGAGAAGTGCACCTTCCTGATAGAAGCCCTGTGGCACTCAAGTAGTTCATCATCTTGATCCTCTCCTCTTCTTTGTCTACCTAAGGTTCTCGTTGAACCACATCTTCTTGGGCAGGACCTTCCTGAACTGGGGAGAGGGTAGGCATATCCTTGTATAGTCTTTTTCTTCTTCTCTCTTCTTTGACTTGTACTAAAAGCTCCGCATCTTCTTCCTCCTTCTTCTCCTTTGTCCTTTCCAGGTCACCAGTTCATTCAACTCATCTATGGGGAGAGAGATGACACTGTCTATGTCATAGTTCCTTGTTTATAGATAATTTATCCTGACTGCCCTTAACTCAACATTTTGAGTATCTGGTCTGGGTAAAGCCCTGATACCAGAATCCACGAGTCTTCAAGACATAGCAGAGGAACTTTCTCCCCTTAGCCTCCTTTCCCCTCTCTCTCCTTCTCCTTAATCTCCTCAGATGTCATCTTTCTTTTCCCTTTGTCACTCACAGACCTTTGTGACATAGGGTGGAGAGAGCTTTGGTCTTCATTGCTTGATGCAGCTTCTGAGCTTTGGCCAGAGAGAGGTTGAGAAGCACCTTCACCAGCAGGTGTCTCATAGGAGTGTGGATCTCTGCAAAAGTTGATGATGATGAGATAGGGGTCTTAGGTTCTGCCACTGGGCCTTCAGTCAAGGTTTCCCCTATGAAACTAATCTTAGGGTCTTCCTCAATATCTAGGTGACCGATGGTATTGCCTGATTGCCTAAGTCTCCTTCCTAAGCTGAACTCTACAATGATCCTGTCTTGGATTCTTTGAGCCAGTCTGTCAGCTTGTCTTGATTTACTTGGGTTGACAAGTGGCATGTTTACTAAACCCAGACCTTCATAGTAGGTCAAAGTCTGAAAATTGAAGACTTCTTGGTATCCTTGAACTCTTATGATGAATAAGGCTTTCCTGATGTTGTCATATCTCACCCATAGATGTGATTTGAAGATGGTGAAGATGACAAAGCCCTTGGTATCCCATCCTCAAATAGACTCTGTATGAAGGAGTTTGTGTAGTCCACATCAATGTGAACTTGAGGAGGTTGCTGAGAATGCACAATTGCAAGTGAGGATGATGAGTCCTCAATGTCCACTCTCTCTGAAGAACTCCTAGGTTCTGTGGCTGTAATGACTTTCTCCCCCTTTTTGGTAGCATCACTCACTTGCATAGGTGAGCTGGAAGATAGGTCAATCACATCCACAGGTTCTTGTGTTCCTACTTGAGCTTTCTTAAGGGTCTCCCAGCTAGTTTTTCCTTAAGATATGAAATATGATGTTGCTGATCATTGGTCCTATTGTGTAAGGTAGTCACCTGAGATTCAAGGTGACTGACCTTTGAGCGCATGTTTTAGTCAGTATGTGCCCCTTTAGTTTGAGATTCCCCTCATCTTCATTAGAAGAATCATTGGGGGATGAGATGATTGGACCAAAGTCCTCTCTCTCACCACCAGCTTCAGGTTCTTGGCTACTGGTTTTCCTCTGCTCACTGTCAATCTCAGTTGAGATGTCAGTGTGCTGAGTTGCCATGGTTAAGGTTTTAATGATGTAATCACTTTTAGAAGTGAGAGCCTCTTCCATATGGACATCCTGAACAAGTCAGAAGTGTCCACCTCAGTTGTAGGTGACTGATGTGGGATAGATATAGGAGACTCAGGAGCATTCATCTCTCGATGAGTAGGGGTAAAGAAGAAAGACTCATTATACTCACTGAAACCTAGATCTTCATTAGTATAGAAATCAAGGTTGGGAATTGGTTGGTTGAGATCTATAGGCTGGGGATCTAACTATCCCCTGAAGGTTGATCACTTAAGTGTTGAGACTCAGAGTGATGGTTTAAGGCAGTTGGGCTAATGATCTCATCAGGCTGAGCAGAGGAACCTCAACAATGATTCTTGAAGAGATGGGAGTGGTCTGCTCCACAGTAGAAGTGGGAGCTCTAGTGTTAACTTCTGCCTATAAAGGTGAGTGTATGGGACCTCCACAGACTGAATAGTCTGAGCATAGGTTCTTTTGGATTTTATTTGGTAAGTGAGGGTGATTTTAGGCTGTGTGGGTGGTTGGGAGGTAGCAGGTGTGGGCTCAACACTAGCTTCTACTGCTAGGTTGTCACCTTGAGCAATGAGTTCTAACATTTTTGGGACTAGGGCTGGGTTCTACCCCAGAGAAGCCAATAGTGGGCTTTGTCAGTATTTTAAACATGTCGGGCTTCATCTATCCCATTTTAAGAATTTTACATGTATCTCTCAACTGTGAGCCTAGTTTACACTTAAGAATGTACTGGACATATCTAGGATGCATGTAATATTCTAAGGAGTCTAAATTAGCAAGTAAATTGGTATAAACAAACTGAGAATACATGAATTCGACCCCTTGAACTATTCCATGGATTATGAAGGAAAGATCTTCAAGAATCTGGTCCCATCCACCATGCTTGTTTGATAAGTTGTGGATGACCACATTGAGCAGGAATCTCCACTGGGATGAGACCGTCCCTCTCTTAAAGGCCTTTACAGAGAAATCTCATTCATATCCCATATGCTCAAAGGAATGATTCACAGCTTCCTTTGGGAAGAAAACCTCACCATCTTCATCATCCAACTGAAGATGCCTATTGATGATGGCCGGGGTGATGAAGATTGTTCTCCCCTACACTGTTGCAGACAGTGCATTCTCCCCTGCACTGTTGCACACAGTGCATTCTCCCCGTCCATAATGACCTCTTGGCAAGTCTTCAAGAAATCAAGTAGCTGATCCTCATAGAGAGGAGTATTAATGGTTAGGGAGGTGGAGTAGTTGAATAAAGCTAAGAATCGACAAACCTTTGAGAAATGAGGATCTTCTCAGAGCTTAACAGAGCAACCTGATTGTGTTTGTCTGTGTAGATGCATGGTAAAGTTGGGATCATTTCTGTGAGCATGGTTGGCCATTTTGAGTTAGCTTAAAGATGAAGAAAGAAGGAAGAAATAAATTTCAGAGAGAAATTTGGGTTTTTAGGTTTGGAGGAAGAACAGATGATAGAAAGAGGGGGAAACCATTAGGTTTATATGTGAGTGGGATTTCAGATAAAGTTTAATGAAAAGTGATAAACTTTGAAATCCGGATGTCAGTCCCATCTCTAAAAAAGTAGTTTACTTTTGCTGAAAAAGTAGTTTTCTTGGAGATCAAAAAGCTTCCGAAAGTTAATTATCTTCAGAAGTTTTAATTAAAAAGCTTCAGAAGCTAAAATGACTTCAAAAGATTTTCCTGAGAGTTTTGATAATTTTGCTTCAGAAGAGAAATTAAAACTTGAGTGCTTTGTATATAATACAACAAAGATTCCAAGAGTTAATTTTGTTTCGGAAGTAAATGGTCCTTGAAAATAATAAGTGTTTGAGACAAGTATTTAAGCTTCGGAAGATAGATCTGAGAACTCTTCTGAAGGTAAATTTCTTAGACAGTTATTTATTTTGAAGGCATGATTTGTTTCCGAAGTTAAAAGCATAACTTCCGAAGTATTAGAAATTTTCAAAAATCTAAGGAAAGTCTTCAAAAAGAAATTTTTTTCGAAAGAAAACATGAGCTTATGAAAGTTATGAACTAGACAACTTAGGACACACTTAGTTTAAGAAATAATAAAAATTAGTTTTAAGAAAAACCTACTCAAAGTTGATTATACCAATAGCTGATATTAGATATTTAAATCTATGTTCATCAAAAGTCTTTGTAAATAGATGAGCATATTGTTTATCTGTGTGAACTTTGACTAGTTTAATTCATCCCTTTTCATAGTTATCTCATATTAAATGATACATGATATTGATATGCTTTGTCCTTGAGTGCTGCACAGGGTTCTCTGTGATTGAGATAACACTATTGTTGTCTATGTGAATGGGAGTCTCCTTGAAGTTTAACCCATAGTCCAGCATCTGATTTTGAATACAAAGCACTTGAGCATAGTAGCTTGCAGCAGCAATGTATTCAGCTTTAGCAGTTGATGCAGAGACATAGGATTGTTTCTTGCATTGCCATGAGACAACCCTTCCACCAATGAACTGACATCCCCCTGATGTAAACTTTGCAGTCATGTTGCTACCACCATAATCACTATATGTATAAGCATACAGATTAAAGTTAGGATTCTTAGGGTACTATAAACCAAGTGTTAAGGCACCCTTGAGGTATCTTAGAATCCTCTTGACAGTGATGAGGCGAGACATCTTAGGGTTGGCTTGATATCTTTCACAGATGCATGTAGCAAACATAATATCAGGCCTGCTAGCAGTAAGATACATAAGAGACCCAATCTTAGCCCTGTATAAGTGCTCATCTACACACTCCCCCTCAAGATCAGGTCCAAGGGCGTGGTTTCTAGCTATGGGTGTCTTAGAAATCTTACAATTAGTCATGTTGAACCTCTTGAGTATGTCCTGAACATACTTTGACTGGCTTATGAAGATGCCATATTCAACTTGCTTCACTTGAATTCCCAGAAAGAAATTGAGTTCCCCCATGGAACTCATTTCAAATATGTCTTTCATCAGCTTCTCAAAGTCTTTTTGCAGAGCTTTGGATTAGTTGAACCAAATATGATTTCATCCACATACCCTTGAACTAGCAATATGTCATTTCCCTGTCCTTTGATGAAAAGAGTTTCATCTATAGTACCTCTCCTGTATCCATGTTTACAAAGATATTCAGACAGTGTCTCATACGATTTCCTGGGTGCTTGATATAGCCCATAAAGAGCTTAGTCAAGCTTGTAGACATAATTTGGATGATCAGGATCTACAAAACCAGGTGGCTATTTGACATAAGCCTCTTCATCAAGCACTCCATACAAAAAGGCACACTTCACATCAAGCTGAAAGACCTTGAAGATCTTGGATGCAACAAATGCCAGGAATATCCTAACAGCTTCTAATGTTGCTACTGGAGCAAAGACAACAGTGTAGTCAATCCCCTCTTCTTATGTGTATCCTTGAACAACTAGTCTAGCTTTGTTCATGATGATGAGGCCTCTATCATCTTTCTTGTTCTAAACACCCATTTGGTTCCAATGGTAGTCTTCCCATAAGGAAGAGGACAAAGGTTCCAAAGTTTCTGCCTTTTGAATTGAAGGAGCTCTTGTTGCATAGCTTCAACCCAACTTCCATCCTTTTGAGCCTCATCAACTTTCTTTGGCTCTATCTAGGATAAGAAACAAGAGTGAAGACAAACATTTGCTTCATGGTCTTGTCCTTACCCCTGTGACAACATCTCCAATGATGTTTGTAGTGGGGTGAGACTTGTGGATCCTAAGCTAAGGGATCACAGCAAGTTGTTGAGAAATATCTAAATTAGATAAATTTAGATCTGGTATGGATGTTTCTCCCACCACATCAGCACACTTTTCAAGAGAAACTTGATCCAAGCAGTGTGTGACATCATTGATGTTCTCATCTATGGTGTGGTTAGTGGCATCAAGAAATTCTTGGTCACTGTCACCACCACCATTGTTGTCTTCCACTATTGAGATGTTCTTATCTGGTTATGGAGCCTCTGAGCTAGAATTTGAAGGCACCCTAGATGTATTAGCTGAGTTTGTCATTGTAGTGCTGATAGAAACCTCATTAGCAGAAGTAGTTCCAATTGGAGCTGAAGATGTATGAGTTGAATGTCTTCTTAGCTCAAATTTTGGATCAGGATCACCTGTATTTAAATTTTCTGTAGATCTTGAAACATTCTCACAAGATTTGTTAAAACAGTTGGTAACTAAGTCAAGATCAAATAGCCAATCAGGACCAAAACCAGGTGCACAGGGTGTGTGTTCATTGAAAGTCACATTGGCTGACTCTTCAACAATTCTGGTTCTGAGATTGTACACTCTATAAGCCTTAGCTTGAGAAGAATATCCAATAAAGAGTCCATCATTTGATTTCTCAGCAAACTTGGCAATTTGATCTTTGTATTCAAGATGGTGCAAGGACATCAAAATGAGCAGAGAAAACCAATGAAAGGTTTCCTCTTGTGCCAAAGTTCATAAGGAGTCTTGCGTTGAGTCTTGAACGCTAAAACTCTGTTCTGCACATAGCAGGCAGTGTTGACTACCGCTGCCCAGAAGGTGTTGGATAGCTTAGAGTCAGGCAACATGGTTCTTGCAGCTTCAATCAGTGTTCTGTTTCTCCTCTCAGCAACACCATTTTGTTGAGGAGTCCTGGGAGCACTGTATTGTCTTATAATAGCCTTCTCATCACAGAATGTTTCAAGGATTTGGTTCTTAAACTTAGTTCCTTGATCACATATTTTGATCTTGACCTGTGATCAGATTGATTCTCAATCTTTAAGATGAAATTCTTCAGAATCTTAGGAGTCTCATCCTTAATTCTAAGGAAGAAGACCCAAGTGAATCTTGTAAAGTCATGTGTGATCACTAAACAATAAGAGGTCCTTCCTAGACTCATTATACTTTTGGGGCCAAAGAGATCCATATGTAACAAGTGTAGGGGAGTAGTGATGGAGTTCCTTCCCTTTGGCATGTGAGATACCTTGTCTTGCTTCCCTTTCAGGCATGCAACACAATGATCATCACTTGTAAACTCTTTCTTTGGTATTCTAGTTACCAAATCATTCTTAATTAATTTGTTCATGTTTTAAAGTTTACATGGAACATTCTTTTATGTCATAGGAAAGACTCACCACTATTTGCTTCCATAGAAAGCATAAAACTTCTCAAGAGGGAGATGTTTCTTGCAAATCCATCTTGTACATGCTCCTTTCCTAGGGGCTCTAAGCATGTTATGCTAATGAGGAATGACCATACCAGGCTTGAGAACAATGCACTCATGCTTAGTAAAGAGCATGTTATGACTCTGATCACAAAATTGGGATACACTCAGAAGATTGTACCCAAGCTCTTTGACAAAGTTTACGTTATCAATGCTAAGCTTACCATTTGTGACCTTGCCCCTTCCAGAAATGTAACCACCTTCATCTCCTCCAAAGGCAAGTGGTCCTCCATCAATTATTTCAAAGTTCTGGAGTAGTAACCTATTGCATGTCACGTGCCTGGAACAACCACTATCAATGATGCAGACATTTTTGTTTGTCTTTAGCTGTCCCTGAACAAAGAAGTTGATTAGTTACATTTGGAAACCCAAGCCTTGCTTGTCTTGGGTTCAGAAACAAAACGTAATGCAACAGTAATAGATCCTATGGTTGTGCTAAGAGGATCTTGAGTTATTGTTGATGGAGAATTCTCAGTCACTTGGTCTTTCTTAGACTTCCAAACCACCTTTGGAGTCTTGGACTTGACCTTCAAAACTTCGGAAGCTTTTGGAACTTCGGAAGTTTTGATGACTGAACCTTCGGAAGATTCTGTAGACACTGCAGCAGATTTTAATGCTTGGGAAGAACCCTTTTCTTCCGAGACCAACTTCTCTTCTCAGGGTAATTTTCCACTTCCCTTCTTCTTAGACTTGGAGCTTCCGAAGGAAACATGTTTTCCTTCCGAAGCTTGAATCTTCTTAGAACTCTTTGAAGTCTTGGTCTTGGTCATATGGACAATACCTTTAGGATTGTATGGACAAATCCTTAGCAATGTGAGAGGTACTTTCACACATGACACACTTCATTTTCTTATTCACAAGAGTCTTTTGCAGGGAACAAGACTGTCTTTGGTCACATCCTTTTTCCACCTTCATCTTTGCACATGCTGAGATAGTTCCTTTGGGCTGGGAACTGTTCTTGGAGTTTGATGGTCCAGGCTGGGCAGCAGTGGTACATAGCAGATCAGTCTTCTTCTTGTTTCTGAGATGAGTTTAACAAGAACCAAAACACTTAGCAGAAGAGTTTCGGTTGATGTCTTCAGTCCTTACTACTTTGAATCCTGCAGATATGAAACCTTGTTTCTGCTTAGATTCAAAAGTAGTCTTGATATCTTAAGCCTTCATTGCCTTTCTTTTTCTCTTTCTGATTAAGTTCTTTCTCATGGACATGGTCATCACAGTCTTCTTCTTCTCCTCAGAAGGATAGTGTCCTTTCTTAGAATCCTCCACTTCATTCTTCTCAGAGGAATACTTCACTATCTCTTCTTTATCCTCTTCACTCATAAGATCTATGAGAGGAAGCTCATCTTCACAAGTTCCACACCTAGAAGATCTTACAGACAAGATTGTGTGTGGAGGAGCTATCTCATTGGATCCCAGTCCCTACCTATTTTGATAGCACACTTTCTTATGCAGGGATGAGGATATCATGTTCTTAATGGTCTCTTCTTCAAGATCACTCTTTTCTCCCCTAGCTTTGCTGATCACAAGCTCAGCCTGGCACTCGATCAACTTGGTTATGAGATCTTTGATTTGAGTCCTAAAATTTGTATGTTAATGTTTTAGAACTGAAATGGTTTTCTCAAGGTCCTCTATCTTTAGTTTATGATCATTTTCAGACTTTCTAAAATCAGATTTTAAAATGTTTAAGGACTCAAGGTCAGATCTCATCTCCAAGTTATAGGACCTATATCTATTGACTTTAGCAATGCATTCAGGGGTACAGAGATGTTTCAATTCCTTGCCTTCGTCATGATCTTCCATCAATGCTTGGTTAGGAGAAGCATCTTCCACCTGAAAGCTCCAGTCAAAGCCTCCTTCTTCAATAGCAACAGCAACCTGCTGCTTTGAATTTTCACTCTCGAGAGCTTTGTCAGTATAGTTTGGTCTGGACTGTGTTTGGCCACCATTTGTTTTAGGTGCCTTACACTCTCTGGCAAAGTGGCCCATCAACTTACAGTTGTAACACTTGACTTTGCCTTTGTTCAGGCCAAACTTTCCACTGGTTGCATTACTTGGAAACTTCCTTCCAGTCCTCTTGTAGAACTTCTTGGCTCTGTGAGTGAGAAGAGCCATGTGCTGGACAATTTCCATGTATTCCAGATCATCTTGATGAATACAGTCCAAGTCTTCAAGAGTGAAAAGAGAGTTGCCACAGCTTTCATCAGAAGACACAAAAGCTTGAGAAGAGATTGTCTCTTGGAATGGGCTTCCTTGAGTGTAGTTCTCCCTTGGTGTCTCTGGGAAGGTGATGAAAGGACCCTTGGTGAGTTGTCAAGGTAGCATATGAGATGATGTTTGGGTTCTATGATATCCCTTTCAACCACATGTAGTGCTGAACCCATTTGATTGTTGGAGTTTCTAGATGAACCTTGCATGTTCATCTCCATTAGGTAGCCATTGAGAATCTCATATAACTCTGTCAGAGTGAGAGTTTTGAGATTTCCAGTCCTCTTGATCACCACACAGTAGTGTGTCCACGCCTAGGAAGTGAGGACATGAACTTCCTTACAATGTCTCTGTTCTCAAGAGAAACTCCTCCATCCACAAGGGTATCCACAATCTCAACATACCTAAAGTGTTGCTAAGTCATGGTTTCACCTGTTTTCAAGGTGAAGTTTTCAAACTGCTGCTTCTGGAGATCCTTCTTGTTCTCCATGGCTTCAGAGGAACCCTCATACATCAGTTTCAGTGCGTCCCACAGCTGCTTGGCTGTTTTGCACTTCTTGAAACCTCTATACATAGAGTTTGGAAGGGCAGTTTGAAGGGCTGTCATGGCTTTTCTATCAATCTCTACTCTCTTCCTATCTTCATCAGAGTAGTTAGCCACATCCTTAGGGATCATACCAGCACCAGTTGCAGAAGGGGTGCTAGGTATGAAAGGTCCATTCTCAATAGACTCCCACATTCTTGAATCAAGAGACGTGATGAAACCTTCTATTCTCAAAGACCAGGTATCAAACTCATCAAGGGTGATCACTGGGGACTTGTTAATGGTTCCAGTTTCCATATCAATCTTGGAAATGGTTTCCATTTGAAAAGTTTAGTATTTGTGTGTGTGAGGGATCTTAAGATGGTGAGATCTTATATCAAGAGCCTGAAAAGCTCTAATACCAAATGCAGGATCGGTGAAGGGATCAATTACAACACAACAATAGAAAGAACACAAGTGTTTAGTTTTCAAGAATGCAGTATATTGCTTTCTTTATGTCCTATTACAAGTGTTACAGAGCATAATGGAAAGATATAAGAACATGAGTTACTTATACTACATCCTACAGCTGGTTATACTTTGAAAGCCAGCCGGATACAATTGACTAGACACAAAACAAAGTCAATTGTAGAGTCAAAAGGTAGATTGCCTTTTGACTAGTGACTATCACATGCCATAGCTCACATCCTTATCTATTACAAAAAGGACAAAGTACATAAAGTAGAATGTTACAGACTCAAGACCTCAATGTACAGTTACCAAAAGCATGGACCTTTTCACCAACTCATGTAAGTTGGTGACATTACAGAGGTGCACCAGAAAGGTGTTCAGCTTTATGGAAAAGTACATCAGATAAAGCATGTGTTAAAAGTCTTCAGAAGAAATCTATGTTCATGAGTTGAAGCTTCGGAAGACTTTGTCTCTGAGGCTTTGGAAGACTTCATATTTGGCTTGAGAAGATATTGGTCTTGGCTTCAGAAGATTTCACACTTAGAATATTCATGTTGCATGTGTGAAACTTCCTAAGCATTTTTCTTCATAGCACTTGTGCAGCATGTAGAATTGACATCGGATGTTTAGGTTGCATCAGCCTCTTCATTAATCTCTACACTTTTAAACTGAGTTGACTCATTATTTAATGCTCCCCCTCAAAGTCTGATTCAGCTGTATTTCCAAATCATAATATTCATAACATTAACGGTTTCTACCAGCCTATAAATACTAGACACAAGGCACTCAGACTTGATTTCATCCTTAATATTACTTGGTAAATGAACTTTTGCAAATTCATCATCATGTTCAATACTCATAGCAAGACCACAAGACTACTCAGATTTAGAGCTTCTAATATTAACACAAATCCATGTTAGACTATTATTGGGTCTAATGGTAACATAATAGTTGTCATTATCATTTTTGAATTTCCCCCTCTTCATCGTAGGGTAAATCTTGTTCAAGACAAACTCAAAGACATTAAGATTGTCTAGAAATTCTTATCTATTTTGCCTACTTTAGTTTTAAAAGGAAAAATTAGCTCATTAAATTTAACATCACTTGAATACAAAATAGTTTTATTTTCCAAATCAAGTAGCTTATAACATTATTGAATATTTGAATACCCAACTAAAACATAGTTTAAAGCTCTACAGTCACATTTAGAAGTAGGTTTTAGCATAGTTGCAAAATAGAGATAACCTAATGCACATAAATGATCGATAGGGGGTTTAAAAGCAAAGAGTAACTCATTAGGTGATCTTTCCACTTAGCATAGAGTAGGGGATCATATTAGTCGAATATGTTGTAGTTAAAACACCATCACTCACATCACAATAGCTAACGCTCCATGAAACATTAGAGACTTAGCTACATAAGGTGCGTATGCTTTCTTTCAACAATGCCACTTAGTTGAGGTGTGTAAACATAAGTGGGTTGATGTACAATACCATTTCTGTTATAAAAATGTTCCATTTGGTTGTTTATAAACTCAATACCATTGTGTTGGACCAAAAGAACAATGAGCCGGATCAAAAAAACCTTTACGTCCACAGACATCACAACAACTACTAAAGACCACAACAGCTGAAGATAACAGCTGATTACAAAGTCTGAAGACACAAGTGCTGAAGACAAAGTCTGAACACAAGTACTGAAGACAAAGTCTGAAGACACAAGTGCTGAAGACAAAGTCTGAACACAAGTGCTGAAGACAAAGTCTGAAGACACAAGTGCTGAAGACAAAGTCTAAAGACAAGTGCTGAAGACAAAGTCTGAAGACACAAGTGCTGAAGACAAAGTCTGAAGACACAAGTGCTGAAGACCAAAGTATCAGACATTGTCACAACAGCTGAAGAGGTCTTCTTCAGTAGTTGTGATGGTTTACCTTTTAGTAGTTTCTTGTTTTAGTATTTGTAAAATGTTGGACCAAAAGAACCAATGAGCCTGATCAGAGAAACCTCTAAGTCCCACAAGACATCACAACAGCTGAAGAAGACCTGATCAGCTGTTCTACAAAGTCTGAAGAATACAACTGCTGAAGTACGTCTGAAGTACTGAAGACAAAGACTGAGACAACAGCTGAAGATCTAAGTCTGAGACTTCAACAAGTACTGAAGACAAAGACTGAAGATCAACAGCTGAAAGACAAAGTCTGATGTTCAAGTACTGAAGATATCAGCTGATGTTAACAGCTGATGACAACAGCTGAAGAGGGCTTCTTCAGTGTTGTGATGTGTTTTCTTCTTCAGTAGTTTTCTTTTCCTTTCAGTAGTTTTTTATTTTTCTTTTCAGTACTTGTAAACAACTGAAGAGGTTGTTCTTCAGTTGTTGTAGTTTCAGTAGTTTTATGTTTTTCAGTAGTTGTAAATGAGATGTTTAACACTTAGGAACATTTGTAAGAAGATGTCAGTTGTTGACATCTTCAGTAGTTTTAAACATCAGTAGTTATAAAACGGTTACATGTCACTTTCAGTGACATCAGCCTACGTCATTCTTTTCTTTATAAGGAAAGATGACTCACCGTAATCGTGCCTTTGAGGCCGACAATCCTAATGCAATATTCCTTTTGTCGGATATTTCTCTCTCTATCAAAATTCTTTTATCGTTTTATATCAATTGTTCTTGTTGAATTTGTCTAATTCTGAGCTATTCCGCTGCTATATCTGTTCAATCGATTAAACCAAGGGCTGAGATCCTAACAAATGGTTTCAGAGCAGGTTAATCATTGATCGATCTAACAATTGATCATTGAAACTGTTAATCGCTCTAAGTTTAATCGAATTAGCAAAATTCGCAAGGATCTGTTATAGAGATTGAGAGTGTATCGCTTCTGGCCGTTTTATTTGAGGTTCTGTGTGGTTTTGAGCTAAATTTATTGTGTTTTTACTTGAATCTGTCTGATTTTCCACAATGACTACTTCTTCTAATGATCCTTTCAATACTGGATCCTCTACCAAGCCTCCGATCTTGGTGAGGAATGAGTATAACATTTGGCAGAGAAGATTGCTCCATCACCTGTCTGTCAATAGCTCAGGTTGTTGGACATCTGTGGTACATGGACCACATAAGCCATGGTGAATGATCCGGAAACAAACCAGTTGGTTCCAAAGAAGAAGGAGCAATACTCCGATGAGGACAAGAAGTTGTTGAAATCGATGCAAAAGCCCATGGAATTTTGGCTATGGCTATTCCTAATGAGATTTACTCTGGGCTTCTGCATTGTGAGTCTGCTCATGACCTCTGGAATGCCATCAAAGAACAATTTGGTGGTACTGATGAGGTTTTAGCAAACACAGGGAAATCCTCGCCCAACAATAGAGACTTTCTCTCATAGAAAGGGTGAGACTCTGACTCAACAATTTGAGCGGTTTTCATGTTTAATCTCTGAATTGAAAATGGTTAAACATGAATATACCAGGAGTCAGATGAACCATAGATTTTTAAGATCACTGCCTGAGAGATGGAACACATATACCATTGTTCTACGCTCAAATGCTGATGTTGATCGCCTATCTCTCACCCAACTTCATGGGAAACTGCTTACATTCGAGAGAGAGATAGAGCAGAAAAGGAAATTGTTTTCATCTGGCAAGCTCACTGAGGATTTTGTCCAAGGGAACACTGCCCTGATTGGACATCAAGAGTCAGAATATGCGTCATCTGAAAGCCAGTATGATGAGCATATTGATTTCTCTACAAACACTTCTGAGCCTGCCTTTGTGAGTGTTGATAGTTATTCTGCTGGTTGTAATAGTGACAATCTATGTTTCATCATGGATGATCTCAAGGGGATTGCTGATGATGACTTAGAAGAGATGGATATTTTGAGCCAAATGGCCTTGATAAATATCAGATCTCAGAAGTTCTACAAAAGAACTGGAAGGAAATTCCAGGACTCTCTGGCAAAACCAAAGTTGGTTTTGACAAGAGTAGTTGAAGTGCCATAATGCCACAGGCTTGGGCACTTTGCAAGAGAATGTAGATCATCTGGATCTAACTCTCCTGCACCCTTTGTGACTTTCCCTGGCAATAGTCAACAAAACAGAGGGCAACACCCTGTCAATTCTGGTTATCATCATCAACCACAATCTCCTGCATATTTTGTTCCACAGGGGCCAATGCCATATCCATACCCCTGCTATTACATGCCACAACCAGGTCAGGTTCAAGCACCCACTGCTCAGCAACCACATGCACTCCCTGAGCCTCAACCATCCCAATCTCATCAACCTAATCAACTTCAACAACACAGCTTCTTCACACCAGTGTTGTTGACTGGAGCAGTTTACCAGATGATGTGTCTGGTAATGAACAACTGTTCTCAGGTGGCTGGTCAACATGGTGGTGAGCATCCTTTTGGAAATCTAGCTCTCATGGCTTTGGAATCCTCTGATGGATCATCCTCAAATACCTCTTCAACACAGGTATCACAGGTATCCTCTGAGGCTAAGGCCAAATTATGTTCTGAAACTTGCATAGCAGCATTTGCCTCTATTAGAGAAGCAATGTGGCTTTAATCAATAAAAATGTAGAGCTAGAACAAACAATTTCCAAAAATAAAGCTGAGTTTGAGTCTGTGCTAAAAGAGAAAACTGATGAGATTTACAAATTAAAATGCCAAATTTCTGATGATAAGGCTAGGGAGGATGTACTCTTAGAGAAGTACAAAGACCTCAAAGATACTCTTGCTGTCACCCAGGTAGAGTGTGATCGATGGGTACAATCTTGCAAGGGCTTTGAAATGCTTCTTAGTAAGCAAACAGCTTCCAATGTGAAGTTGGAATTGGTTATAATCACACTGCTCCTCCTACAGTTTTTGCTTCAAGAGCAGGAGCGGAATCTGATGGAGAAGTAATGACCAATCCACCTCATCATGTGATTCACTACTTGATAAAGCATCATCAGTAGTTGAAGTCAGTAGTAATCCCTCTGTGAACCTATCAGCTGATATTGATGGTTCAACTGCTGACACTCACATGATCAATGAGTTGATCAACCCAAGTGTTATCCCTAGCAGTACTGAGGGTACTGGAGAGCAGGGATAACATCTGGAGTTCAAATCCTAATGACTGACAGCACTGAAGAGAAGAAAACTGTCAGTAGGAAGGATTTGAAGCCTACTAAGGAAGTTGACAAGAAGGCAAAAAGTGCTTCTAAGCTGCCGAAGAGCAAGTCTTCAGTAGTTTCATCTTCTTTAGTTGATGATCAACAGAAGATGAAGAAGAAACCATGTGAAATATGTGGTCTATTCAATCATCTCACAGATGATTGTTGGTACAAAAGGGATCCAAACTCAAACAAAAAGAGAAAATTAAAGAAATTTGGCTAAAATGAAAACTGAGTTTGAGTCCAAGTTTGTACCAGCAGCATCAAATCCTGTTACTCCTATGACAAAAAGAAATCTAAAAAGAAAGAGTGCAACAGGCAATAGCTGAGGTTGCTCAAAAGAAGATGGTGCAACACAAGAACTCATCATCAAACACCAATACCAATGTGTCTGAAGAGCTGAAAGCTCTCTCCCAGAATCAGACACAGCTGGTAATGATGGTTCAACATCTGTGGTAAGAGTTAACCAACTGATGGCCCTGTTGAAACCCCAGAAAAGGAGATCCAAGCCGAAGGATTCCTCTTCTACACCATCTCCTTCACCTCAAGCTATTGTGTCCAATAAACCTGTTAGTTTACCATCTGTTGATGAGACCAGGCCAAAACCAAAAAGGTTTGGGTCTCCAAAACTAACTGATGTTTATTTATGCAGGTTTCTTCAACATGCCAAAGTAGCATCTGGTATGTAGACAGTGGAGGATCTATGCATATGACTGGGAACAACTCACTTCTTAATGACTACTCTCCAGGAAGGAAGGGATTTGTTTCTTTTGCAATGATGCAAGAGGTTACATCATCGGGAAGGGCTTTGTTTCCAATGGGGAAATAAAGTTTGATGATGTCAACCATGTGGAAAATCTCAAGTATAATCTTTTGAGTGTCAGTCAATTGTGTGACAAAGGCCATGTTGCCCTTTTCACAAGCCAGAACTGCAGGATTCTGTCATCCAAAGTTCTGAGTTTGATTGACAAGGTATTGGATGCTCACACTCTCCTGAAGGCCAACAGGACAGGAAGAGTGTATGCCTTAGATCTTTCCAAGAAAATTGATCTCAAAGGCCATCCTTGCCTATTTTCCAAGGCCTCCTCAAGAATCTAATCTATGGCATAGAAGGCTGGGACATGTTAATTTCAAGAACATGAATCAGCTGATACACCATAGTTTAGTAAGGGGAATGCCTATGAAGGAGTTCAAGTGTGAAAACAACTGCACTGCTTGTTTGAAAGGAAAACAGCACAAGGTTTCATTTCCACCTATTGAAGAACCAAAGTCCACTGCCTGCTTACAACTTCTTCACATGGATCTCTTTGGTCCTGTGAGAGTGATGAGCATGGCACAGAAAAAATACTGTCTGGTAATTGTGGATGATTACTCCAGATTTGTATGGACTTTCTTTCTACATTCAAAGGATGAAGCTGCACAGAAGATCATAAACTTTGTGTTGTATGCTGAGAAGCAGTATTCCCTCTCAGTCAAGTGTATTAGAAGTGATAATGGAACAGAATTCAGGAACAATACACTTGATGAATTCTACCTTTCCAAGGGAATAAAGAGACAGTTTAGTATTCCAAGAACTCCTGAACAGAATGGAGTCGTGGAGAGAAAGAACAGGACCCTCATTGAAGCTGCAAGGTCTATGTTGGCTGATTCTGGACTGCCATTGACTTTTTGGGCTGAAGCTGTCAACACAGCATGCTATGTGCAGAATAGAGTGCTAATAATCAGAGGTTGATGAAGACTCCATATGAAGTTCTACATCATTTGGCCCCTCTCATTTCATTTTTTAGAGCATTTGGGTGTCCCTGTTTCATTCTCAACACAAAGGATCAGCTCCAGAAATTTGATCCTAAGGTGGATGCAGGGTACTTTGTTGGTTATTCATCAACTTGCAAGGCATACAGAGTCTTCAATTGCAGAACAAAGATGGTTGAAGAGACTTTACATGTCAAGTTCAATGAATCTCCAAAGGACAAGATTCCACAAAGCCCTGTGGAGCTCTTTGATTTGGACATACTGCAATATGTTCCTTATCAATCTCCTGCTGTTGCTCCTGTCAACAGTTCACCACCTGGTGTTACTACTGAAGATGATGATGATAGTAGTAATCACCTCTTCAGGTTTAGTGATCAACTGCCTGAGTCCTCTAAACCTGATGCTCCTGTAGCTCCAGCCGCACCATCCACAACAAATGCTGATGAGATTTCTGCATCCTCAATTCATTTGAGTTGCCACCATCTTCATGGTTTCAAGAATCTGCATCAACATCTGCTGCTGCTGAAGACCCTACAAACACTTGCACAGATTTGATTGTTTACCAAGAGCTGAAAAATCACCCAATATCTCAAATCCTTGGTGATATCAATGCTGGTGTCTCAACCAGAAGCCAGTTGTCCAATTTCTGCTTCTATGCTCTCTTCATCAGTCAGCTAGAGCCGAAGAACTATCATGTTGCTTTGAGGGACAATGGATGGGTTGAAGCAATGCAGCTTGAGCTTCTTCAGTTCAAGAAACAGCAAGTGTGGGAGCTTGTTCCTCTACCCCCAGGTAAGTGTGCAATAGGCACTAAATGGGTGTTTAGGAATAAACTGATGAAAATGGGCTAATTGTTAAGAACAAGGCCAGACTGGTTGTGCAGGGGTTTGCACAAGAAGAAGGTATTGATTATGATGAAACCTTTGCCCCTGTAGCCAGACTGGAGGCAATTAGATTGTTTTTAGCTTATGCTGCACTCCACAATCTTAAAGTTTTCCAAATGGATGTCAAAAGTGCTTTTCTATATGGTACAATAAAAGAAGAAGTTTATGTGTGTCAACCACCAGGCTTTGAGGATAATAAGCACCCAGCAGGGTATATAAGCTTGATAAAGCTCTTTATGGGTTGAAACAAGCACCTAGAGCTGGTATGAGACCTTATCAAACTTTCTTCTACAGAATAATTTCACTAGAGGCTCCATAGATAAAACTTTATTTATTAAGAAGGTGGATCAGCATAAGCTACTTGTTCAAATTATGTTGATGATATTATATTTGCATCCTCTGATCCCCATTGTGTGCGATTTCCAAACCTTAATGCAACAGGGGTTTGAAATGAGTGCAATGGGAGAATTACAGTTCTTTCTAGGTTTGCAAATCAAACAAAAAGCTGATGGAATTTTCATTCATCAGTCTAAATACACAAAAGATCTTTTGAATAAGTTTGATTTACAAAACTGTAAATCTTGTTCTACTCCCATGTGCAGCACCACACAATTGGATGTTGATCAGAAAGGTAAAGGTGTTGATGAAACCCTTTACAGATCATGATTGGTTCCTTGATGTATTTAACAGCTTCTAGACCAGATATTATGTTTGCTACATGTGTTTGTGCTAGATTTCAGGCTGCACCTAAGGAGTCTCATCTGATTGCAGTCAAGAGGATCTTTAGATATCTGCAAGGCACACAATCTCTAGGCTTATGGTATTCCACTGGACATTCTTGCAAATTAGTTGCCTTCTCTGATAGTGACTATGCAGGATGTAAGTTAACCAGGAAATCAACTTCTGGTGGATGCCAATTCCTAGGCAACTGTTTGATTTCTTGGCAGAGTAAGAAACAAACCTCTGTTGCTACATCCACTGCTGAAGCCGAGTACATTGCTGCTGCAAGTTGTACATCCCAAATACTCTGGCTTCAGAATCAACTTTTGGATTATGGCATTACAGAGACTAAGACTCCATTATTAATGGATAGTGCTTCAGCTCTTTGCATTGTCAAAAATCCTGTCCAGCACTCTAGGACCAAACATATAGAAATTAGACATCATTTTATAAGAGATTGTTTTGAAAAGGGTCTAATTAATCCTATGTTTGTGCCTAGTGCTGATGAGCTTGCAGACATTTTTACTAAGCCTTTGGATAGTTCAACTTTCCACAACCTGGTGTTAAGGCTTGGTATGCTGCAGCTAGAATAAGTGACAACTACTGATGATCTCAGTAATTACTGATGATCATTGGTAACCATGTCACATATAAGTACTGATGAGTTATTTTACCCTCAGTAGTTTTTATAACTACTGAAAGGCTAAATGCTTTAAGTACTGTACTTTATCTGTTCTACACTACTGATATAGTTACAACTACTGAAATCAGTAGAAACAGATAAGTACTGATGTCCTATGAAACTACTGAAAACAGCTAAAAGCTGATGAGTAAGTGTTGAGGACAGTATGAAACAGCTGAAAGGCTATGAATTGACGACAACTACTGATGAGTACTCTCTCTTCAGTAGTTCACAACTGCTGTTTCTTTATAAACAACTGAAGCAATACCATGTCTCAGTAGTTTCACAACTACTGATGACTAACACCAAGTCTTCAGTTGTTTACAACAACTGATGGCAAAACCACGGTCTTCAGTAGTTTCACAACTACTGATGACTAATACCAAGTCCTCAGTTGTTTCAACATCTGAAGTCCAACTTGTCTTCAGTAGTTTTTAAAACTACTGATGCCTAAATCAGAGACTTCAGTTGTTTCAACGTCTGATAGTAAACACCATGTCTTCAGTTGTTTTATAACTGCTGACCACACCAATACCATCAGTCGTTTCAAACGTCTGAAAGTTAATACCACGTCATCAGTAGCTTCAAATACTGATGACTAACACCAAAACCTTCAGTCGTTTCATAACCCGTACCCTATATATACCTGATCCTCTTTCAGAGTTTCATTCTTTCACGACCTAACTTTTCAAAAGCTCTGAAAACCTTTCACCTTCATTAATGGCGACCATGCAACTCAAACCTCGACACAACTGTGTCGCGTACCTTACAAAATCGCCCTTCTGGACCAAATTTGAAAATGCTATAGATCTTATGGTCCACTCCCCACTAAAAACGCTTTCTTTTTAAATCCAATCATTTATGCCGATTCGCTACGTCAGTTCTGGATGAATGCGACCGTTACTGGAGAATCTATCCATTCATCTCAACTCGCATAAGGTGGTCATCTCTACTGCTACCATCCGCCAAATATTGTTAGATGATGCTGCCTACCTGTTGGATATCCTAAGCGCCAACTTGATCTTTCCTTTGACAACATGGATATCAGGGTGATCTTAGTGCTTCAACAATCCTGAAGAAACATTTTCCAGATGCTGAACGATTATTATTTCATATGGTAAATGTTTGCCTGGCTCCGAAGACTTCCTCTTGGGATCAACTGTCTTCCAGATGGCAAAGGTATTGTTCTCTATCCTTGAACAAGAACCACTAAACTCTCTGAAATAATTTTTCTTGAACTCAAGGATATGGCCACAAAACCACTTTCTAACCGTTGGATACTATATCCTCGGTTTATAATGGCCATAATAGAGAATCAGCTTTCTGCTGAGGGACTAGTTGGTCTGGGAGTCCCTGCTTTGGCTGTATTGCCGGAGGTATACTCCCGACACAACACTGACCAAACTCTCAAACAGGCTGCCAAGCTGCGCAAACCCACGCAGCTGGAACCCACAGCCTCCACCTCCAAATCCAAAGTCCTCTCCAAACCACAAAGAAGAAGCCTAAGAAAGCTACTCAGGGAATTGAGTCCCCTGTGGATGCTCCTGCTGCACCAACGCAGGTTATCTCTGCTGGAAATAACCCCCTAGAGACTGTGACTCCACCCACTGAAGCCGCTCAGGTTTCCTCTCAAAAGGAACCTGAAGCAACCACTCAAAGGGAAGCCACAATGCTGGGATCCTCCTCACTTGAGGGGATTACCATTGAAGAGCCCACCTGTCCCGGGTGCACACTGCTTCCACACCCTCTCCTGATGCAACCGCCCCTCAAAGCCCTACTATCATTGTTGCAAAAGTGCTGACGCAGTTGCATTCCTCACCCCCCACCCAGACACCAATTACTACTGGGATAACCTCAACACCTGAGGGGGAGGATCACAATGCTTCTGTCAACCCACAGCACAGGGGTTATCATGTTCCATCTTCTAGTGTAGATAAGGAGGTGCGAACTTCTGGTGAGGCTGCCACTGCTTCTGACTCAGCAAATGACCAGGATGCAGTTGGTAACATCTCTAAGTCCTCACCAGTGGCAACAGCTGATGAAGGACATAGTCCTGAGGCTGGAAGTCCCCAGAACCGAGAACAAGGGGCACATGCTACAATTGATCTACACTCAAGGCATGTTCATTCTGACTTTGTCAGGAGGTCAGGTGATTCAGTCACAACTGATGATAACCTGAGCTTCTTCTTTGATGTAGTTGCTCAAAACACCATTCTAGAGGATGAGGTTAGCAGACTCAAAGAGTTGCTGGCCAAGATGTCTCAGGATGCAAGTCCATCTGCCACCACAATACACCCACAGATGGCACCTTCTTCTGAAGGTCCCCTACACACTGAGCCAGTATATACTTCCAAGCCACCAGCCTCTGCTTTCGGCACTGATTCTCAGGAATAGAACCCACCCTGATCAATCAGTTGCTACCCTTCAAAATTCCCTACCTCTCATCACTCCCATGATCACAGATATAGTGATCAAAGCCATTGATGAGAGGCTTCCTACAATATACAACCTTGGTGGAGGAGTTGGTGACTAAATCTCTTCTACTGCTCAAACCCTTGCCTCCAATGCAACCAAAAAGGGGAGAGTCAGTTAGTTAAAGGAAAAAGGAAGAGGATAGATGGGGAGAAGGCGAAAGAATCTGAGGTTGTAAATGAGAAGGAGAAGGAGAATGTGAAGGGAGCTGAAGTGAATGAAAGTCAAAAAGACTTTCATGTCACATATCAAAAGAGAAAAGGAGAGTCTGAGAAGGAGAAGGAGCTGAAGGATATGGTGAAAGAAGCTGACGCCAACCATAACCGTTCAATGGATAAAATCATTGAGCAGTTGTATAGGCAGGGTTTGACATCAAACAACTAGACTCCGAGATCAGAAGGATGGAAACAGAGGAGATCAATTCCAGATGGGCTAGCTATGATGCCTTAGAAAGAGAAAGGCTGGAATAATGATCAGATTTATAGCTAAATACTGGGAAGATCTCTAATGGAATAAGGGCCTGGACCAGGGACAACATCTTGGCAATAACCACCAAGATTTGTTCGTCTGAAGAATACTCCAAAGGTCTAGTGATTGAGGTATTGAATGAAGCTGGGGTTGGGAATCGAAAAGAACTGACAAAATTTACCAAAGCCTCCCTTACAGCCAAAATGCTAAAACAGTCTGAACCTCAATCCTCAAAATCACTATCTCCACAACCCACTAAAACAACTCCTTTACCTCTAAACCAACCATCCAACCCACAAAACCAAATCCTTTACCTCAAAACCCATTGCCAGTGATGTACCTAGCCAAAAGAAAAGAAAGGTACTGAGGCCTGATGAAGATGAAGAGGAGGATGAAGACAGACTGCCACTCTCTGCAGTCATTACTTTGCCTAAGGCTAAACCAATGTCCATCACTCCTGCTTCTCAAATGCATGATGTAATGATAAAGATTGAAGAGACACAGATGCAAAAACATGATGAGGAAATGCTGAAAAGCATTGACAAAGCATATGCTACATCCTCTTCAATGATCAGCATGAAAAGAAGTATTAAGATTGTACACCCTTGCTAATACCTTTCAATACCAAAGGGAAAGAGTAAGGATATGGCCTGATCCTAGGGTGGCACACCGGATTGTCAAGAAAGATTCCTTCAAGATACAAGGGCCAAGTGAAGAGAGTTGTCGACGAAGACATCACTGTGGTGCTTGTAGTGTCCCCTTGGGAAATTGTTGAAGAGTTCAAGAAAGCCTATGAAGCCAAACAACCACCTCAAAAGATGTTAGAGAACAAAATTATAAAGAAGGGATTGGTTTACAAACGACTTGAAAACTTCAAACAAGAAGAGCTCAACCTGCTCTTAGAAGGAACTCATCCAGATGAGTTTGCTTATAGACAAATAACAACGGTTGAGCTCAAAATGGAAAACAGGCCAAGTACATATCTGAAGTGTATGGCCGAGAAGGATTATTTGATGGTGTGCCCGAGGTGCTAACAATGGATGAGCAAATCATGTTTTTAAGGGCTTACACCAGGGAATCATATAGGCTGATACACGGGAAGTAGATCTCATGGTTGGGGCAACAGCTCGTGTCCAAGTCCCCAATACAGAGCTCCCAACCATATCATGCCAAACAGATCATCAGAGACTCTTCTTCCAGGCCGGTACTGAAAAAGGGTCACTTCTCATCTGATCAAGAAGATAAGAGACCAATCTATCTGCCAAAATAAGTGGGACTCGTAAATAACTTAGAGGTTTTGGCTGCATTGGTTCAGGGGGAGTTTGTTGGACCAAAAGAACCAATGAGCCTGATCAGAGAAACCTCTAAGTCCCACAAGACATCACAACAGCTGAAGAAGACCTGATCAGCTGTTCTACAAAGTCTGAAGAATACAACTGCTGAAGTACGTCTGAAGTACTGAAGACAAAGACTGAGACAACAGCTGAAGATCTAAAGTCTGAAGACTTCAACAAGTACTGAAGACAAAGACTGAAGATCAACAGCTGAAAGACAAAGTCTGATGTTCAAGTACTGAAGATATCAGCTGATGTTAACAGCTGATGACAACAGCTGAAGAGGGCTTCTTCAGTTGTTGTGATGATTTTTCTTCTTCAGTAGTTTTCTTTTCCTTTCAGTAGTTTGTTTATTTTTCTTTTCAGTACTTGTAAACAACTGAAGAGGTTGTTCTTCAGTTGTTGTAGTTTCAGTAGTTTTATGTTTTTCAGTAGTTGTAAATGAGATGTTAACACTTAGGAACATTTGTAAGAAGATGTCAGTTGTTGACATCTTCAGTAGTTGTTAAACATCAGTAGTTATAAAACGGTTACATGTCACTTTCAAGTGACATCAGCCTACGTCATTCTTTTCTTTATAGGAAAGATGACTCACCTGTAATCGTGCCTTTGAGGCCGACAATCCTAATGCAATATTCCTTTTGTCGGATATTTCTCTCTCTATAACAAAATTCTTTTATCGTTTTATATCAATTGTTCTTGTTGAATTTGTCTAATTCTGAGCTATTCCGCTGCTATATCAACTGAAGAGTATGTTCTTCAGTTGTTATTGTTTCAGTAGTTTTCTTTTCAGTAGTTATAATAATAGTTAAAACTTAGCAATTTTGTAAGAAGATGTTAGAATTCCGCTGCTATACTCTCTAATCAATCAAACGTAGATCACTGATCCTAACAAGTGGTATCAGAGCAGGTTAATCATTGATTGATCTAACAATTGATCATTGAAACTGCTAATTGATATCTATGTTTGATTGAATTAGCATTTTGCAAGAACTGGTTATAGATTATTGATTTTCTGACGCTTTCGTTCATTTATTCTGAGATCTCTCTTGGTTCAATTGGTTGTTGTGTTTTGTTCTAAATCTGTTATAGCTTAATTGAATTTGATTGAATCTGAGATGACTACTCCTTCTAATGATCCTCACAATACTAGTTCCTCAACCAAGCCCCTGATGCTGGTTAGGACCGAGTATAACATATGGTAGCAAAGAATGCTTCATCACCTGTCTGTTAACAGTTCAGGTTGTTGGACATCTGTGGTACATGGACCACATAAGCCTATGGTGAACAATCCGGAACACAATCAAATGGTTCTGAAGAAGAGGGAACAATACTCTGATGAAGATCGAAAACTGTTTGAGACTGATGCTAAAGCCCATGGAATTCTGGCCATGGCACTGCCTAATGAAATCTATTCAGGGCTTATGCATCATGAAACTGCTCATGATCTCTGGAATGCCCTGAAGGAACAATTCGGTGGCACAGATGAGGTCTTAGCAAACAACAGAGAAATCCTTGCCCAACAATACGAGACATTCTCTCATAGAAAGGGTGAGACACTGACTCAACAGTTTGAGCGTTTTTCCTGCTTGATCTCTGAGCTGAAAATGGTGAAACAGGAATACACCAATAGCCAGATGAATAACAGGTTCCTCAGATCACTGCCTGAGAGATGGGACACATACACTATTGTCCTACGCTCCAGTGCAAATCTGGATAGCCTATCTCTCACCCAACTTCATGGGAAACTGCTTACATTCGAAAGAGAGGAGAGCAGAAGAGGAAACTGTCCTCATCAGGAAAGCTCACTAATGACTTTGTACCAGGGAATACATCCTTGGTTGGTCATGAGTCAAATATGCTGCATCTGAAAGCAATTATGATGAGCATATTGATTTCTCTTCAAATATTTCTCATCATGCATTTGTTGGTATTGAGAGTCATTCTGGTAGTAATAGTGACAATCTATGCTTCATCATGGATGATTTGAAAGGAATAGCTGATGATGATCTAGAAGAGATGGATATTGTGAGCCAAATGGCATTGACTGATATCAGATCTCAGAAGTTCTATAAGAGAACTGGCAGGAAATTTCCTGGACTTTCTGGCAAAACCAAAGTTGGTTTTGACAAGAGTAAGTTGAGGTGTCACAAATGCCAAAGACTGGGACACTTTGCAAGAGAGTGTAGATCAACTGGATCTAACTCTTCTGCACCCTTTGTGACTTTTCCTAGTACTAGTCCACAATACAGAGTGCAACATCCTGCTGGTTCTGGTCATCATTCACATCCTAGGTCTCCTGCATACTTTGTTCCCCAGGATCAAATGTCATATCCTTATCCCTGCTATTATATGCCTCAACCAAATCCTGTTCAAGCTCCAATTGCACAACAACCACAAGCATTGCCTGAACCACAACCTTCCCAATCTCATCAACAAACTCAACCTCAACAACACAGCTTCTTCACCCCAGGAGTTGTTGACTGGAGCAGTTTACCAGATGATTTGTCTGGTCATGAACAACTGTTCACTGGTGCTGGTCAACATGGTGGTGATAGTCCCTTTGGAAATCTAGCTCTTATGGCTTTGGATTCTGCTGATACTTCATCCACTAATGCCTCTACACCAAAGGTATCACAGGTATCCTCTGAGGCAAAAGCCAAATTATTTCTGAAACATGCATAGCAGCATTTGCATCTATTAGAGAAGCAAATGTAGCTTTGATTAACAAGAACATGAGCTGAGAAACAAACAATTTCCACAAAAAAGCTGAATTGAGTCTGTGCTTAATGAAAAGAATGATGAGATTTACAAACTTAAATGCCAAATCACAGATTATAAGGCTAGGGAAGAGGTACTTCTAGAGAAGTACAAAGATCTCAAAGAAACCCTTGCAGTCACCCAAATAGAGTGTGATCGATGGGTACAATCATGCAAAGGTTTTGAAATGCTTCTTAGTAAGCAATCTGCTTCAATTGTGAATTTGGCATTGGTTATAATCACACTGCTCCACCTACAGATTTTACTCCCAGAGCAGAGGTAGAATCTGATGGTGAGAGTAATAACCAATCCATTTCATCATGTGATCTACTTTCTGATTCAGCACTATCAGAAGTAGAAGTCAGCACTAAGCCCTCTCAAACCTATCAGCTGATGTTGATGGTTCCACTGCTGACACTCACATGATCAATGAGTTGATCAACTCAGGAGTTAATTCTAAAGTCCTGAAAGGACTTGAGGGCAAGATTAACACCTGAAGTTCAAACTCCAACTACTGCCAGTACTGAAAAGAAGAAAACTGTCAGTAGAAGAGTTTGAAGACTACTAAAGAGGAAGTTAAGAAAGCAAACAATGCTTCCAAAGCACTGAAGAGCAAGTCTTCAGTTGTTTCATCCTCTTTAGTTGATGATCAACATAAGATGAAGAAGAAACCATGTGAAGTATATGGTTTGTTCAATCATCTTACAGATGATTGCTGGTACAAAAGAGGATCCAAACTCAAACATAAAGAGGAAATAAAGACAAAATGGTTAAAATGAAAACTGAGTTTGAGACCACATTTGTATCAGCAACATCAAATCCTGTAACCCTTAAGTCCATAAAGAAATCCAAACAGGAAGGGGTTAAACAGGTAACAGCTGAGATTGCTCAAAAGAAGAAGGTGCAACATAGGAACTTATCAAACTCCAATGGCAATGTGTCTGATGAGCTGAAAGCTTTATCACAAAATCAGACACAGCTGGTTATGATGGTTCAACATCTATTGAGAAGAGTTAACCAATTAGATGCTCCTATGTTGAAACCACAGAAAAGGAGGTCCAAGCCAAAGGATTCCTCTTCTTCACCATCTTCTTCTTCTCAGGCTGTTGTTTCCAACAAACCTGTTAGTTTACCATCTGTTGATGAGAACAGGCCCAAAACCAAAAAGGTTTGGGTCTCCAAAACTAACTAATTGTTTATAATTGCAGGGTTCTTCAACATGCCAAAGTAGCATCTGGTATGTAGACAGTGGGGGATCTATGCACATGACTGGGAACAGCTCTCTTCTTCATGACTACTCTCAAGGATAGAAGGGGTTTGTTTCTTTTGGCAATGATGCTAGGGGTTACATCATTGGCAACAGCTTTGTCTCCAATGGAGAAATAAAGTTTGATGATGTTAATCATGTGGAAAATCTCAAGTACAATCTCTTGAGTGTCAGTCAAATGTGTGATAAAGGCCATGTTGCTCTTTTCACCAGTCAGAACTGTAGGATTCTATCATCCAAGTTCTGCATTTGATTGATAAGGTGTTGGATGATCACACTCACCTGAGAGCCAACAGGACAGGAAGAGTGTATGCCTTAGATTTTTCCAAGAAAATAGATCTCAGAGGCAATCCTTGCCTATTTTCCAAAGCCTCTTCTCAAGAATCTAAACTGTGGCACAGAAGGCTGGGTCATGTTAATTTCAAAAACATGAATCAGCTAATCCACAATAGTTTAGTTAGAGGCTTACCAATAAAGGAGTTCCACTGTGATGAAACCTGCACTGCTTGTTTAAAAGGAAAACAACACAAAGTCTCATTCCCTCCTATTGAAGAGCCTAAGTCCACTGCCTGCTTGCAATTGCTGCATATGGATCTATTTGGTCCTGTGAGAGTGATGAGCATGGCAAAGAAAAAATATGTCTGGTAATTGTGGATGATTACTCCAGATTTGTATGGACTTTCTTTCTACATTCAAAGGATGAGGTTGCTCAGAAGATTATTCACTTTGTGTTGTATGTTGAGAAGCAGTATTCCCTTCCAGTCAAGTGTATTAGGAGTGACAATGGAACTGAATTCAGAAACCATACACTTGATGACTTCTATCTTTCAAAGGGAATCAAAAGGCAGTTTAGCATACCAAGGACTCCAGAACAAAATGGAGTAGTGGAGAGAAAGAACAGGACCCTAATTGAAGCTGCAAGGTCCATGCTGGCTGACTCTGGTTGCCACTGACCTTTTGGGCTGAAGCTATTAACATAGCTTGCTATGTGCAGAATAGAGTCTTAGTGAATCAGAGTTGATGAAGACTCCATATGAAGTTCTCCATCACTTGGCTCCTCTAATTTCATTTTTCAAAGCATTTGGGTGTCCCTGTTTTATTCTCAACACAAAGGATCAACTCCAAAAATTTGATCCTAAGGTGGATGCAGGGTATTTTGTTGGTTATTCATCTACTTGCAAGGCATACAGAGTCTTCAACTGCAGAACAAAGATAGTTGAAGAGACTTTGCATGTGAAGTTTAATGAATCTCCTATGGACAAGATTCCACAAAACCCTGTGGAGTTGTTTGATTTGGACATACTGCAATATGTTCCTTATCAACCTCCAGCTATTGCAGATCCTGTGGATAAATCATCTTCTGCAGCATGTCTTCCACCTGGTGGTATTGATGATGATGATAATATCAATACTCACCTATTCAAGTTTAGTGACAAACTGCCTGTGTCTGCTAAATTTGATGTTCCTGTAGCTTCAGCAGTTCCATCCACAACAAATGCTGATGAGATCTCTGATTCCTCTACATCTTTAAGTTACCATCTAATTCTTGGTTTAGAGAGTCTGCATCAACATCTGCTGCTGCTGAAGGTCCTACAAACACTTGCACAGATCTCATTGTTTATCAAGAACTGAGAATCACCCAATGTCTCAGATTATTGGTGATATCAATGCTGGTGTTTCAACAAGAAGTCAATTGTCTAACTTCTGCTTCTATGCTCTCTTCATCAGTCAGCTAGAGCCAAAGAACTACCATGTTGCTTGAGAGACAATGGATGGGTTGAAGCCATGCAGCTTGAGCTCTTAGTTCAAGAAACAGCAAGTGTGGGAACTCGTTCCTCTTCCCCCAGGTAAGTGTGCAATAGGCACTAAATGGGGTTTAGGAATAAAACTGATGAAAATGGGTTATTGTTAAGAACAAGGCTAGATGGTTGTACAGGGGTTTTCACAAGAAGAAGGTATTGACTATGATGAAACCTTTGCCCCTGTAGCCAGACTAGAGGCAATCAGATTGTTCTTAGCCTATGCTGCATTCCACAATCTTAAAGTTTTCAAATGGATGTCAAAAGTGCATTTTATATGGTAAAATAAAGGAAGAAGTTTATGTGTGTCAACCACCAGGTTTGAGGATAATAAACATCCTGAATGGGTGTAAACTTGATAAGGCTCTTTATGGGTTGAAACAAGCTCCTAAAGCCTGGTATGAGACACTTTCCACTTTTCTTAAGAATAATTTCACTAGAGGCTCCATTGATAAAACTTTGTTATTAAGAAGGTGGATCAGCATAAGCTACTTGTTCAGATTTATGTTGATGAAATATTTTTGCATCCTCTGATCCCCAGTTGTGTGATGATTTTACAACATTAATGAAAAAGAGGTTTGAAATGAGTGCAATGGGAGAATTATAGTTCTTTCTAGGCTTGCAAATTAAACAAAAGGCTGATGGAACCTTTATTCATCAGTCAAAATATACAAAAGATCTTTTGAATAAGTTTGATTTACAAAACTGTAAGCCCTGTTCTACTCCCATGTGCAACACCACACAACTGGATGCTGATCAGAAAGGTAAAGTTGTCGATGAAACACTTTACAGATGTATGATTGGGTCCTTGATGTATTTAACAGCTTCTAGACCATATATTATGTTTGTTACATGTGTTTGTGCTAGATTTCAGGCTGCTCCTAAAGAGTCTCATTTGATTGCAGTCAAGAGAATATTAGATATTTGCAAGGTACACAATCTCTGGCTTTATGGTATTCCACTGGACACTCTTGCAAATTAGTTGCTTTTTCACATAGTGACTATGCAGGGTGCAAGTTAACTAGAAAGTCAACTTCTGGTGGTTGTCAATCCTAGGCAACTGTTTTATTTCTTGGCAGAGTAAGAAAAACATCTGTTGCTACATCAACTGCTGAAGCCGAGTACATTGCTGCTGCAGTTGCACTTCTCAGGTACTCTGGCTTCAGAACCAACTTCTGGATTATGGTTACAGAGACTAAGACTCCATTATTAATGGATAGTGCTTCAGCTCTGTGTATTGTCAAAAATCCAGTCCAACACTCTAGGACCAAACATATAGAGATCAGACATCACTTTATTCGGGATTGTTTTGAAAAAGGTCTGATTGATCCTAAGTTTGTGCCTAGTGCTGATGAGCTTGCAGATATTTTTACTAAGACTTTGGATAGTTCTACTTTCCAAAACCTTGTGTTAAGGCTTGGTATGCTGCAGCTAGAATAAGTGACAAACTACTGATGATTTCAGTATAATTACTGGTGATCATTGGTAACCTGTCACATATAAGTACTGATGAGTTCTTTCACCTTCAGTAGTTTTTATAACTACTGACGGCTAAATGCCTCACAAGTACTGAAGTACTTTCTGTTCTAAACCACTGATGTAGTTACAACTACTGATGTAGTACAACTACTGAAATCAGTACAAACAGATAAGTACTAAAGTCCTATGAAACACCTGAAAAGCAGATGCAAAGTCTGATGAGTAAGTGTTGAGGATAGTATGAAACAGCTGAAAGGCTATGAATTGACGAAAACTCCTGAAGAGAACTTTCTCTTCAGTTGTTTCTACAACTGCTGTTTCATTCTAAACAACTGATGCAAAACCATGTCTTCAGTAGTTTTATAACTACTGATGACTAACACCAAGTCTTCAGTTGTTTACAACAACTGATGACAAAACCACTGTCTTCAGTAGTTTCACAACTACTGATGACAAACACCAAGTCCTCAGTTGTTTCATCATCTGAAGTCAAAACCATGGTCTTCAGTAGTTTTCTAACTGCTGATGCCTAAAACCATGACTTCAGCTGTTTCAACGTCTGAAAGGGTAATACCATGTCAACAGTCGGTTTAAAACTACTGATGACTAACACTAAACCCTTCAGTCATTTTCTCACCCCTACCCTATAAATACTTGTTCTCTTCTCGAATGTTTCATTAGCCGTTATTTTCTAAGCTTCTCTCTCTCAAACATGGCGTCTGAAACCGACATAACTGCGTTGCTTACCTTACAAAGTCAGCTTTCTAGAACAAATATGATAATGCCATTGATAATGGTGGATTCCCCATATCGCACAGCCTTTCTCTTGAATCCGACCATTACCCTGAATCCCTCAGTCAATTTGGTCAACTGTTTTGTTCACACTGATGAGTCTAACGGCAAATCTCTGTTCGGTCCCTTGTCAAACAGAAACCAATGGTCATTACAGCCGACATCATTCGTCAGGCATTACACTTACACGACTCCACCACTGTGACTGAATACCCAAAGGGCACAACCGATATGTCCTTTATCAATCATGGGTGAAGGTGATCTTCGGGCTACAACATTTTGAAGAAGCATTTCCATGATGCTGAGAAATTTATTTTCACATGGTAATGTCTGCTTAGCCTCCAAGACATCTTCTTGGGATCAAATGTCATCCCAATGGCAAAGGTATTGTATTCTATTCTAGAACACCAACTGCTAAATTTTTCTGAAATCATGTTTCTAGAATAAAGAACTTGCTAGAAAACTGCGGCAAACCGATGGCCATTATATCCTAGGTTTCTGATGGCCATTATTTTGGATGAATTAAAATCTGATGGCCTTGTTGGCCTTGGAGTCCCTGCACCAACTGTTTGGCTAAGGATACTCCAGGCACAACTCAAACCTTACTCTGAAAGAAGCTGCCCGAATGCTAAAGCCCAAGCACAGGGAACCCACAGCTTCCACCACAGAACCAAAGTCCCCACTAAACCAAAACCAAAAACACCCCAAAACAGCTATTCAGGGAGATGAGTCCCTGAAGATGCTCCTGTATCTAGGCAGGATATACATGCTGGTTTAAAACCCCCAGCAGTATCAGAGACTCTACCAGCCATAGCCGCTCAGGATTCCTCTCAAAAGGAGCCTACAACCACCACGAAGGGGTAACCACACATTGGGATCTTCCTCACTTGAGGAGATTGCCATTGAAGAGCACCATCCTCCCCAGGTGCACACTGCTTTTTTCCCCATCTCCCCATGCAACCGCCCCCCAAAGTCCAAACATAATATTGCAAACATGCTGACTCAGCTGCATGCCTCTCCTCCCTCCCAACAACCACCAACAACGGGGAGACCCACAGATGTTGGGAAGAGGATCACCATGCTTCTGACAAACCACAACACCGGGGTTTACAAGTTCTATCTCCTAGTGTGGATAGGGAGATTAGAACATCTAGTGAGGCTGCCACCCCCTCTGTATCAGCACATGATCAGAATGAGGCTGGTAACATTGCTAAGACCTCACTAGAGGCAACAGCTGATGAAGGACACAGTCCTGAGGCAGGAAGTCCCCAGTTCCAAGACAAAGGGGCACATGCTAAAACTGGTCTACACCCAGTGCATGTACATCCTGCTACAAGCAGGAGGTCAGGTGATTCAGCATCTGCTGATGATGACCTGGGCTTTTTCTATGACGTTCTAGCCCACAATACCATCCTGGAGGCTGAGGTAAGCAGACTACAAGAACTGCTTGCCAAGAAGTCTCAGGATGTAAGTCCATCTGCCCCCACCAACCCACAGATGGCACCTTCATTTGAAGGTCCCCCACACACTTTACCCTCTCACTTCACTAAGCCTCCAGCCTCTGCTTTTGGCACTATCTTTTCGGGACAGAACCCCCCTGAGCAGATGGTTGCTGCATTCCAACAATCCCTACCTCTCATCACTCCCATCATCACTGACATTGTTTTTAAAGCCATTGATGAGAGGCTCTCCTCAAGTCTACAACCACTCATTGATGATGCTGTGCACAAGAAACTTTCTGCGGTACTAACCCCTGCCACCAATGCATCCAAAAAGGGGGGAGTACAGCAGTGAAAGAAAAGAAAGAAAAAGAACTGAGGATGAGAAGGCACAAGAGCAAACAGGAGTTGGAAAAGGAAAAGGAACAACAACTGATCACTTAGAAAAGAAAGAAAAGTGCTGGTGATCAACGAATGCTAAAGAAAAATCCTTGGAAGAGTGGTAAAAGATGCAGATGAAACACACAGCCGATCCATGGACAAAATCATTGAGCAACTCTTCAAGCAAGGCTATGATACAGCACACTAGACAGTGAGATCAGGAGGTTGGAAGTAGAGGAAATTCAAAACAGATAGGCTGGGTACAATGTGCTGGAGAAAGAGAGATTGGAGATCATGATTCGATTAATAGCCAATACTTAGGAAGATCACTGATGGAGATTCAGTCATGGACCAGAGACAGCATTCTGGCTATAGCCCCCAGAATCTGTTTGTTTGAGCAATTTCATAAGGGGATAATCATTGAAGCACTTGATGAGGCTGGGGCTGGAAAAAGGTTTGAAATGGCAAGACTCACAAAAGCCAAACTCACAACAAAATACTTGAACAACCTTCCCAATCACCCACTCAAAAACAGCCTACCCCTCAAATCTCCAAACCAATCTCAAAACCCAAATCCAAACATCCTCAACCTTCAAAACCATTCCTTACCACAAAAACCAACCCAACCATCATCCGGTGATGCACCTAGAAGGAGGAGAAGGGTGCTGAGGATAGAAGAAGATGAACAAGAAGAGGATGAAGATGATAGTCTGCCACTCTCTGCTGTTCTAAGCTACCAGAACCCAGGAGTCAACTCATGATCACACCTGACTCACAAAGGGAAACGGTTAGAGTCAAAATAGAAGATGAGAACAACAGAAAGCAGCACGATGAGCAACTACTGAAGATGGTTGACAAGGAATTTCCTCAGTCATCATCTATACAAGCCATGAAAGGGCATGCTCAGAGGCTGTACACTCTCAGACACACATTTCAGTATCAAAAGGAGAGAGTGAGAGTATGGCCAGACCTAAGGTGAGTTCTAGAATCCACAAAAGATCCATTCCACATAGATACAATGGCCAGGTTAGAAAAACAATAGACTCTACAATCATGTTGGCCATTGTAGTCTCACCATGGAAATAATCGATGAATTCAAGAAGGCTCATCAATCAAAAATGACCCCTCAAGCCTTACTGGAAAACAAGATGATCAAAAAGGGGTTATTATATAAGAACTTGAAGACATTAAGAAGAATGAGCTCCAGTTACTTCTTGAGGGCACTCATCCTGATGAGTTTGTCTATAGGGAGATAACTACTAGGAGTTGAAGAATGGCAGGATGTAAAGTACTTATCTGAGTACTATGGTCCAAAGTTCTTCTTTGAAGGAGGAGTAGAAGAAATCTCCAAGGAGGAACAGGTTGTTCTCCTTGAGGCCTATGTTCGAGAGTCGTACAACTCATCATGGGGAAGTAGATCTCATGAATGGGGTAACAACTCTGTGTCCAGTTCCCAAAACAGAGTTCCCATTCATACCTTGCCAAACAGATCTCTAAGATTTCTTCCCAGGCCAGTGTTATATGGGTCATCTTCTCAACTGATCAAGAAGGAAAAATACCAACCATTCTGCCAACAATAAGTGGGACATCAATAAAGTAAAGGTTTTGGCTGCATTGGTTCAGGGGGAGTTTGTTGGACCAAAAGAACCAATGAGCCGGATCAGAAAAACTTTAAGTCCCACAGACATCACAACAACTACTGAAGACCAAACAGCTGAAGAAACAGCTGATTACAAAGTCTGAAGACACAAGTGCTCAAGACAAAGTCTGAACACAAGTACTGAAGACAAAGTCTGAAGACACAAGTGCTGAAGACAAAGTCTGAACACAAGTGCTGAAGACAAGTCTGAAGACACAAGTGCTGAAGAAAAGTCTGAAGACAAGTGCTGAAGACAATCTGAAGACACAAGTGCTGAAGACAAAGTCTGAAGACACAAGTGCTGAAGACAAAGTCTGAAGACACAAGTGCTGAAGACCAAAGTATCAGACGTTGTCACAACAGCTGAAGAGTCTTCTTCAGTAGTTGTGATGGTTTACCTTACAGTAGTTTCTTGTTTCAGTATTTGTAAAACAACTGAAGAGTATGTCCTTCAGTTGTTATTGTTTCAGTAGTTTTCTTTTCAGTAGTATAATAATAGTTACACTTAGCAATTTTGTAAGAAGATGTCAGCTGTTTGACATCTTCAGTAGTTGTATTAACTATCAGTAGTTTGTGATAAATTCTGTTAGATGTCACTATCAAGTGACATCAGCAGACGTCACATCTCTTATATAAGAGGTGTCGACCTAATTGTATTGTGACATTCCGTTACCACGAAAGCGAATATTGAATGAAATTTATTTGCAGAATTCTCTCTATCTATAACCTTTTGTTCTTACATTGAATATCCTTTTGTTCTTGTGAATGGCTAATTCATTGTTAGAATTCCGCTGCTATACTCTCTAATCAATCAAACATAGATCACTGATCCTAACACATTGTCTGTTCCAAAACACTTCTACTATTTTTTAAAAATTTTTAAATAACTTAAAATGTTGATTATCGTCTAGAATGCTTTGATACGAATTGCTGGACCATTGAAAGGATGGTCACATACACTTCATCTATAATGAGGAGAGTGTTCATAACACTTAAAAGATCAAATAGGGAACCATGACTTTGGTCATGATACTAAGAGCACAAGTAACCAAGAGACAAAAACTTATGAACAATAACAATGTTGTTTGGTTTTTAGGATTGCAGTATATTGCTTCTCAAGTTCTATTACAAGTGTTATAAAGCAATGTAAATAATTTATAAGGAGTTAAGATACTTTACACTACATCCTACACCCGACCATACTTGAAAGGCCAGCTGGATACGTTTGATCTAGACAACAAAATCAATGTAGCGTCCAAAAGGCAGATATGCCTTTTAGTAGAGCTTTGGAAGTCTTTGTCTTTGAAGTTTCGAATGACTTCAGGTTTGGCTTTGGATGATATTGGTCTTGGCTTCGGAAGATTGCACACATACAATATTTCTGTTGTATCTATGAAACTTCCGAAGCATTCTTCTTCAGTATTTGTGTAGCATGCATGCAGAAAGACTTGGTTGCTTCAGCCTCTATACATATTCTCTACAAACTCCCCCTAGGCTGATGCTACCAAAACTCTTGCACACATCAAATATCAATAGTCCTCATTAGGATAATAACGAGCCCTTTCTTCATGAGATGATCAGGATTCTTCAGACTGTCAAAGTATCTTCTCATGTCAAAGAGATCATGCAGAGGCAACTAAAACATGTTTTGCCAAGTGTAGACATTCTCAATGCCATGATCTCTAATAACATGCCACCTTTTAGGATTTGTAGTGTATGTCTAGGATAGGATGGGTCTTTCTGATGCTAGAGGATCTATTGGAATGGGAGATGATGGAGCATCCTTTGGATGCACATCCTTAGGATATTTTGACTCATCCTGAGATTCAGAAAAGGATGCAGTCTTCTTCTTTGGCTTTGGTTTAGAAGCCATCCTCTTCTGTTTCTTTACAACTTTTAACTAAGAAGACTGGCTTGTAGTACTTGATTGATCTTCATTGTCTTTCTTAACATGAAGTAGAAAGTTTACAGACTCAAGACCTCAATGTACAATTACCAAAAGCATGGACCTTTTCACCAACTCATGAAAGTTGGTGACTTTACAGAGATGTAGCGGAAAGGTGTCCAGCTTTATGGAATAGTACATCAGATAAAGCATGTTACTAGAAGTCTTCGGAAGAAATCTGTCTTCAAGAGTTGAGGCTTCGGAAGACTTTGTCTCTAAAGCTTCGGAAGACTTCATCTTTGGCTTCGGAAGATATTGTTCTTGGGTTCAGAAGATTTCACATGTAGAATATTCTTATTGCATGGGTGAAACTTCCAAAGAATTCTTCTTTAGTACTTGTGTAGCATCCATGCAGAAAGTCTAGTTGCTTTAGCCTCTATGCATATTCTCTACATAATCTCGTCCCGATAGCATCATGGAATTTCGTCCAAAATTTGGATGTAAACCGAGCGTCACGATTAAACACAATAGACACGGTTACACCATGACGAGCTACAATCTCTTTAATGAATAGATCCACTAATCTTAGATGAATATGTTGCATGGATCAGTAGGAAGTGAGAACTCTTCGTCAAATTATCAACTGTCACCCATATGGCATCATACCCCCTCGCGATACGCGGTAGCTTCGTAATAAAGTCCATGGTGATATGCTCCCACTTCCACTCGGGTATATCCAAAGGTTGGATCTTCCCGTACAGCTTCTGATGCTCAGCCTTCACTTGCATTGAAGTAAGGCATTACTCAGATACTCTGCTACATCGCGCTTCATGCTCGGCCACCAATAATCTTTCATCATATCTTGATACATCTTAGTAGCACCGGGATGAATGGGCTATCGAGTGTTATGAGCCTCATTCATGATCTTTCCACGTAAATCACCATAACTAGGAAACCACATCCTTCTGAATCGGGTCCTTACACCCAGTGTGTTTTCACCCAACTCCGCGACTACACCTCTCATCCTTTCAGAGTTATGATGATATTCTTTCAACGACTCATCTTGAAACTCCTTGACCTGCTTCATCACATTAGAGGTCAAAACCAACATATAAGCTGTTGGACCAAAAGAACCAATGAGCCAAGATCAGAAAACCTCTAAGTCCCACATGGTATCATAACAACTGCTGAAAGCTTCATCAGCAGTTTGACAAGTGCTGAAGACTTCAACAGCTGAAGATCAAGTGCTGAATACTTCAACAGCTGAAGAACTAAAGTGCTGAAGTACAACAGCTGAAGAACACAAGTACTGAAGCTGAACAGCTGAAGAACACAAGTACTGAAGCTGAACAGTTGAAGAACACAAGTACTAAAGCTGAACAGCTGAAGAATACAAGTGCTGAAGCTGAAAGACCAAAGTACTGAAGTACAACAGCTGAAGAGTTTACAAGTGCTGAAGATCAACAACTGATGTACAAAGTCTGAAGACAAAGACTGAAGACATCAGCTGATGATATCTACTGAAGTCATCAGCTGATGAAACATCTGAAGGTCAAAGTCTGAAGATCAAATACTGAAGCCTCAGTAGTTTGTCACAACTGCTGAAGAGTACTTCTTCAGTAGTTGTGATATCAGTAGTTTTATATTTCTAGTTTCAGTAGTTTTGTAAAACGACTGAGAGCTTGTTCTTCAGTCATTGTAGTTTCAGTAGTTTTATATTTTAGTAGTTATAACAACTGATAACACTTGGAACTTTTTGTAAGAAGATGTCAGCTGTTTTGACATCTTCGTAGTGTGTTTCAGTTGTAATAATCTGTTAGATGTCACTATCAAGGACATCATCAGACGTCACATCTTTATATAAGAGGTGTCGACCTAATCATAATTGTGACATTCTGTTACCACGAAAGCGAATATTGAATGAAATATATTTGCAGATATTCTCTCTCTCTCTATAACCGTCTTTGTTCTTTATTGAATATCATTTTGTTCTTGTGAATCGACTAATTCATTGTTTGAATTCTGCTGCAATACTCTTCAATCAATCAAACATAGATCACTGATCCTAACAAGTGGTATCAGAGCAAGGGTAATCATTGATCGATCTAACAATTGATCATTGAAACTGCTAATTGAATCTGTGTTTGATTGATTAGCGTATTTGCAAGAACTGGTTATAGATAATGAATTTCTGCCGCTTTCGTTCATTATTTTGAGATCTTCTGGTTAAATTGGTTGTTGCGTTGTCTGTTCTAAATCTGTTTTAGTTTAACTGAATTTGATTGAATCCGAAATGACGACTCCTTCTAATGATCCTCACAATACCGGTTCCTCAACCAAGCCTCCGATGCTGGTTAGGACCGAGTATAACATATGGCAACGAAGAATGCTTCATCACCTGTCTGTTAACAGTTCAGGTTGTTGGACATCTGTGGTACATGGACCACATAAGCCTATGGTGAACAATTCGGAAACAATCAAATGGTTCGAAGAAGAAGGAACAGTACTCTAATGAAGATCGGAAACTATTTGAGATTGATGCTAAAGCCATGGAATTCTGGCCATGGCACTGCCTAATGAAATCTATTCAGGGCTTATGCATCATGAAACTGCTCATGATCTCTGGAATGCCCTGAAGGAACAATTCGGTGGCACTGATGAGTCTTAGCAAACAATAGAGAGATCCTTGCCCAACAATATGAGACATTCTCTCATAGAAAGGGTGAGACACTGACTCAATAGTTTGAGCATTTTTCCTGCTTGATATCTGAGCTGAAAATGGTGAAAAGGAATACACCAATAGCTAATGAGAGCACAGATTCCTCAGATCACTGCCTGAGAGATGGGACACATACACTATTGTCCTAACGCTCCAGTGCAAATCTAGAAGGCCTATCTCTCACCCAACTTCATGGGAAACTGCTTACATTTGAAAGAGAGATAGAGCAGAAGAGGAACTGTCCTCATCAGGAAAGCTCACTGATGACTTTGTACCAGGCAATACTGCCTTGGTTGGTCATGAGTCAGAATATGCTGCATCTGAAAGCAATTATGATGAGCATATAGATTTCTCTTCAAATAGTTCTGATCATGCATTTGTTGGTATTGAGAGTCATTCTGGTAGTAATAGTGACAATTTATGCTTCATCATGGATGATCTGAAAGGAATAGCTGATGATGATCTAGAAGAGATGGATATTCTGAGCCAGATGGCACTGATTAATATCAGAGATCAGAAGTTCTACAAGAGAACTGGCAGGAAATTTCCTGACTCTCTGGCAAAACCAAAGTTGGTTTTACAAGAGTAAGTTGAGGTGTCACAAATGCCAAAGGCTAGGACACTTTGCAAGAGAGTGTAGATCAACTGGATCTAACTCTTCTGCACCCTTTGTGACTTTTCCTAGTACTAGTCCACAAAACAGAGGGCAACATCCTGCTGGTTCTGGTCATTATCACATCCTAGATCTCCTGCATACTTTGTTCCCCAGGGTCAAATGTCATATCCTTATCCCTGCTATTATGTGCCTCAACCAAATTCTGTTCAAGCTCCAATTGCACAACAACCACAAGCATTGCTGAACCACAGCCTTCCAATCTCATCAACAAAGTCAACCTCAACAACACAGCTTCTTCACCCCAGGAGTTGTTGACTGGAGCAGTTTACCAGATGACATGTCTGGTCATGAACAACTGTTCTTAGGTGCTGGTCAACACGGTGGTGACAGTCCATTTGAAATCTAGCTCTTATGGCTTTGGATTCTGCTGATACTTCATCCTCTAATGCCTCTACACCAAGGTATCACAGGTATCCTCTAAGGCAAAAGCCAAATTATGTTCTGACACATGCATAGCAGCATTTGCATCTATTAGAGAAGCAAATGTAGCTTTAATCACAAGAACATTGAGCTAGAACAAATAATTTCCAAAAACAAAGCTGAATTTGAGTCTGTGCTTAATGATAAAAATGATGAGATTTACAAACTGAAATGCCAAATAACTGATGATAAGGCTAGGGAAGGAGATACTTCTAGAGAAGTATAAAGATCTCAAAGAAACCCTTGCAGTTACCAGGTAGAGTGTGATAGATGGGTACAATCATGCAAAGGTTTTGAATGCTTCTTAGTAAGCAATCTGCTTCCAATGTGAAGTTTGGCATTGGTTACAATCACACTGCTCCACCTACAGATTTTACTCCAAGAGCAGAGGTAGAATCTGATAGTGAGTGAGTGATAGCCAATCCATCTCATCATGTGATCTACTTTCTGATACAGCACAATCAGAAGTAGCAGTCAGCATCAAGCCCTCTCTGAACCTATCAGCTGATGTTGATGGTTCAAATGCTAACACTCACATGATCAATGAGTTGATCAACTCAGGAGTTAATTCTGAAAGTCCTGAAAGGACTAGAGAGCAGGATTTAACACCTGAAGTTCAAACTCCAACTGCTGTCAGTACTGAAGAGAAGAAAACTGTCAGTAGAAAGAGTTTGAAGACTACTAAAGAGGCAGTCAAGAAAGCAAACAATGCTTCCAAAGCATTGAAGAGCAAGTCTCTAGTTGCTTCACCCTCTTTAGTTGATGATCAACCTAAGATGAAGAAGAAACCATGTGAAGTATGTGGTTTGTTCAATCATCTTACAGATGATTGGGTACAAAAGAGGTTCCAAACTCAAACAAAAAGAAGAAATTAAAGAGAAAATGGTAAAATGAAAACTGAGTTTGAGACCACATTTGTATCAGCAACATCAAATCCTGTAAACCTTAAGTCGTCAAAGAAATCCAAAAAGGAAGGGGTTAAACAGGTGACAGCTGAGAGTGCTCAGAAGAAGAAGGTGCAACATAGGAACTTATCAAACTCCACTGGCAATGTGTCTGATAAGCTGAAAGCTTTATCACAAAATCAGACACAGTGGTTATGAGGTTCAACATCTGTGGGTAGAGTTAACCAACTAGATGCTCCTATGTTGAAACCACAGAAAAGGAGATCCAAGCCAAAGGATTCCTCTTCTTCACCATCTTCTTCCTCTCAGGCTGTTGTTTCAAATAAACCTGTTAGTTTAATATCTATTGATGAGACCAGGCGCAAAACAAAAAGGTTTGGGTCTCTAAAACTAACTGATTGTTTATTTTTGCAGGGTTCTCCAACATGCCAAAGTAGCATCTGGTATGTAGACAGTGGGGGATCTATGCACATGACTGGGAACAACTCTCTTCTTCATGACTACTCTCAAGGAAAGAAGGGATTTGTTTCTTTTGGCAATGATGCTAGGGGTTACATCATTGGTAAAGGCTTTGTCTCCAATGGAGAAATCAAATTTGATGATGTTAATCATGTGGAAAATCTCAAGTACAATCTCTTGAGTGTCAGTCAAATGTGTGATAAAGGCCATGTTGCTCTTTTTACCATCAGAACTGTAGGATTCTGTCATCCAAAGTTTTGCACTTGATTGACAAGGTGTTGGATGACACTCTCCTAAGAGCCAACAGGACAGGAAGAGTGTATGCCTTAGATCTTTCCAAGAAAATAGATCTCAAAGGCAATCCTTGCCTATTTTCCAAAGCCTCTCTCAAGAATCTAAACTGTGGCACAGAAGGCGGTCATGTTAATTTCAAAAACATGAATCAGCTTATCCACAATAGTTTAGTCAGAGGCTTACCAATAAAGGAGTTCCACTGTGATGAAACCTGCACTGCTTGTTTAAAAGGAAAACAAACAAAAGTCTCATTCCCTCCTATTGAAGAACCTAAGTCCATGCCTGCTTGCAATTACTACATATGGATCTATTTGGTCCTGTGAGAGTGATGAGCATGGCAAAGAAGAAATACTGTCTGGTAACTGTGGATGATTACTCCAGATTTGTATGGAATTTCTTTTACATTCAAGGATGAGGTTGCTCAGAAAGTTATTAACTTTGTGTTGTATATTGAGAAGCAGTATTCCCTTCCAGTCAAGTGTATCAGGAGTGATAATGGAACTGAATTCAGGAATCATACACTTGATGAATTCTATCTTTCAAAGGGAATCAAAAGGTAGTTTAGCATCCCCAGGACTCCAGAACAAATGGAGTAGTGGAGAGAAAGAACAGGACCCTCATGAAGCTGCAAGGTCCATGCTGGCTGACTCTGGTTTGCCACTGACCTTTTGGGCTGAAGCTGTCAACATAGCTTGCTATGTGCAGAATAGAGTTTTAGTAAATCAGGGTTGATGAAGACTCCATATGAAGTTCACCATCATTTGGCTCTTCTGATTTCATTTTTCAAAGCATTGGGATGTCCCTGTTTTATTCTCAACCAAAAGGATCAACTCCATAATTTGATCCTAAGGTGGATGCTGGGTATTTTGTTGGTTATTCATCTACTTGCAAGGCATACAGAGTCTTCAACTGCATAACAAAGATAGTTGAAGAGACTCTGCATGTGAGTTTAATGAATCTCCTTTGGACAAGATTCCACAAAACCCTATGGAGTTGTTTGATTTGGACATACTGCAATATGTTCCTTATCAACCTCAGCTGTTGCAGATCCTGTGGCTCAATCATCTTCTGCAGCATGTCTTCCACCTGGTTGATGATGATGATGGTGATATCAATACTCACCTATTCAAGTTTAGTGACCAATGCCTGTGTCTGCTAAACTTGATGTCCTATAGCTTCAGCAGTTCCATCCACAACAATGCTGATGAGATCTCTGTTCCTCTGCATCTTTTGAGTTACCATCAAATTCTTGTTTCAAGAGTCTACATAAACATCTGCTGCGCTGAAGGTTCTACAAACACTTGCACAGATCTCATTGTTTATCAAGAACTGAAGAATCACCCATGTCTCAGATTATTGGTGATATCAATGCTGGTGTTTCAACCAGAAGTCAATTGTCTAACTTCTGCTTCTATGCTCTCTTCATCAGTCAGCTAGAGCCAAAGAACTACCATGTTTCTTTGAGAGACAATGGATGGGATGAAGCTATGCAGCTTGAGCTATTTCAGTTCAAGAAACAGCAAGTGTGGGAACTTGTTCCTCTTCCCCCAGGTAAGTGTGCAATAGGCACTAAATGGGTGTTTATGAATAAAACAGATGAAAATGGGATTATTGTTAAGAACAAGGCTAGACTGGTTGTACAGGGGTTTTCACAAGAAGAAGGTATTGATTATGATGAAACCTTAGCCCCTGTAACCAGACTAGAGGCAATCAGATTGTTCTTAGCCTATGCTGCATTCCACAATCTTAAAATTTTTCAATGGATGTTAAAAGTGCATTTTTATATGGTAAAATAAGGAAGAAGTTTATGTGTGTCAACCACCAGGCTTTGAGGATAATAAACATCCTGAATGGGTGTACAAACTTGATAAGGCTCTTTATGGGTTGAAACAAGCTCCTAGAGCCTGGTATGAGACACTCTCTACTTTCTTTAAGAATAATTTCACTAGAGGCTCCATTGATAAAACTTTGTTTATAAGAAGGTGGATCAGTATAAGCTAGTTGTTCAGATTTATGTTGATGATATTATTTTTGCATCCTCTGATCCCCAGTTGTGTGATTTTACAACATTAATGAAAAAGAGGTTTGAAATGAGTGCAATGGGAGAATTACAGTTCTTCTAGGCTTGCAAATCAAACAAAAGGCTGATGGCACCTTTATTCATCAGTCAAAATATACAAAAGATCTTTTGAATAAGTTTGATTTACAAAACTATAAGCCTGTTCTACTCCCATGTGCAACACCACACAACTGGATGCTGATCAGAAAGGTAAAGCTGTTGATGAAACACTTTACAGATGTATGATTGGGTCCTTGATGTATCTAACAGCTTCTAGACCAGATTATGTTTGCTACATGTGTTTGTGCTAGATTCAGGCTGCTCCTAAAGAGTCTCATTTGATTGCAGTCAAGAGAATCTTAGATATTTGCAAGGTACACAATCTCTGGGTTTATGGTATTCCACTGACACTCTTGCAAATTAGTTGCTTTTTCAGATAGTGACTATGCAGGGTGCAAGTTAACTAGAAAGTCAACTTCTCGTGGTTGTCAATTCCTAGGCAACTGTTGATTTCTTGGCAGAGTAAGAAACAAACATCTGTTGCTACATCAACTGCTGAAGCCGAGTACATTGCTGCTGCAAGTTGCACTTCTCAGGTACTCTGGCTTCAAAACCAACTTTTGGATTATGGCATTACAGAGACTAAGACTCCATTCTTAATGGATAGTGCTTCAGCTCTGTGTATTGTCAAAAATCCAGTCCAGCACTCTAGGACCAACATATAGAGATCAGACATCATTTTATTCGGGATTGGTTTGAAAAAGGTCTGATTGATCCTAAGTTTGGGCCTAGTGCTGATGAGCTTGCAGATATTTTTACTAAGCCTTTGGATAGTTCTACTTTCCAAAACCTTGTGTTAAGGCTTGGTATGCTGCAGCTAGAATAAGTGACAACTACTGATGATTTCAGTAGTAATTACTAATGATCATTGGATCATTGTCACATATAAGTACTGATGAGTCCTTTTCCCTTCAGTAGTTTTATAACTACTGATGGCTAAATGCCTCACAAGTACTGAAGTATTTATCTGTTCCAAACTACTGATGTAGTTAAAACTACTGATATAGTTACAAACTACTGAATCAGTATAAAAGATAAGTACTGATGTCCTATGAAACACCTAAAAATCCGATGCAAAGTCTGATGAGTAAGTGTTGAGGACAGCATGAAACAGCTGAAAGGCTATGAATTGACGACAACTACTGAAGAGAACTTTCTCTTCAGTTGTTTCAACAACTGCTGTTTCATTTTAAACAACTGAATCAAAACCATGTCTTCAGTAGTTTTATAACTACTGATGACTAATACCAAGTCTTCAGTTGTTTACAACAGCTGATGACAAAACCACTGTCTTCAGTAGTTTCACAACTACTGGTGACAAACCAAGTTCTCAGTTGTTTCAATCATCTGAAGTCAAAACCACGGTCTTCAGTAGTTTTCTAACTTCTGAAGCCTAACACCACGACTTCAGCTGTTTCAACGTCTGAAAGGATAATACCATGTCAACAGTTGTTTAAAACTAGATGACTAACACCACATCCTTCAGTCGTTTCTTACCCGTACCTATAAATATCCTGACCTAATCCTTCAAGCTTCATCTTCTTCAAACCTAACGTTCTCTCCAAAACTTCTCTATTCTCAATGGCGTCTATGCAAATTAAACCGCGACACAACTGTGTTGCTACCTTACTAAATCGTCTGTCTGGGCTAAGTTCGATACTGCTATCGATCTTATGGTTCAGTCCCAATACAAAACGGCATTTCTTCTGAATCCCATACTACATGCCGAATCCCTCCAACAATTTTGGATGAACGTTACTATATCACTAGGGAGAACAACACACCATCTCTCCAGTCGGTCGTTAACAAACAAAGAAGTGGTCATCACTCCTGCAATAATCCGCCAAATCTTTCTCTGGATGATGCTATTCTCCTGCTGGATTCCAAGGGCACCACAGATCTATCCTTTGCCCAACATGGATATCAAGGCAATCTCAGTGCCTCCACTATCATGAAGAAACACTTCCATGACGCTGAACGCCTAATTTTTCACATGGTGAATGTATGTTTGGCTCCTAAGACTTCGTCTGGGATCAAATGTCGACAAAGTGGCAGCAGGTAATGTACTCTATTCTTGAGCAACACCGTTAAACTTTTCAGAAATTATATTTCGGAGCTCAAGGATATGGCTAAAAAACTAACTGCCAACCGTTGGATACTATATCCACGGTTCATAATGGCCAAAATAAACCAGCTTAATGCTGAGGGACTTGTTGGCTTGGGAGTCCCTGCTACGGCTGTTCTGCCAGAAGTATACTCCGGCACAACTCTGACCAGACACTCAAATTGGCTGCCAAGCTGCGCAAACCCACGCAGCTGGAAACCCACAGCCACCACCTCCAAATCAAAGTCCCTACCAAACCCACCAAAAAGAAACCCAAAACGGCTACTCAGGGAATTAAGTCCCCTGAGGATGCCCCTGCAACAAACGCAGGAGATATCCACTAGTCCAAACCCCCTAGTGGATATAAGGATCTTCCAGCCATAGCCGCTCAGGATTCCTCTCAACAGGAGCCTGCAGCAACCACACAAGGGTACCTACATATCTGGGATCTTCCTCACTTGAGGGGATTGCCATTGAAGAGCACCAACCTCCCTAGGTGCACACTGCTTCTATCCCTTCACCCCATACAACCGCCCCTCACAGCCCAACTTTAATAGTTGCACAAGTGCTGACTCAACTGCACTCCTCACCCCCTCCCCAGAACCACTTACTACTGGGAACACCTCTACATTGAGGGGGAGGAACACAGTGCACTTGAGAACCCACAGCACAGGGTTTACACCACTTCTATCTCCTGTTGTAGATAAGGAGCTTAGAATATCTAGTGAGGCTGCCACCTCTTCTGAATCAGCACATGATCAGAATGAGGCTGGTAACATTGCTAAGACCTAACTAGAGGCAACAGCTGATGATGGACATTGTCCTGAGGCTGGAAGTCCCCAGTACCAAGCACAAGGGGCACATGCAACAACTGGTCTACACCCAGTGCCTGAAATCCTGCTCTAAGCAGAGGTCAGATGATTCAGCTTCGGCTGATGATGACCTGGGCTTTTTCTATGATGTTCTTGCCCAGAACACAATCCTTGAAGAGAAAGTTAGTAGGCTGCAAAACCTACTTGACCAACTCCACAAGGAGAAAGACAATCTGCCTCCACCAACCCACAGATGGCACCTTCCGTTGAAGGTTCCCCAAACACTGAGCCACTCCAAACTCAGCCACCTGCCTCTGCTTCAGGCTCTATTTCTCAGGAACAGAACCCTCCTGAGCAAATAGGTGCTGTACTTCAATATTCCCTCCCTCTCCTCACATCACACACCCAAATCACTGATATTGTGACTAAAGCCATTGATGAGAGGCTTTCCTCAACTTTACAACCTTGATTGATGCTGCTGTGCAAAAGACACTTTCTGCGGTACAAACCCCTTCCACCAATGCATCCAAAAAGGGGGAGAGTACTGCAGTGAAAGAAAAGAAGAGGAAAAGAACAGAGGAAGAGAAGGAAGAGAAGCAAGCCCAAGAGGAGGAGAAAGAACAGCAACCACTGCTCACTTACAAGCGAAAGAAAAGTGCTGATGATCATATTGCTGAAGACAAATCCTTGGAGCAGCTGGTAAAAGAAGCTGATACTACACACAGCCGATCCATGGATAAAATAATTGAACAACTCTTCAGGCAAGGTTTGATACAGGCCACACTGGATAGTGAGATCAGAAGGTTGGAAGTGCAAGAGATACAAACCCGATGGCTGGGTATGATGCTCTTGAAAAAGAGAGATTGGAGATCATGATCCGCTTCATTGCAAAATATTTAGGAAGATCTTTAATGGAGATTCGCGCATGGACCAGGGACAGTATTCTGGCTATAGCCACCAGAATCTGTCTGTCTGAGCAATTCACAAGGGGATTATTGTGGAAGCCCTTGATGAGGCTGGGGCTGGTAAAAGGTTGGAGATGGCTAAACTCACAAAGGCGAAACTTACTACAAAGATGCTGGATCAACCTTCCCTTCCACCACTCAAACACAACCTACCCCTCAAATCTCCCAACCAATCTCTAAGCCAAAATCCAACATCCTCATTCTTCAAAACCAATTCCTTCACCAACCCAACCATCATCCAGTGATGCACCTAGAAGGAGAAGGGTGCTGAGGATGGAAGAAGAAGAGAAGAGGAGGATGAAGATGATAGTCTGCCACTCTCTACTGTTCTAAAGCTACCAAAACCCCGAAGTCACCCATGATCACACCTGACTCTCAATGGGAAATGGTCAAAGTCAAGATAGAAGATGAAACAGCAGAAACAACACGATGAGCAACTGTTGAAGATGGTTGACAAGGAATTTCCTCAGTCATCATCTATTCAAGCCATGAAGGGCATGCTCAAAGGCTGTACACTCTCAGGCACACTTTTCAGTATCTGAAGGAGAGAGTGAGAGTATGGCCAGACCCCAGGGTGAGTTCTAGAGTCCATAAAAGAACTATTCCACACAGATACAATGGCCAGGTCAGAAAAACAATAGATTCTACCATCATGTTGGCCATTGTAGTCTCACCTTGGAAATCATTGATGAATTCAAGAAAGCTCACCAAGCAAGATGACCCCTCAAGCTTTACTAGAAAACAAGATGATTAAGAAGGGGTGTTATATAAAAAGCTTGAAGACATCAAGAAGAATGAGCTCCAGTTACTCCTTGAAGACAACCATCCTGATGAATTTGTTATAGGGAGGTAACTACAGTGGAGCTGAAAAATGGCAGGACCATGAAGTCTTATCAGAGTACTATGGTCCAGAGTTCTTCTTCGAAGGTGGAGTAGAAGAACTCTCCAAGGAGGAACAAGTTGTTCTCCTGAAGCCTATGTTCGAGAGTCATACAGACTCATTATGGGGAAGTAATCTCATGAATGGGATAACAACACTGTGTCCAGTTCCCCAAACAGAGTTCCCATTCATACCCTGCCAAACAAATATCTGAGATTTCTTCCTAGGCCGGAGCTTACATGGGTCATCTTCTCTACTGATCAAGAAGGAAAAAGACCAATCTTTTGCCAACAATAAGTGGGATAATAAATAATTTAGAGGTTTTGGCTGCATTGGTTAGGGGAGTTTTTTGGACCAAAAGAACCAATGAGCCAAGATCAGAAAACCTCTAAGTCCCACATGGTATCATAACAACTGCTGAAAGCTTCATCAACAGTTTGACAAGTGCTGAAGACTTCAACAGCTGAAGATCAAGTGCTGAAGACTTCACAGCTGAAGAACTAAAGTGCTGAAGTACAACACTGAAGAACACAAGTACTGAAGCTGAACAGCTGAAGAACACAAGTACTGAAGCTGAACAGCTGAGACAACAAGTACTGAAGCTGAACAGCTGAGAATACAAGTGCTGAAGCTGAAAGACCAAAGTACTGAAGTACAACAGCTGAAGAGTTACAGTGCTGAAGATCAACAACTGATGTACAAAGTCTAAACATAGATTGAAGACATCAGCTGATGATATCTACTGAAGTCATCAGCTGATGAAACATCTGAAGGTCAAGTCTGAAGCATCAGTACTGAAGCCTCAGTAGTTTGTCACAACTGCTGAGAGTACTTCTTCAGTAGTTGTGATATCAGTATTTTATAAATTTCTAGTTTCAGTAGTTTTTGTAAAACCGACTGAAGAGCTTGTTCTTCAGTCGTTGTAGTTTCAGTAGTTTTATATTTCATAGTTATAACAACTGATACACTTGGAACTTTTTGTAAGAAGATGTCAGCTGTTTTGACATCTTCAGTAGTTGTGTTTCAGTTGTAATAAATCTGTTAGATGTCACTATCAAGTGACATCAACAGACGTCACATCTCTTATATAAGAGGTGTCGACCTAATCATAATTGTGACATTCTGTTACCACAAGCGAATATTGAATGAATTATATTTGCAGATATTCTCTCTCTCTATAACCTCTTTGTTCTTTATTGAATATCATTTTGTTCTTGTAATCGACTAATTCATTGTTTGAATTCCGCTGCAATACTCTTCAATCAATCAAACATAGATCACTGATCCTAACATAAGCCTTCACCCGAATTGGCTAGGGTCTTTCCTTTTGGCTAAAGGCATGTAAGGATCCATAAGTCTGATGCAATCAAAACATTCATTCAAGCATTCAAAGTTTCTTTACATGCATGCAATGAAGTACTGAAGTAGAAATGTTTCGGATGTTTTACATCTTACACATTAAATTGTAAGGCCCCATTCCCGGGACACTTACAGCTGGTCAATTATCGCACATAAAACATATAATTACATTAAATTGAAATAAACGTTATAACGGAAACATTAAAAACAACATTTTCATTAAAAATGCTTTTGCAAAATAATACAACATTCGCTACATAATTTCATTTGTTGGCACTACAATGCAAAAACATTAGACAAAAGAATGTCATCCAAAAGAGCCATGTAGCCACCCCGTGCCATCCTCAGCAACTTTACCTGCCAACTGGAAAATGCATAGAAAAGTCAGCGTTGCTGAGTGAGTTCTAGTTTAAAATAAAACATATTTTACTTTCGTTTAAAACCGTTCTTTACATTTGTATGTGCACACATCATATGTACACATGGATAATATTGTTAATATCTCCATCATTCATTCGTTAACTTTCATTATTTACTTCATTTGGACGTTCATCTTTACTTCTTTACATCCCATCAAACACCATGAATTTTACCCCCCGTCACGCATAAAGCGGGTACTGGGCCAAGGTCTATCATAGACCCCCCATCATGGTGCTCAGTAGCTGACCACAACACTTACGGTAAATTCAGGTGTACCATTGTCATGTGCTATACGCCACTGTCACGCATAAAGTGGGTACTGGGCCGAGGTCTATCATAGACCACCCCATCACGGCGCTCAACAGCCTAACCACAACACCTAGGGTAAGTGACAAAGGTTCCATCAAATGGTCGGTCATAAAGACAGACCCCGGTGGTGCATCCCTCTAGGGTAGTTATCCCACACACCGTTAAACTGACACTCTTCATTGAGTGTGTTTCTCTATACAGTGCTTGCAAGACTTTCTTTACCATCTTTTATTCATTAACGCATGCATTCTATCATTATGTTCCTCTTTTCTTTAACTTCCCCTTTACGTTACATAGTACTTTTCATTTCATTCATTAATATTCAACGTAAAGCCATGGGAAATAATAAATTATAATAAGGAATCAATCAAGAACATACAAACATCACCATCATACATGCATAACAAGCATCATACATACCATCATACATCAATCATACATAATATGTCATCATCATATATCATTCATGCCCATCACATCATCTATGACCTCAACAATCAGCTTTCATGAACCCTCGGGAACCTCCCAAGTCAAAACCTACATGTGCATTTTTTCCCCGAAATTCAGAAATTAAATGAAGTCTTCATCCACATTTTCTATTGTTCATCTGCATTTCTTATTGTTCATCTGCATTCATTTGTTCTTTCGCATTTCTTTTGTTCATCTGCATTTCCTCCGGTCGCACAACTTTCATCCGCATTAACTTGTTCATCTGCATTAACTTATTCATCCGCATTAACATGTTCATCCGCATTAACGTTTGTCGCATGGCCATCCAGGCGAATGAGGCCATTTTAGGCGCATGAGGAACACTTAGCACATGAGAAACTTCCGGTGCTCAGCATTGTTGGGACGCATGACCAACACTAACCATTTTAGGGCAAATTATAGAGCATGAGCACTATGCAGGCGCATGAGTGCTTAGGCGTATGACCTATCCTGGGCGCATGAACACTTAGTCAAAATTTTGCCTATTTCTAGGTGCATGCCCACTATATCGGTGCATGAGGTTTCGAGAGCATGGGAACACTTAGGCAGATTTCCATACTAGGCGCATGAACCCTATTTGGGCGCATGAGCAGCCTATTTCACACTTAAACATCATAATTGAGTCCCCAATCATACTCAAACTTATTCTAAGCTTAAGTCTTGCATTCTAAGCCATAGAAACATACACATAACATCATGAAACATGAAAATAGCCCAAAATCAAATCCCACCCATAGCATACACACATACATACATACGGGTATGAAACCCAACTTTTTAAAAAACGTAAATACATGCATTTGCAGGCCTAAAATAGTTAAAAACATGTAATAAGGGGGTTCTACAAGTCACCTTTGCAGCCTCTTCGGTAAGACTTCTTTCAAAACCCTTTTGCTACAAGTTCACCTAGAAACCCACCAAAAACACACACAACCGAGCAGAGAAACACGTATAAGCATACAACCATAGCAAGGCCAGCTAAGAACACTTAAACACATGAATTTTTACCTTGAATTCACACTTTTCTTTTTGCTCTTCTTCAAATAGAATGCTCTACACTTTCTCTCTCAAAAATCTCTAATGAAAAGGTGTAGGCAACCAACATCGCCAATCGTCACCTTTTACACATACTTTTTAAAGATTTTTTCCTTTTTGACACAATTGGTCCCTTTACTTGAGCTTTATTTCTTTTCCTTATTTTTCTTTACTTTATTCATCTTTCCTCGGCTCTTATAAATAACCGTGTGTTACAAGTCCACCCCCTTGTATAGGTTTCATCCCCGAAACCTGTTATTCTTCGAACAAACGTGGGTAATGTTGTCACATCTCTTCTTCAGTCTCCCATGTAGACTTAGATCCCTTTCTATGCTTCCACTATACATGCACAAGAGGAACCACTTTATTCCTTACCCTCTTCTTTTTACGATCAATGATCTCCACTAGTTTCTCAACATAATTGAGCCGTTCATCTACCTTGATATCCACCAGTGGTTCGACCATATCTTTGTCTAATAAGCACTTTGTCAGATGAGATACATGGAATGTCAGGTGAATTCCCTTAACTCATCTCGTAACTGCAATCTATAGGCCACCTCTCCTACTCGAGCAATGATTCGAAAGGGCCTATGTATCTTGGGCTCAAATTGCCCCGCTTTCTAAACTAAATGATACCTTTCCAAGGTGACACTTTCACATACTCTATCACCCACCTGGAATTCAATGGTCTACGTCTCTTATCAGCATACAATTTTGCCTATCTTTGTGACTACGACATGTCATAGCTCACGTCCTTATCTATTACAAAAGGATAAAGTAAATGAAGTAGAAAGTTTACAAACTCAAGACCTCAATGTACAGTTACCAAAAGCATGGACCTTTTCACCAACTCATGAAAGTTGGTGACTTTACATATATGCAGTGGAAATGTGTCCAACTTTATTGAATAGTACATTAGATAAAGCATGTTACTAAAAGTCTTTGGAAGAAATCTCTCTTCAAGAGTTGAGGCTTCGGAAGACTTTGTGTCTAAAGCTTCAGAACACTTCATCTTTGGCTTTGGAAGATATCGTTTTGGCTTAGGAAGATTTCACACATAGAATATTCTTGTTGCATGGGTGAAACTTCTGAAGCATTCTTCTTTAGTACTTGTGCAGCATGCATGCAGAAAGTCTTTGGTTGCTTCAGCCTCTGTGCATATTCTCTATAAACTCCCCCAGGTTGATGCTACCAAAACTTCAGAAGACTTCAGATATCAACAGTCCTCATTAGGATGATAACCAATCCTTTCTTCTTTAGATGATCAGGATCCTTCATACTGTCAAAATGTCTTCTCATGTCAAAGAGATCATGCAGAGGCAACTGAAACATGTCTTTCCAAGTGTAGACATTCTCAATGCCATTATCTCTAATGACATACCACCTTTCTAGATTTGTAGTGTATGTCCAGGACAGGATGGCTCTTTCTAATGGAAAAGGATCTATTGGAAAGGGAGATGATGGAGCATCCTTTGGCTGCATATCCTTAGGATGTTCTGACTCGTCCTCAGGTTTAACAAAGGATGTAGTCTTCTTCTTCTTCTTTGGCTTTGGTTTAGAAGCCATCCTTTTCTATCTCTTTACAAATTTTAACTGAGAAGACTGGCCTGCAGTACCAGATTGATCTTCATTGTCTTTCTCAGTTGGGTCTTCAACACTCACAGGTTCAGATTGAGAGTGAGTTTGACCCTGCTGTGGATCAAAAGATGAAGCTTGCTAAGATTTAGCAGGGGATCCAGGTTGTGATGTCTCTGGTTGTTCAACCTCAACCTCCACTTCAGGTGGGGCTTGACTTGGAGGCGAATGTAAGTCAACCAGCTCTCGACTCTTGATCTTCTGCTTGATCACCCTGATATGCTCATCCATAATGGATAGAGACATGGGGCCAAGTCTCCTTGTATAGAATCCATACATCTTTAAGAAGCTTATCATCCTTTATCTGTCAGAAGATTTCTTCATGCTTTTATGGATGATGGGTCTTGACCTAGTAGCTTCTTCCCTCAGCTTTCTTTTATTTGTCTTTCTTTCTTTGATTATCTCAAGTCCAAGTTATTTGAGATACTCAAACTTAACATAGTCATAAGACAAGGGAAGAAGTGCTTCTTCCTGGTAGAGGCCTATGGCACTCAGGTAGTTGATCATCTTTATCCTTTCTTCATATTTATCTACCTGAGGTTCTTGTTGAACCACATCCTCTTGTGTAGGACTTTCTTGAACTGGGGAGAGGGTAGGCACATGCTTGTATAATCTTTTCTTTCTTCTCTCTTCTTTGATTTGTACTAACAGCTCTACATCTTCAGCCTGCTTCTTCTCCCTTGACCCTTCCAAGTCAACTAGTTCATTTAGCTCTTCTAAGGGGAGAGAGATGACTTTGTTTATGCCATATTTCCTTGTCTGCAGATAGTTTATCCTGACTGCCCTTAACTCATCATTTTGAGTATCTGGTCTGGGGGTAGCCCTGATAGTAGACTCCATGAATCTTGCAGACCCTAAAGAGGAACCTTCTCCCCTCAGCTTCATTTTCCTCTCTATCTTCTCCTCCTCAATCTGCTTAGATGTCATCTTTCTTTTCCTTTTGTCACTCACAAACCTTTGTGACTCAGGGTGGAGAGAGTTTTTGCCTTCATTGCTTGATGCAACTTCTGAGCTTTGGCAAGAGAGAGGTTGAAAAGCACCTTCACCAGCAGGTGTCTCAAAAAGGGCATTGATCTCTGCAATAGTTGTTGGTGATAAGACTGGGCTCTGAGGTTCTATCACTGAGCCTTCAGTTAAGGTTTTCCCTATGAAGCTAATCTTTGGGTCTGCCTCAACATCAAGTTGACTGATGACATTGCCTGATTCCCACAGTCTTCTTCTTAGGCTGAACTCTCAATGATCCTATCTTGGATTCTTTGTGCTAAGTTGTCAGCTTGTCTTGATTAGCTTGGATTGACAAGTGGCATGTTGACTAAATCCAGACTGTCATAATAGTTCAGGTTCTAAAAACTAAAGATCTCTTGTTGTCCCTAAACTTTTATGATGATTAGGGCTCTCCTGTTGCTCTCATACCTCCACCCAAAGCTATGATTGGAAGATGGTGGAGATGACTTAGCCCTTGGTATCCCATCCTCAAACAGGCTCTATGTGAAGGAGTCTGTGTAGTCCACATCAATATGGACTTGAGGAGGTTGCTGAGAATGCAAAGTTGCAAGTGAGGATGCTGAGTCCTTAGTGTCCATTCTCTTTAAAGATCTCCCAGGTTCTATACCTGTAATGACTTTCTCCCCCTTTTTGGTAGCATCACCCACTTGCATAGATGAGCCGAGAATTGCTGATCACAAGCTCAGCCTGACATTCTGTCAAGTTAGTTATGAGATCCTTGATCTAAGTCCTATAATTTGTGTGCTCATGTTTTAGAACTGAAATGGTTCTCTGTAAATCTTCTCTCTTTAGCTTATAGTCATTTTCAGCCTTTCTAAAAATAGCATTTAAATGTTTAAGGACTCAAGATCAGATCTCATCTCTAAGTTATAGGACCTGTACGTGTTGACTTTAGCAATACATTCACGAGTACAAAGATGTTTCATACCCAGAATGAGATTCATCTTCCACCTGAATGCTCCAGTCAAAGCCTTCTTCTTCAATAGCAATTGCAGCTTGCTGCTTTGGCTTCTCATTCTGGGTGGCTTTATCAGTGCAGTTTGGTCTGGACTGTGCTTGGCCACTATTTGTTCTTAGTGCCTTGCATTCCGTGGTTTGTGGCCCATCAAGTTACAGTTCTAACATTTGACTCTGCTCTTATGAAGTCCAAACTTTCCACTGGTTGTATTACTGGAAACTTCCTATCCACTTGTAGAACTTCTTGGCTTTGTTTGTGAGAAGAGCCATTTGCTGGACTATCTCCATATACTCCAGACCATCTGGATGCATAAAGTCCAGGTCTTCAAGGGTGAAGAGAAAGCTCCAAAACCTTTCATCAAAAGACACAAAGGCTTGAAAAGAACTTGTCTCTTGGAATGGGCTTCCTTGAGTATAGTTCTCCCTTGGTGTCTTAGGGAAGGTGATGAAAGGACCCTTTTGTGAGTTGTCAGGGTAGCATATGAGATGATGTTGGGGTTCTATGCAATCTCTTACAATCATATGAAGGGCTGAACCCATTTGATTACTGGAGTTGCAAGATGAACCTTGCATGTTCATCTCCATCTAGTAACCACTGAGAATCTCATACGACTATGTCAAGGTGAGAGTCTTCAGGTTCTAAGTTCTCTTGATAACAACACAGAGAGGACATGAAATTCCATACAATATCTCTATTCTCAAGAGCTACTCCACCATCCACTAGGGTATCTACAATCTAAACATACCTAAAGTATTGTTGAGTCATTGTCTCACATGCTTTAAAGGTAAAATTTTCAATGTGCTGCTTTAGAAGGTCCTTCTTGTTCTCCTTAGCTTGATAGGAACCCTCATACATCAGTTTCAATGCATCCCACAATAGCTTAGCTGTTTTGCATTTCTTGAAACCTCTGTATACAGAGTTTGGAAGAGTAGTCTGAAGCGTTGTCATGGCCTTTTGGTCAATCTCTACTCTCTTTCTATCTTCATCTGAGTAGTAAGCCACAGCCTTGGGGATCATACCACCTCGAGCAGCAGAAGTGGTGCTTGGTATGTAAGGTCCATTGATAATAGACTCCCACATTCTTGATTCTAGAGACTTCATAAAGGCTTCTATTCTTTGGTATCAAGAGTCAAAGTCATCTAGAGTAATCAGTGGGGACTTTGTCATGGTTCTAGTTTCCATATCAAATTTAGAAATAACTGCCATTTGAGATGTTAAGTATTTTTTGTGTGTGAGGGATCTTAAGAAGGTGAGATCTTACATCAAGAGCCTGGAATGCTCTCATACCAATTGCAGGACCGGTGACGGGTATGCACTTACAACACACAAATACAATGAGGAGAGTTGTTAAGAACACTTAACAGATCAAAAAGGGAACCGGTTAACCTTTGGTAAAGATGCTAAGAACACAAGTAAATAAGAGACATAACAAGATGGCAAAACACTAAAGTAATTGGTTTTCAATAATGTTGTATATTGCCTCTCGAGTTCTATTACAAATGTTACAAAACCATATCAGAAAGTTACAAGTACTTGAGATACATATACTACATCCTACAATCAACCATATTTTGAATGCCAACTGGATACAAATGACTAGACAACAAACAAAATCAAATGTAGTGTCAAAAGGCAGATTGCCTTTTGACTAGTGACTATGACATGCCTTAGCTCACATCCTAATATCTTACAAAAAGAGTAATGTACATAAAGTAGAAAGTTATAGACTCAAGACCTCAATGTATAGTTACCGAAAGCATGGACCTTTCACCAACTTATGTAAAGTTGGTGTCTCATCAGAGTTGTAGCGGAAAGGGGTCCATCTTTTTGTAAAAGGTACATTAGATAAAGCATGTGTTCAAAAAGTCTTCGAAAGAAATCTGTCTTCAAGTATTGGCTACAGAAGACGTTCTCTTTGAAGCATCGAAAGACTTCATCTTTGGTTTTGGAAGATATTGGTCTTAGCTTTGAATGATTTCACACTTAGAGTATTTTCTAAGGCAGAGTGTGAAACTTCCAAAGTATTTCACGTTAGTACACTTGTGCATGCATGCACGAGAGACTTTTGGTGTTTGGGCTGCATCAGCCTTACCTTTAATACATACATCACGTGACATATCTTTTGTACTTATGGATTGATTATTATAATTATAAACTGGCCCAAGTGTGGGTGGGATATACGGACCTTCAATTATTGATACCCATAAGTCAGAATTAGTGTAATTTACATGATTCTTGAATTTAATTTTCCAAGATTTAAAATTCCACGTTGTTTCTAACTGTGGAGGTTAGTATGATGATCCACCAAAGTTACTCATTTTTAGTTAAAGTCTTACATTTAATTAAAATGGAGTTTCTTTTGAGTAATGAACTAATCAGTGACAAAACTTTATTAATGAATAATTAAGTAATTGAGGTCATATATCAGTTAACCCTTTTAATGATATTTGAATATCAAATCAAGGATTTTGTTAATGTATTCGTTTAATTAATTTGAACAATTGATGAATATCCATCAATTACATAGATATATGAGTCAATTAATGTGAATATAGATCTAAGTTAACCGAGCAATGAAATAGTACTCGCAGAATTGATTAATCAGTATTTTATTGTTTTAGAAAAATCGTTTCCCACCAAAACAATTTTGCTTAGGAACAATAGATCTAATCAAACTAATTGACAAATCTAATGAAATAAGTAAACAATTAAAAAATTCTAACACCGATAGATCAATCGATCTAAATCAATTACCACTTGGCTCTGATACCATGTGTGAATCTAAGGATTACAATGAGGAATTATTAGTGTTAGATTGGAAACAAGTTAATGATTGCAGAATGCTTATTAACCGTTGTTTAATTGTTTAACTAATAAATATCAAACTGAATAAATATTAAATATAAAGATCAAAATGATATCAACACAATAAGTAAACGGACAAGATTTTATTCACAAGAACTTTATTAAAACTTGTTACTGATTATAGATGAATGAACAATGAATGTTGTGAATAAAGATTGCTTCGAATGTGTTGATGTTTGTGATGTATTGATGTGACGGCTGCTAGTTTTTGTGTTTGATTGATTGTAAGAATGGATGTGATGTTTGGTGTTTGCCGTCTAGCTGCTCTAGTCTCCCGAGTGTCACGTGTATTATGATGTATAATGGGTTAAAAAGGTGAAAACACTCGCCTACGAACTTGTGCTTTGGTTACATGTTAAACCCATGAGTTAAAGCTATTATTTCAATAATTTTTAGTGTATTAGGTGTAGGAGGTGATGTTAATAGTTGAAAAATAATAAATGTATTATTTTTTTACTTGTTGTGCTTGTTTGGGGACCCGAAAAGGTGGTAAAATGATCTTAACATAAGAAAATTAGGAATGACCATGTTAAAAATTATAACAGACTATAAAAGGGTTATTAATGTGATATGGATCAGATTTGTTGATTAAATGTTCAAAGGATATATTAAAAGGAATTTTTAGTTAAAAACGAGTCTTAACCGGGTGATTTCTGAAATAAAATCTTGGAAATAAAAGGATAAATCTAAAATCTATGAAAACCATATTATTTCAGTAATTTGAGATCTTTAAGTCTTGAATTTGGTGAAAAATTGGTCAAACACGTTTTTGAACAGTCGGTTTCGGATAAAAATGTGTTTTAACGATTTAAACATAAAAATTAGACTTTAAGCTAAAAGGGGCTTAAAAATACATTTTTAACAGAATAGAAACTTATCATAAAGTTCATAAAATTATATTTAAAGAATAAATACTTAAGAACAATAAGATTTACTACTTCACTACCATAACCGTTAACTTAAATCATAAGTTTACTAACTCACATCAAAATTCTTGATAAAGTGGGACTCAACTTAATAAAAATGTACTATTTAACCCCCAAGGTAATGTAGTGGACCATAAATGTCAAATAATGAACGAAAGCAAACTTTAGGGTAAAAATTGTAAATATTGAAACTTGAGGGGCAAAACTGTAAATTTTACCAAATCTATATTAATCAATCCCTTTGGACTAGTAATCAATTGGTAAGCTTAATTATACTTATATAATTAATCAAATGCGGTAAAACCTATCGATTTTTCTAAGAAACCATAACTTTCCATACGAGTCTTTGCAAATCTAAGCTTCTTAAACATTTAACTCTTTTTAACACACTAGTACAACTTTTATGACCTTAGAGATAGTGGCATATCAGTTAATATTGCTTGGTAGGGTTCTAGACCTGAAACTTTCCCAATACACAACAAATCTATTGCTTGAGAACTAAGGTGAGTTGTAGTGTTCCCTTTTTAGTGTTGTTTTTGGGATGAAGCATGCTCTGTTTAAACTGAATATATCTGTGCTTGTATGTTGTTGTATTTTGTGGTAATGTTGATAACAACTATACTTGTATCATAGTCATTAATTCTTGTGTTAGCCTCTTGTTTATATGGGTAGATCTACTTGAGGAATCCCCGCACACAATGCCTTCCGTGATGAACGGGAAGGGTACCACACTGATATCGTGCGGGGTTGTTTGTGGCATGTAACAAGTGATAGGATCTCAGCATCTAGTTTGATCGATTCGAATGATTTCAGCAGCGGAATAGAGTACCAACTAGCATAATTCGAGCAAGAATACCAAAGATATAGCAATGAACAGATTTAGTTATAGAGAGAGAAAGTTTCTGCAAAAGGAATATTTCATTCAATCACACGCTTTGGCATGGCTTTCGCAAAATTACAATTTAGGTCATTCTTCCTTATATAAGGAAAGATGACGTAGGCTGATGTCACTTGATAGTGACATCTAACCGTTATTTAACAAACTACTGAAACACTAAAAGTACTGAAGATGTCAAGCAGCTGACATCTTCTTACAAGAAGCTAAGTGTTTACTTATTACAAAACTACTGATAAGAAACTACTGAAACTACAACGACTGAAGAACAAGATCTTCAGTCGTTTTACAAAACTACTGAAAGTAAAAACATAAAACTACTGATAAACACAACTACTGAAGAAGTACTCTTCAGTTGTTGTGACAAACTACTGAAACTTCAGCACTTGGTCTTCAGACTTGAACTTGAGACGTTTCATCAGCTGATGACTTTAGTAGATGTCATCAGATGATGTCTTCAGTCTTTGTCTTCAGACTTTGTACATCAGTTGTTGATCTTCAGCACTTGTGGACTCTTCAGCTGTTGAACTTCAGTACTTTGGTCTTCAGCTTCAGCACTTGTATTCTTTAGTTGTTGACCTTCAGTACTTTGGTCTTCAGCTTCAACACTTGTGTTCTTTAGCTGTTGGACTTCAGCACTTTAGTCTTCAGCTTCAACACTTGTGTTCTTTAGCTGTTGAGCTTCAGCACTTTAGTCTTCAGCTGTTGAAGTCTTCAACACTTGTCGAACTGCTGATGAAGCCTTCAGCAGTTGTTGTGATATCATGTGGGACTTAGAGGTTTTCTGATCTTGGCTCATTGGTTCTTTTGGTCCAACAACAAGTTTTTATAAGATAATATGGTGAACCATCTAGCAGGTATGGTGCACTAATTTAAGGCTTAGTTCTCCTAATGGGGATTGCACCGGTAACACAAATTTTAAAGAGGCTAATCGGGGATGAGTACAAGGTTGATCATGATCCCCACACCAATGTTACTATGACTTTTAAATCAAATGTGGATTCTATGGAATCCTTTTTTTAAACATTAAGCACTTTAATTCACTAACTTTTTAATTGACATAAATTTCTTTTGAACATGTTTTAGGTAATCCTTGATGGGAGTCTAGCTGGTGTAGAAGACCTTGACCTGGCACCTTGATCCATGGCATTGATTGTTGTGTTTTTATAAAATTTTTTAACAATTTAAATTTATTGTATTTCGGAACTATCAAACAATTTGTACCGATGAAATATGTACTTGTATTTGGGTGAGGTACTTTACTTTCCAGCACTGTTTTCTTTAATATGTAATGTCATGCGATGTTCTCTTCTTATATGCTCTTCTGATGGTTGGTTTGCCTTGTCATATGTTGTTGCTAGTCTGTGACGTCCCTCCAACCTTACTTGGGCCTGGGGAGTGATAGATTGGTATCAGAGCCAAAGGTTATATAGAAGTCGAAAATGCTATAGTAGACTCTATGCTACAACCCTAATACCTTCGGACCATCTTTCTGGAATTGTGTTGGGATGATCGGGTTGGGTAAATACATGATGATAAACATAATCATGAATTTGCCAGTCATGTAAATTCTAACATCGACGATTAGGTGATAATTGGATCTTTTCTTTTTCAGACTAGTGATTCGTGAAAATTTTCTTTGAGTGGTTCAATTTTTTTTTCTTTAATTAAATTATTTTACCCGTTACTATATGATAGAGTTACTAATTATTGATATCATCAATTACTCATACTATTGATTATTCATACTACTCCCATCACTACTACAAGTACTACTGTTTGTCAAGACCGTTTACGTACGGAGGACTAACTGATTATGCGTGTATACCGACTCAAATAGTGCGTAATTCTATTTTATTGGAAATCCAATGAGGGAGAACACAGTTAGATTGATCTAACGATTAATGAAACGTTATGAATGATTAGAACATGATCAACTATGATCTATGAACTTGTAACAGTTTTTCTTGAGTCTCTGGAAGGCTAGGGTACGATTATGTGCGTAGGTATTCGAATTGTTATGTTTTTCCACGAATTAGGTGGTATTTATAGGTTAGGGTTTTCCATTCATATGACTGAATCATTAGCATGGTTCAGTCGAGCGACTGAAGCATGCGATTGACCCATGTGCACAACTGAAGGTCTAGTCGTGCGACTGAGTCAATCTTATGTCTCAATGGTGCGACTGATCCAGTCTCCTGGTTCAGTGATGCGGCTGGTCCATTAGCATGAAGTATTCATGCGTATGGTCCATTAGCATGGTCCATTTGCATGAGAACTTCACACGCTTAAGTTTGAACACGTTTCTCAATCATTATTGACTAAGAACTATGTACAATAACCTCAAACCAATATAATTAGTTCAATATACTTTATTACACAATAAACAATGCAATATTAAACAATATATGCATCAACCACACATTGCATTTCATTCATACTCGTTCAATTACATATTTGTAAGACATGATAGACATTTTACATTAAGTTCCTAAACTAGATACATATGTATCAACAAACTCCCCCTTGGACCTAGTTTACATCATTGTCTAACAATCTTCATCAGCTCTTCAAATTTCTTGTACTTTTCCTCTCTTGTAAAACTGGCATGTGTCTCAAATGCAAAACATAGCCTTGTCATATTTTGAAACCGGAGGGCTTGTATAATATCCTGCGAGTCATAGAATTGTGGCCACTTGTTTAAAGTATAAACATAATCAGCAAACAAGTTAGTCAACCACATAGGGTCAAATAACCGTATAGTATCTATTTGGCTCTTCTTTTGTAAGACTATGACCACTTCACCTGTTCTCCAATCGTAGTACCACTACTTGAAGAGTGGAGTGAAGTCTTGTGGCATTTCCCTTAGAGGGATTTTCGACATTGTGCACCGAGGACTCCACTTTAGCACTACCTTAGGCTTTCCAGTAATGCGATCAAGATCAGACCGTCTGTTGTACCTCTTCGGTTTTTGAGGTCTGAAGTTAACCCACCTAGTGTGGTACTCTTTCCTTAAAGCAGCATCAAACCAGTCTGACATTTTTCTTGGGTCAACATACAACAACTTTAGACGTGCCAGCTGGTTGAGCTCAAAACCAGGAAGAGTCTTTAGATCGTGTGGAAATCTAAAGTTCTCTATGCCCTTTTCTCTCTTCACTGGATATACATTTAGATCCTTAAAATAAGCCCATGCTATGATCTTGCCTGACACCTTTAGGTGTTTCTTGACTTTGTACAGCTTGGTGTAGACATTAGGCTTTTGTGCAGTGCGCATGGCTTGGATCTCAGCAAAACAAGCTGCCCATTCAGCCTTTTAGACGTCAACATCAGCGTTTAAGGCTTGGGCTTGACCCTTATTCTTCTCAGACTCTTTCTCAATGTGATCCAGCTTGTAAAATGTATCACTAATAAGAGTATCACCCATGTTCGAGACTCCATTTCCCTCTCTGTCAGCGTACTCTGGATAATGGTCAGCAGTGACATCCTCTATCTCTATTTCATCTATGTCATTGAGCTCATCGTCACTTGTAACTTTAAAAGTAAGAGCGTCCTTGACAATCTCGTCCAGGTTGAGCTGGAACATCTTAGCAAGCTGTTCATGAGTAAGGTCATAAATGATTTCTCCTTCTTCAGGAGTATAGCTTACAGACCTTCTAACTATCCATTGCAAATCAATAATCATTGTAAGTTGAGACTTGATTTGCTGAAGGGGAGTAACATCATACTCATCTTGCTAAGATGTTTGATGTGCTTGATTTAAACATGTAACACATCAATTGTTAGTAATTAATCAAGACATTCAAACATTTGATAAAGATATATAACATTAATTACATAATATTAATACAAGATTCAAGTACAAAGCTTTCACATATACATAAACTTCTAAGCATTACTTTTGTCTTGATCGGACAGAAGATGAAGCTCCTCAGTCTTGATTTCACTTTGTACATATGTCTTGATCGTGAGCTAAGGTAGATGCAGCTGCATCTCCTTCTTCATCATCACCATCATTCTGCCTTACCCTTGTCCCTTCATCTTCACTGGCCTCATCATCATCACTATCATGATCATCTTCATCATCATAATCATCATCATCCCCTTCTCTTATCTTAAGTGGATCATCTTTTGATCCATTTAACTTGAGCATGATGATCTTGTTAGAGGCCTCCAACTCCTCTATTCTCTTTGCTGATTGGACGTTATGCTCCTGGAGTTGGGCAATTTGCTAAGCTTGCTGTGAGATTTGCTATGCTTGGGTGGCGTTAGCTCCACAAGCTAACACAGTTGGGTAAGCTTCTCTTCATCAGCAACTAACAGCTTCAGCACCATACGGTTAAGTAATGCCATCTATTCCTCTACCCTAATGAGGGGTAGAAATGCTCCTGTGGTGAATGTCGGGTGGGATGATGGTCCAGCTTGGTGGCTGGTGGTAGTGGTGGTAGTTGTGGTAAAGATGGGTGGTGGTATATGAGTGGGTGGTGAAGGGTAGGCTGTAGTGGTGGTGGATGGGAGTGAGGTAGTGAAAGGTGGTGTGGTAGTGGTTGTGGTGGTGGTAGCTATGGTACATGTTAGTGTGGTGGTGGTGGTTATAGTGGTGGTAGTGGTAGTGGGAGTGTATGTGGTCAGTGTGAACCTTGGCCTCTTCTCCTTTTATCCATAGGGTTGAGCCATTCTCTTTCTCCTGGAGCCCTTGGACACAGTGGCTCCTCCTTGGCTACTGGGCTGGTCTGACGTGTAAGATGGATCAGTAGCAGCCTTCCCAGACTCACCCTGGCGTCCACCTACTACCCTAATTTCTCGCTCGGTGGCAACCACACTACTGCCCACCGTCCGAAGTAATGGATCCTCATTAGACTACTCCTCCTCATCAGGACAGAAGTCCTCATGGAAACCTACTGTATCAGCTCCTCCGTGGGTGGATGATGGAGATGTAGCATCTATAGTAGTGGCCCTAGATTGGGTAGGGCCAGTATCTCCACCATCACCACTGTCATCATCAGAATCATTAGATGGGAGCACAATCGGCTCAGAATCTAAATCACTATCATCATGATGCTAGTTCCTCTTTGCTGGTGCCATGTAGTCCTCTCAGGCCAAATGCCAATATAGTCTCCTTACCGGGGGCTTCACCTACTTCACCCGGTAAACTCTCATCCTTCCTCGGGTGGTATAATCCATCACCTCTAGTGTAACTGCATCCTCTCTCTCCTTGGGCAGTGAAGGAAGCTTCTGGTCATTGATCATCTGAATGAAATGTGGGTACATGCAGAAGCCTTCTTTGCCTTTGGCCTCTATGTTCTCCACCAAGTAGGTGAAGATCATCCTTGAAAAGCTGATCGGGTGGCTTAGCACCAGGGCTACGGTAGGCGTTCTGGATCTGGTGTGACAACTCATCAAATCCTCCTTTCCTCGAGGCTATAAACTTCAGTAGCACATGGGATAAGTATTTGAATTGGGGACACATGTTGCTCTTGTTTAGCACACTGTCATTGATGTCCCCCGAGTACTTAGCCCGAAGAAAACATCAACAAACTGTCAACGGATGCAGTCTGGTAGGGCAATCACCATCATCTCCCAACTCTAAGACTGTCATTAGGTCCTCCTCACTGATGTCAATGTCCTGACCAAAGATGGAACTCCAAATCTGATGAGGCTCTGAGGACCTATCTACAACAGTGCTTTCCCAAATGCCTGCTGTATCGACCTGCATGGGGTGCACGGAGTGGAGATAGCTCTACAGATCCTCGATCTCCGTAGAAAAGAAATAATGCCCACGAACTCAGACGTGTTCCGGGATGTCATGGATAGATGAGCAAATATGTTGTGCCTTGTGCTCATCGTTCACTAACTCACCATGCTGCTGTAACACAAGATAGATAAACATTAGAGTGTGTGTAACTGAATGACATTTGAATTTATTGGACTTGAATCCTTCTGTTCTGTCGTGTGAATAGACATTGCGACTGAATCTGAGTTTGAGTCGTGCAATTTACCTCATTCGTGTGATTGAGCAAGCAACTAGGCCTAGTTGTATGCTGTCCCATGCGGTTGACACAGTCATGTGACTGAACTCCAATGCATGGTATAGTCGTGAGATTGTGCCATTCGCCCAAATCAGTCATGCGATTAAAGTTCATCAGTAAGTCCATTCGCATGACAGTCTGTGTTTCCATTCAAATTCAAATCTTGAGCAAATATTGGTGTTAGACGTTGTGGTTTGGCTCATTAGACTCGTAATCATTCCAATTAACATCTAACACATTTTAAGTTAGCGATTTGCTTAGTTTTAAAGGTTTATTTTGTGTACTAAGTTTCAGTTCTTATTAGGGCTCAAACTACGTCGATTTAGATCACGATTTGATGACCCTTTGAATGGATAACGCCGCACATTACCTATATAATCACGAGAGATCCTTAGAAGCAACAATAATCAATCTATAACAGTAAATCAAGATTTTGGTAGCGTAACGGTACAATTGTGCAATTTAGGGGAGATTTGGGAGTGATGAATGACTGCGACCGACTCCCCCTCTATTTATACTAGGGTTTCCTTCGGTCGTGCGACTGAACCTATTCGCAACGTGATTCATGCGACTGAGGCTCAGTCAGGCGACTGGCACAGTCGATGAACTTCAGTGGTGCGACTAGGTTTCAATCATGCGGCTATCTTATTCGGTCACCTCCATTCGTGCGGTTGGTTCATTCTGATGATCCAAGCGTATGGATTGACCCATGCTTATGGCCCAATCGCACATCTGGTCCATGTATGTGGTTTAGTCATGCGATTGGGCTCGTACGTATGGTCCAATCATACAACTGGTCCATAGTCATGGTCCAGTCGTGCGAATGGATCATACTTATGAGTTTAACCTTATGACCATTCATACACTTAGCTCTTTTGCTTATTGATAAGATATTTTGACCATTGATCATCTCAGACATGACCATTTTACTTCTGATGCGTAGTCCGACATTTAACTAATAAATTAACTGAAACTAACTAAATTAATCAACTAGACATAAAACAAAGCTAAAACATATTTTTGTATTGTTATGGAGGTTGAAATCCTAAGAGAAGTATCTACTAGATTTTTCTTCCTGGACAGTATAGTGTCAAGTTACTTTGACTATAACTGGAATGATCCATTATGGAATCATACAGGTTTATCAAATCATTTGGGACATTTTACCAAACCCTTTTGATGCAAGATTCTGGCCTTCATCGAGATTCATTAGCAAGTTTAGGAATCATACTACAGCTACAAGATGCACACAATGATTTTGACTTTCAAGTGTTGCAGGTCACGATGATTGTCAGTATACTTGTCATCTTAAATCCATACTTGACACACATTGGTGATGATTTAAGGTTTAATTATTTCAACAAGTATTTGTGGATCCCACACTTATATGGTAATCAACATTCCTCAGGAGATTTTTGAGCATTCTATGGGTATTTTGACAAGAAGAACCTATTCTAGAGCTTTCAATGAGATGCTAAGACTCAGGTCAATGCCACCGCAAAGCAAAGAGGTGCAAACAACAATGAATTCTAGAATATTTAGGTTATGCTTATCCTTAGGTCGGTGCCACCGCACAACAGAGAGGCACACAACCTGTCTTTTTGTTTGAGCAATTATTTTCTTTTTGCACAGATCGCACAAACAACATGGGTTATTAGCTTGATTTCTTTTTCATTTTTCATGTGCTTTGCTCATTTTTATGGTCATCCGCACACATTTGTGGCGTTTATTTTGCTCGTCACCCCTTATTGGAAGATCCTTGATTGTGTTAACCAGGGATAAGATCATAACCCACAGCTTGTCAAACAACTTAGTTTGAGCTTGAAATCACCAATTAGGTCTAATCATCTATTGTGTTGCATCTACCGTCACATCATGTAGTGGTCTATTAACCTCTAGGTCTACTTTCTCCATATTACCTTAGTAGCAGCTAGTTTTACTACCATTTTTCGTGTTTTGTTGCTTATATTTCTCAGACTTATACTTCGAATTTTGCATCTTAATCAATTACATTCTTTTAAAGTCCCAAACTCTTTATTCCAGTGTACTATCATTTTCCATAAACACAGATCAGTAACACAGATATGATCTCATTTCTATTAGCTAGACTGTCCTCCTCCCTCGTTATTTTAAGTAATGAAAATAAAACAACTAATTCAATACTAATTTAACCTATTCTCCCCCTAAAATTCTAAAACCAAAAATGTTTTTGCGCTTAGAATTTTAATAAGCAAAGAAATAAAATAAAAGAAAATTAAATAAAATAAATAACATGTCTACTCGTCGTATTGTGTATTGTCATGGTCTGCAATCACCTCACTTTTCTTTCTCTCCATGTTGACCTCTAGCAGATATAAAAATCTTGGTTTATCAAAAGCTTTTGCGTAGAGGTCAGCGCGTTGAAAGTCCGTATTATTTTTTAACAACATCGACTAAATTGTTCTCAAAACAATCACGTATAAAGTGATATTTAATTCTGACGTGTTTGGTCTTAGGATGTTGGACCGAATTTTTAGTTACGGCTATAGCTGCAGAATTATCAACAAATATAGGAGTGTTAGAGAATTTTAAACCATAGTCCCACATTTGCTGTTGAATCCAGATGATTTGTGAACAGTATCTTGTAGCAACAACATATTTAGCTTCATAAGTTGACAGAGCAACCGATGTCTGCTTTTTACAATGCCACGTGACTAATCTTCTCCCAAAGAATAGACATCCTGCTGAAGTTGATTTGTAGTTCATTTTGCAGCCGCCATAATTCGAGTCACTATACGCTGTAAGTTCAAAGACATCGTCATGAGGATACCACAACCCAAGTGTTGACGTACCCTTCAGATAACAAAATATCCTTGTGACTCATATGAGATGGTTAACTTTCGGTTTCGCCTTATATTTGGAGTAGAGACACATCGCATACATGATATCAGGTCTTGAGGCATTGAGGTACATGAGGGATCTGATCATTCCTCTGTACATGGTGACATCCACCAGATCACCATTTTTGTCGGGTGCTACGTCGTGGTTTGTAGCAAGTGGATTCCGAGCTGCCGAAGTATTCTCCATATCGAACCGACTTAGGATATCACCTACATACTTGGTCCGATGTAGAAATATGCCCTTTGTTGTCGCATCCACTTGTAACCCGAGAAAGAACTTCACTCTACCATGGCACTCATCACAAATTCATCTTTCATTACTGCTTCAAATTCTTTACATAGTTCTTCATTCTTGGAACCGAAGATTATGTCATCAACATAAATTGAACAAGTAGTAAGTCACCATCCTTTTTTTGATGAACAGTGTACAATCAATTACTCCTATGCGAAAGCCGTGTTTCACAAGATGAGTTGAGAGTTTTTCATACAATGCTCTTGGGGCTTGGTGGAGCCCGTAGAGAGCCTTGTCTAGTTTGTCAACTCTGTCCTGATAATACGGATCCTCAAATCCTTCGAGTTTACTAACATACACTGTCTCCCGGATTTCACAATGATGAAATGCACTCTTTACATCTAGTTGATAAACTTTAATCTTTGTGTAAGAGGCATAGGCTAGGAAGATATGGATTGCTTCCATTCTCACCACAGGTTCAAAGACATCATTGTAATCAATCCCCTTGACTTGTCAAAATCCTTGAACTACAAGTCAAGCCTTGTTTCTGATTATGACCCCTTAGTCATCTGTCTTGCATTACAACACCCATTTGGTGCCAATGACCTTAGCACCTTTAGGTCTATCCACCAGTGTCCACACACCTAACTTCTTGAATTGAAGAAGTTCTTCTTGCATGGCACTTACCCATGCCTCGTCGGTTAGGGCTTCATTGACATATTTTGGCTCAAATTAAGACACAAAACATCGATACGCACCATCGTGAAGATACCCCGTTTCCATTACCGAGGTATAGCTGATTTCTTGTCTGAACTTCTGATCCTACATCCCCAATGACATGGTCCAGAGGATGATAAACATTTACGCGTGATGCATGAGTGGTGGGAACAACTACCCCACTATCAAGGTTATGAACCCCCGGTTCTGTATCTGAGGCAGTGGAGTGTGAGGTTTTGAAGGGTCAGAGGCATCAACATCAGATGCTTGTGTACTTGCAATAGTAGGAACCTGTTCCTCCTCATCTACCCGATCGTTCTCCACGTCTTCATCATCAGAGGAAGAGTCAATTACATCCAGTGCACCCCCTGAATGACCGGATGACTCACCTTGGGATCCTAATATTGTTGAATCTTGTGATGGTGTGTTTAAGACATCATACATCATTTTGGTTGCTAGCTCATCTTCAAGAGGGGAGAGAAGGATGTTGAAGGATTTAAAGAATCCATCGTAATCGAAGAAGAATGTGGGTCTTTTTCCAGCAGGGGGTGGTGTATCTCTGAACGTCAACGTTGCACCACACTTCTACTTGACTCATTGAGTTGTTCTAAACTCTCTTATTTGGTATGTTGTATCCTAGAAAAATTCCTTCTTCAGCCTTCTAGCTAAACTTCCCTAACTGAGTTTTCTTCAGAAGAGTACATTGTGCCCCAAACAGTTCGAGGTACTCTAGATTAGGTTTACGTCGTTGCAGTAACTCATAACACGTTTTACCATGACGCTTGACCACCAGGACTAGATTTAGGGTGAAACATGCATTGGCAACTGCCTCTTGCAGAATTGAATGGACAATTTCGAGTCTGCTAGCATCGTCTGGGCTCTCTCTATCAAGCTGTGATTCTTTCTCTTAGCAACTTCGTTCATTTGAGGAGTGTAAGCAGATGTGAACTGGTGTACAATTCCTTTTTCTTTGCAAAATGCCTCCATCCATTGGTTCTTGAACTCGGTACCATTTTCGGATCGAACTTGTCGTACCTTCAGCTTGTAGAGTGACTCCAATGTAGTTACCAACTCTTTGAATGATTCAAATGTCTCTGATTTAGATTTCAGAAACATCACCAAAGAGAATCTTGGGTAGTCATCCGTAACTACATAGCAGTACAAGTCGCTAGCAATGCTCCTTGTACTGATTTGACCAAACAGATCCATGGAAGAAGCTCAAGAGGCAACTCAATGGAATTAACTTTCTTAGCCTTATGAGCCTTCTTGGTATGTTTTCCTTTCTTACAGGCGACACAGAAATCCGGTAAATGGAAGTTCTTAATGTTTACTCCAAGCACTATATCATTCTGGATCAAGTGATTCATCTTCCGGGGATTTATGTGTCCCATTCTCCTATGCTAGGAGATGGAGTATTTCTCTGCTGCCTTTGACAAGAAGCATTGTAGTTGATGATCAGTTGTGGATGACTTTGATAGATCCAAGACATAAAGATTATTATATCTTGAAGCTGACATTAAGACTTGATCCTCCGGGATTACATAATCCTTCTTCAACACATAGCACTTCTTGTTGTCAAAGACTACCTTAATTCCTTTGTCACAGATTTGGGATACAGAAAGTAAGTTATTTTGAAGTTGTTGAACATAGTTTACCTTATTAAACTTCACTTTCTAGTTTCTTACTTCCCCTTGAGCTGTGATGTAACCTCCTTTATTTCCAGCAATTGAAACGTGTCCTCCTTTAATTTGCTTGACGTTTGAAAGGAGAGACAGCTTTCCAGTCATATGCATTGATGGTCCGCTATCAACAATCCAGGTATTTGTAGAAGCACTATAGCGGACACCCTACACATTTAAAAGAAATGATTATTTTAGGTTGGGGACCTAAGCCTTATCTGGCATGGGTGACCTAGAGGCATCACACATCATAAATTTAACCCACTGTCCATTTGAGGGTGTGGGTAGATCTATTTTCTTCTTGTTTTCATTATGAGACATTGTACTTGATTTTTTTTTCCATAGGACAATTTTGTGTAAGGCCTGTTTGTTATAAACAGACGACTTGCTTACAGTTTGAACTTTATGTTCACTAATCATTTTTTGTGGAGTGCTAGAACTCTTTTTAGAAAACCTTGGTTTAGGATCATGATGTTCAATTTTCATTCTTGTTTCTGATAATAAGGATAGTTAGAAGCAATGTGTCCATACTTTCCACAATTATAGCATGATCTACTTTCTATACGTTGATGGAACTGTTTCTATGGGGAGATGTGTGGCACAGGTGTGACTTTAGTCTATTTGGGTTTTTCAACTTCTTGTTTAGATGTTTTAGGTTCTTTACCAAAATTCATTGTTTGAACATTTTGAACATCTTTACCCTTTTGTTTATTTGGACTAAGACATGGTGCACGAGGTTAATTAACTTGTTTGGTCTTTTTGGGTTCTGACTGAGATAGGTTATAATGTGACTTCACCATAACCTTTTCAAATTGCTCATCCAAATTATCAATAAGCATCTTACCTTAAGATTTTAAAGTGGCCTCATGCTATTTAGTGGTAGATTCCACCAATTTACTCGTGGAATCTGGATCACTAACTAGAGGAGTGGACACCACATGATCCTTGACAGGGTTGTTATTTGCTGGTCTACATTTAGCATTTAACACTATCTCATGTGGTGGTGGAACCACTTTGTATCCCAACCCCTCCCCATTGTTTCATTCTCTCACTAAGTGCTGGACTATATGAAACGAACTTGTCTAACTATGCAGTTTTTGTTTTAATGATTTTACTAAGTGCCTTTTATTTCTTAGTTTCTTCTAGGGAGTTTAAATAGAACTTTTAGTCATTTTCTTGGTTAAAAGCAACAACTTTGGTTTCCCTTAGTTGTTTATTTAAAAGCTCTATTTTCTCTTTATAATTATGCTCATTTTGTTTTAAAATATAGTTAGCCTCTGTCCATAGTTGTAAGTCATTTACTAATCTATCATTGTGATCTAATAACCTACCAAATTTTGAATCTATGTTGTCTCTAAATTTATTACATTCATTACAAGCATGAGTATCAAAAAGTTGGTCTGTGGTACTTACCTATGAAAACTCGGTTGAATCGGCCATCAGTGTAGAGTTTGACTTCTCGGATGCGGGAGATTCTGAACCTGTAGTTCTGAGAATCTCTTCATTCAGGTGAGTGACCACATTAACAGTATCTTCATGATCTGACATTACTAGTTCAACCACTATATCACCTTCAGTTGCAGTGTCATCATCCAAAACCTCGACATTTGCAATGTTTGACTCACCCGGGGATAGAAAACAAAAGGTCCAATCTTGACCTTCGTCATCTTGTGCAGTCAAAGCCTTAGGATATTTGCTTGATGAAGCATCTTCACTTGTGGGTTTGTCATTATGGTTGAATTATGAGAAATGATTACATTTACCTGTCTTCTTGGGCTTGAAACATTCACGTTTGAAGTGCCCTTTTCCCCACAGTTGAAACAGGTAACTTTGGTTTATCGAAACCAAAAGTTGTATCCTTTGTAGCTATCAAGTTATGTCCTATCTTCTTCACAAACATTTTAGCTCGCCTGACCGTACTTGCTAAAGCCCACATAATGTCCATTCTTTCCAATACATTCTCGTCCACCTGCTTGTAATCGTCATAAGCCAGATGGCAATTTCCGATCTTTCCTGCAACTAGACCATCACAAGAATGAACAACTGCAGCTAAGAGGTTCATATGCTCCTTTGCCACCACTATAGTGATATTCCTGAGATTCTCGGTCTTCAACTTCGTAGCACTTTAGGTGCTATATATTGGGTGCAAGATGACCCTGACGTTTCAGATCATTAAGTAGTGGCTTGCGGAGGAGCTGCTGAACTTGACACAAATGTAGTTTGAAGTGATGCTCCTGAGCTTTTTGAGGGGGAAGTTGAATTATACAGAGACGGGTTCTAATCGTAAGATCCTTTCTGAGACCTCTACTTCATCCTCAGTTCCTCCTCCCTTAGTTTCATGATGAAGTCGTTTATGTCTAATTTTGCCAGTAAATTGTTCTGTCTCAAATTAGACACAAACAAGTCTCACTTCTTGGCAGACCATCGGCAAAGCTTGAAACCTTATCTTCTATTGACGTTGTAACCCCATGAGTGTGCAACTCACTCATTAAGTGGTAGAATCGATCTTTGACATCATCCAAGCTCGCCTTACCCATCGATGAGAAATTATCGAATTCCTTCTTCAAAGCTTTCGTCTTTAGAGATTTTAATGATGCATTCCCGTCATATCGTTTTTCTAGAGCCTCCCATAATTTCTTTGCCTGTTTATTCTCATAAAATTGGTGGAATATATCCTTAGGTGTCGACTAAGTCAACAGAGCATACACCTTTTTCTCAGCATTGTACTTCACCTTCTGGCTATCAGTCATGCCGCCTAGAGTAAGTTTGACGCCATCAGCACCAACCAACATACTATACCAGTCTTGATTGATTCCCATAGATTGGGATCAACACCATTTAGATAAATTTCAAACCATTGCTTCCATTATGGGTAATCATCTAACGTAATAAGCTTTGGCGGCTTATTGTGATTCGCAATCTCATTTTTCCAAAAGTAACAGGTTCTGGATATGCAAGTCCCTACCTGTAGTAAATGCCGAGTAATGATCTTCCATTTCTTTATACTTTGAGAGTTAGAACAAAACTGTTTCACTAGTGCGAATGGAGAGATGCGTTTGGGTCAATCATGCGGATAGGCTAATGCGGATGAATCAATCGTGCGATTGAACCAATGCGGAAGAGTCAATCATGCGATTGAGCAAGTGTAGATGGACAACGTGAATAGGGTGTTCAGTCATACGAATGGATGGGTGACTGAGTTCAATCGTGCTTATGGGAGGTGCGATTGAGCTCAGTCGTGCGATTGACCCAATTGTGCGACTGAGGCTTCTGGATTTGAAAATTCGGAGATTTTTGGTACTTTGACACAAAAAATATGATTTTCACCAACCATAATCTGCCATAAGCCAAAAAACATGAACTTTTAGATCTGGAGACGTGAAAAACACTGTTTTCCTCAAAAAGATGGTGTTTTTGGATGCAAAAACGTGATTATTACACCAATACGATCGAATCACACGGAAAATCAAGAGCCAAATTAGGACCGTTTAGAAACGGAGTACTAATTGATTCTGCGCGTATACCAACTCAAATAGTGCAGAATCCTACTTGATTGGCAATCCAATCAGGGAGAACACAGTTTAGATCAATGTAATGATAAATGAAACGTTACGAATGATTAGAACACGATCAACAGTGATCTATGAACTTGGAACAAGTTTTCTTGAGTCTCTGGACGGCCAGGGTACAATTATGTGTGTACGTATTCGAATGGTTATGTTTTTCAACGAATTAGTTGGTATTTATAGGTTAGGATTTTCCATTCTTACGACTGAACCATTAGCATGGTTCAGTCGTGCGACTGAAGCATGGGATTGATCCATCCACACGACTTAAGGTCTAGTCATGCGACTGAATCTATCTTATGTCTCAATCATGCGATTGATCCAGTATCCTGGTTCAGTCATGCGACTGGTCCATTAGATGAAGTATTCATGCGTATGGTCCATTAGCATGGTCCATTCGCATGAGAACTTCACACGATTATGTTTGAACACGTTTCTCAATCATTATTGACTACGAACTATGTACAATAACCTCAAACCTATATAGGTACTTCAATATACTTTATTACATAATAAACAATGAAATATTAAACATTATATGCATCAACCACACATTGCATTTCATTCATACCCATTCAATTACATATTCGTAAGACATGATAGACATTTTACATTAAGTTACTAAAATAGGTACATATGTATGAACACTGTTACTAATACTGTTACTAATACTATTACTATATTGAGCTATGCGAAACCAACTTACTCATGATGATTTTATAAGTTATCTAAGACTATGATCGGCAAAGGAAAGGCCCCAGCTCACCCCGTCAATGAGGCTAGTTCAGTCGGAAGCATGAAGAAGACCGCTGCCCGAACTGAGTACGTGGCTTACCTTAAAAGATGTGGACACCCTGGGTTTTTGTCTGCAACCTCTAAGGACTCGAAGCCTATGGAAGACTCATCATCGAGGTCTCTATCTAGGAGCCGAACATGCTCCAACTCGTCACATGTTGCCGCACCTTCGCATTTGCTGGACCGTTAGAAGGGGTGATGCAGTTTACAACACAACAACACAACTATGGAGAGTTCTTCAGAACATTTAACATATCAAATCGGGAACTGATTAACTAAAGCAGGAGATGCTAAGAACCCAAGTAATATGAGATATTGAACAAGATAGCAAACAACACAAGTATTTGGTTTTCAAAAACATTGGATATTGGTTCTTAAGTTCTCTTATAAAGTGTTACAAAATGTTATGGAAAGCTACAAGTAGAGGTAGGTTGAATAGATCTTGGGAGAGATCGTGCAGAGGTAGGTTGAATAGATCTTGCCATGTGTATACATTCACACAACCTTGATTCTAATCACACACCATCTTTCTGGATTAGTTGTGAAGGTCAAGGATATGATGGGTCTCTCAGGTTGTTCTGACTCACTCTAGGGTATGGAGGTGGATGGTTTATACTTCTTCTTCTTCTTGTTTGACTGTGGTCTACAAGCCATCCTCTTTCTCCTTTTTGATTACTTTAACTAAGAAGACTAGTCTTCAACACCTTGTTGATCAGTCTTGTTTTGCTCAGTAAGGTGTTCCTCCCTCACAGGTTTAGAAGGAGAGGGAGATTCACCCGGCTATGGATGAGAAGATGAAGCTTGCTATGGCTAAGCCAGAGGTTTAGGTTGTGTTGTCTCAGGTTACTCGACCTTAATCTCCATTTCTGGAGGAACTTCACTTGGAGGGGAGTGTAAGTGAAGTAGCTCTCCTTTTTTGATCTTTTGCTTGATTACCCTGATGCGCTCATCCATTATGGATAGAGACATAGGGCAAAGTCTCCTTCTAATGAATCCATACAGCTTCAAGAAGCTCATCATCCTTTGACTGTCAGCGGACTTCTTCATGCTCTTTTAGTTGATGACTCTTGACCTTGCCGCATCTTTCCACATTTTTCTTTTTTTTTTGTTTTTGTTCATTGTGTAATTGAAGCTCAATCTCATTGAGATACTCAAACTCTATGTACACTAAGGACAAGGGAAGAAGTGCAGATGCCTGGTATAGGTCTGTGGCACTTAGGTGGTTGATCATATTGATTCTATCAATCTCTTTCTCTACCTGAGATTCTTGTGGAGCCACAGCCTCTTGTGCAAGACTTTCTTGAACTGGGAGAGAGTAGGAACATGCTTCTGCAATCTCGTTTGTCTTTTATCCTCTTTGATTTGGAGAAAGTATCTCTGCATCATTTGATTCCTTCCTCTCTGTTGACAATTCCATGTGACCTATTTCATTAAGTTCCTCTAAGAGTGAGATATAATCTTATCAAGTCATAGTTCTTGGTTTGCGTGTAAGTAATCCTGACTGCCCTCAACTCATCATCTTGAGTGTTTGGTCTGGGGGCAACCCTAATTGCAGCATCCATGAATCCTGTAGACCTAGAGGAACTTTCTTCCCTTAGCTTCCTCTTCTTCTCTCTCTCCTCCTCCTCAATCTCCTCATGAGTTAGTTTCCTTTTCCCTTTGTCACTCACAGACCTTTGTGATTCGGGGTGGAGAGAGCTTTGGTCTTCATTGCTTGGTGTATCTTCCAAGCTCTAGCGAGAGAGAGGTTCGGATATACCTTCACTGTCAGGTGCTTCATTGAGGGAATTAATTGTTGATGTAGTTATTGGTGTGATAAGGCTCTCAGGTTCTACCACTAGGCCTTCGGAAAAGGTTTCCCCTTCAAAGCTTATCCGTAACACCCGGTTATTTTAAAGTCAAGGAAAGAGTGAATAAAGTGAAAGAAAAGAAGGAAAAGAAATAAAACCCAAGTGTAGGGGTAAAAGGTGTCCAAAAGGACAAAATGTTTGAAAAGTGGGTGTAAAAGGTGGCATGGCTGCCCATCACCTTTTCCTATACCCAAATCTTTCTAATTTTAGTAAGAGAAAAGAAGAGAGCAGAATTTTCTAGGCTTTGAAGAAGAACAAGAAGAAAGATTCGAATTCAAGGTAATAATTTATGCTTTTATGGTGTTCTTGACTGGTCTAATCCTCGGGTTTATGCTTATGTGTGTTTGTATGTGTTCGAGTATGTTTTTAGTGGGTTTCTAGGCGGTTGAATTTAATTTGCAAACGAGTTTGGAAGAAGCATTACTCAGAAGCTCGAAAGGTGAGTTCTAGGACCCCTCTTTTACTAGTTTTTAACTGATTTTGGGGCTGGATATGCATGAATGTATGTTTTCGCTAAATTGGGTTTTGGACCCGTATGCTTGTATGCATGTGTAATGACGTTGTGATGTTATGATGTGATTATGTTCATGTTAGCTGATGTACGATGATGTTTCTAAGGCTTAGAGGGTAAGATTTAAGCTTAGAACATGATGAATGGTGAGTTGAAATCGAACATGATGTTGTTAGGCTCACATGTTAAACATTAAATCTACCTAAGTGTTAATGCGGATGAACAATAAGTGTTAATGCAGATGAGGCCACTAAATGCGGATGAACAATAAGTGATAATGCGGATGAGGCCACTAAATGCAGATGAACAATAAGTTTTAATGTGGATGAGGCAACTAAATGCGGATGAACAAAAAGTGTTAATGCGGATGAGGCCACTAAATGCGAGTGAATAATAAGGGTTAATGCGGATGAGGCCATCAAATACGAATGAACAATTAAGGGTTAATGCGGATGAGGCCATCAAATGCGGATGACCAAATAAGGGTTAATGCGGATGAAGAAATTAAACGCGGATGAGTAATAGGGTCAATGCGGATGAACACTTAGAAAAATCCTGACTTTTTGGGAGAAAAAGGAGTAATGTAGGCTTTGACCTAGGAGATTCCCGGGGGTTATGTAAGTTGACTTTCGAGGTCATAGATGGTATGATGGGCATGTAATGTTGTGTGCTTCATGTTTGTGCATGATGATGAAGATGATGTTGCATGGTTATACATGATGTATGTTATGTGTGTATGATGCCCTGCATGATGATGTATGAATGATATGTTTATGTTCCTTATGATGATGTATGTTTATCTTTCCCATGACTTTACGTTTTATGATAATGAATGAACGAAGTATTAGGTAACGTAAAGTGAAAGATAATGAAAGAGGAACATGATGATGAATGCATGCATTAATGAATGATTGAATGAATGTAAGAAAGGCTTGCAAGGAAATGTATGGAGGTGCACACCCTATGTAGGTTTTAGCTCAACGGTGTGCGGGTTAGCTACCCCAAAGGATGCACATTGGGTCCAATCCTTGTGATTGACCATATGAATGGGATCCTTGCCACTTGCCCTAGGTACTGGAGTCAGTTTTGTGTGCAATGTTCGAGGTCTATGAAAGACCTCAGGCCCAGTTACCCGCTTCCTGCACAATGTTCGGGGTATAGCATATGACATTGATCTGGAATTAAAGAGAAAAGATAAATGGTGAATGTACTTACCCTAGGTACAGGAGTCAGCTTTGTGCACAATGTTCGAGGTCTATGAAAGGCCTCAGGCCTAGTTACCCGCTTCGTGCATAGTGTTCGGGGTAATGTACATGTCACTGGAAGTAATGAATGAATGAATGAAAGTATGAACGAATGAATTACATGATATTATCTATATGTATGTATGATGTATGATCATATGCAATAGAAATGAACAGTACTAAATGAAGAAAAAAGTAGATTTTATTATTAAACTAGAACTCACTCGGCAACGCTGGCCTTTATGCATTTTCCAGTTGGCAGGTGAGCATTGCTGAGGATTGCACGGAGCAGCTACTTGGCATGTTGAATGGTATTCTTTTGTTAATGATTTTGCATTACAATGCGAACGAATGATGTTTTGAAATGAATGCTTATATTAACTTGCAAAATCGTTTGTAATGATAAGAAAAGTTATTTCTTTAGACTTCCGCTGCAATGTTTTATTAATGATTAAATGTAAAGTATATGTTTTATGTGCAAAGATTACCAGCTGTGAGCGTCCCGAGAACAGGGCCTTACAATTTGGTATTAGAGCCAAAGTTTAAGTGAAATGGGTAAATTTTTCAAAATAAACTTTAACTTCAACTGAGAATGGGACGAAAGGGGAAGGGATGCCAATCTGAGTAGCTGCGTTCCATCGGGTATTTTCGTAAAGATAACTGGTTTTATGTGCGCATGTTATGTGTTTATGTGTTGCTCATAGAATTAGATGCTGATGTAGTCAGGATAGGTAATGCTTGGGGTATGAAGAGTAAAATAAGTGGCTAATCACAAGTAGCCACTGTAATTAGGGAATTACTATACTCGACATAAACAAAGCTGTTTCCTTGAATGACCGTGTTGGTATTTGAATCTTTCAGCGTGTGTGTGTGGATGGCCGGTGGTAGATCATCTAAAGCTTCGCGTGGTGGTGGACGTGGTGCTGAACCATGGGTTACAAGATGAAGGCCTAGGGCTGAAAAGGTTGTTCATGAAGAACCAGAAAACCCTCATCCAGAGGGCGGAGATGAGAGTGCTAATTTGAGAGCCTCAGTGAAGGAGGCGGTTGTGGAAGAAGTGCATCAAGTCATGGAGACGATCCTACCGTGTGTGGTGACCAAGTAATAAAGGCAGTTAGAGAGGGAGAGAGAAGGGAAAGAAGTGGACCTACGGGCGAAGAAGACAGCCCGAGACTGAGACGGTTCTGTCTGATAATAAAGAAGAAGAGGAAGAAGCAAACCATGTGCGGGAGGCAGTAGGAGGCTGTAACTATAGGGTATTCATGAGATGCAACCCCCGTACGTTTGATGGAAACGACACTGTTGCTGCTGCTCACCGGTGGGTTAGGGAAATGGAGGCTGTACTTGATATCAGCGAGTGCCGAGAGGACCAGAAAGTTAAGTTCGCTACCCACTCTTTTATGGACTCAGCTTTATGCTGGTGGGACAATATTGTCCAAGCTGAAGGTAGCAGGGCCATTGGAAGAATGAGATGGTCCGAACTAAAGAAGTTGGTGATTGAGGAGTTTTGTCCTCACCGGGAAATCGACAAGGTTGAGAGGGAGTTTTTGCAATTTTAGGGGGGAACGATGACATACCAAGAGTACACCACAAAGTTCAATGAAATGGCACGTCTGGTGCCGGATCAGGTGACACCTCTATCTCGGAAGATCAAGAGGTATATTCAGGGTTTGCCGACGGACATTCGCAGTCACATATCACCGCCCGACCAAGCACGTTTAGGTCAGTGGTGGATCTGGCAGGCAGATTGTATGATAAGAGGACTGTGGTGCTGGTGACTGAAGGTAGTCGAAAGGGTGGGGGTGATAGAAACTGGAACGGGAAGAGGTTTGGTTGGGATGGTGCCTCGACGAGTAACAAGAAGGCTTAAGGGGATGACCGCTGTGTGGTCACATCTGGTGCCGGGTTGAAAACGTGTGGCAAGTGTGGGAACGAGCACGGTGGCGAGTGTAGATAGGGGTTGAATGTGTGTTTCAAGTTTGGGAAGCCTTGTCTTATGGCTAGAGACTATGGAGGTATAATGTGTTTCAACTACGGGGGAAGTGGTAATATGAGCAGGGAGTGTAAGAAGCCAAGAGTTGAGGGTTCTGGGGTGAAAAAAACTAGAGGTGAAGGACAAAGGGCGAATGCCAGAGCATTCAGCATGACACAGAACGGACCCTGATGTCATGTTCGGTATGTTTCTGTGAACCAAATTTTAGATTCTGTGCTATTTGATTCTGGTGCTAGTAAGAGTTTTATTTTTGTTGCTTTCTGTGCTAAGTTGTGTGTTAGTAGTAGACTGATGTGCTCCAAATTATACATAAAAATCCTATCAAAAGCACATCAATTATTCCTTAATATCTTCCTTAAAATGATGAAAATGTACTTAAAAGTGTTAAATTGTGTTTTCAGGTGTTTAAAAGGGCAAGATAGACAAAAGGAGCATATTTAACAAGAAATTGAAGCAATCCGAGCTTTGGGCTCCAAGCATGGGGCCGTGCCTCATTAAGCACGCCCCCATGCCTTGCCAGAAACACACCCCCGTGCTAAATTAACAAACCCCCGTGCTCCGACATCTCACAGGACAAAAAGTATTGTCCCCTAAAAGGTGACATGTGGCCGTGCCCCATAAGGCACGGGGCCGTGCCCCACCACCAACACGGGGTCGTGCCCCATTTAGGCATGGGGCCGTGCCCGACATAACCTGCACGTATGAGCCGACCAACTTGCGTAAGCATTGTACTAACACAGGGCGTGTCTTTTAGGCATGGGGCCGTGCTTAAACACTCCAGAAAGCCTATAAATAGAAGCCTAAGCTCACCATTTGTGGCAAGCTTTGGTGAGAGAGTTACTCTGCTGAATTCTCTCGGGAATCAAGACTTCAAGATCATTCGGAGGCTCGGGAGGTGCATACAACACTTGGAAGAAGCTTGGGATCACCTAAACGTCATCCATTGTGGATTATCGATTTGATTGTTCCATTTCACCATTGATCACTTATCTATCTTCTTTGTTATCCGTTGTTATGTTAAAGCTCATCATGAGCTAAACTCTATTTATCATCCTAATCGGATGAAACTTATGTAATTTGTGATGAACTAATGGTGTGATAAGTATTATGTCAATGTTATGGTGGTCTTAGGAAAACTATTGATGGGTAGCATCTACATTTGAATGGGAAGTTATAACTTTATGGTTTGTGATTGTAATTGTCATAAAAGGTTGAAAACCGTATGATTAACTTTCATTCGCGAAACCGGTCTTCATAATAAATCCATGGCTAATGAACTTGAAATGGTTATTAGAAATCATATCATTTTAACTTTCTGATCATTTGCGGGTTCCCTTTTATTAGTTCGGAAACTTCAGTAATTGTTACGGTTTTCTAAAATTAATGGTATGTTAGGAAGGAACTTGATCAACTCTCTTTTTAACATTAAATTATGTTTTCAGAAATCGTATGTCAAATAGGACACAAAAGATTTACCTACATTACTAGGGCTTTGACCTGAGCAGTAAAATCAGCCTGACAGGATCATGTCACTACGGCAGCAAGATAGTCAAGAAATCGCGCCGGCTCATCTTTATAAACATTGACATAATCACATCACCTCACCAATTCATCACAATTACCTAAGAGGATTCTAATTAGGATGATAACTTTTATTCCCTGATTTTAAATCCAAATGCTTCAATTCTTATTTTACTTTATTTTTATTACTGTTTACTTTTAAACCCTAAAAAAAATCTTTCCAATACAAAATATCACTTTCTTTAACAAAAACCAAATCTGATAGTCAAACATCAAGTTTGTTGAGTAGGCTAAGTGTGTCCACGGATTGATACTCGGTTCTTATCAACACTATATTACCACAGGACAGGTACACTGCCTTTTGTGTGTGTGGTTTAGTATTAGTAACAACCAATTAAAACTGAATCTGTGCAATAATCTTTATCAAATATATATACTATCCGCAGATTATCAAGTTTTTGGCGCTGTTGCCGGGGACACATGGCAGTTTGAAAGACAAACTAAAATTTTGACTATCTTGCATATAACCTGTTAATATATTTTTGTTTAACTTCATTTTTATTCGTAGGTAGTTTGCCTTAGTTAGTTTAGTTATTTTTGCCTAATTCATTTTAAGCCTTAGTTAGTTTATGCTTCCATAAGTTAGTGTATGTCTGACTCGTCTAGTTCTGAACTTGTTCCACCTCTTCTGGAACCCGAACGACTTTTCCGTGAAAGATGTCACAACAAGAAGCACTAGTCATTGAAGAAGACATTTTGGAAGATACACCATCTGCAGAAGACATGGCTAACCAAGACGAGGAAATGAAGATGACACACTATGCCACACCGTCAATAGATGGTTATGAGTCTAGTGTTTTCCAACCAGCAATAGCGGCCAACAATTTGTAGATTAAGTCTAGTATTATCCAACTAGTGGAAAACTCTGTTTAGTTCCATGGGTTACAAGACGAAAACCCTAATACTCACATCTCACGATTCCTTCGTATCTGTGCGACCTTCAAAATCAATAACTGTTCAGACAACGCCATTCGACTAAGACTTTTTCCAGTTTCACTTCGAGGCTGAGCCATCAATTGGCTTGATTCACTCCCACCTGGTTCCATCACCACATGGGCGGGAATGGCTGAACAATTCCTTTTGAAATACTTTCCACCCGATCGTATTGCCAAACTAAGAAGCAGCATCACAAGTTTCTGTCAAGACGACGATGAATCATTACACGCAACATGGGAGAGATATAAAGGTCTCCTTCGGAGATGCCCGCATCACGGACTTGATCTGTGGCTGCAGTGTCAAACCTTTTATGATGCGATTAGCGGAGCCCACAAGCAAGCAGTAGACCAAAGTGCGGGAGGAGATTTTGGAAGTGTCACGCCAACAGAAGCATATCAAGCCTTAGAAAGAGGAGCTAAGAAGAGCTTTGCTTACAATTCTTTAAGAACCAAACCCAGTTCTAAAGGTATTCATCAAGTAGACTCTGAAACCTTAATTGCAGCCCAATTAGAAGCTCTAACCAAAAAAATTGAACAACTGCAAAGCAAGCTAAAGAAAACTCCAACACGATGCAACACATGTGGAAATACACACAAGACCAACGAGTGCCCACAAGGCGTTATGATGGTTGAAGATGTTGACTACGTAGGAGGCCCAAAAACTCATACAATTCAAATTGGAGAAACAACTCGAATTACAGAGATGCTGGCAGTAACCAACAATCATCTGGATTCAACCAAAGGCCACCTTACTAAGCACAGAAACCACCATACCAAGGTCCAAGAAGTAGTAACCAAGACCGTGGAGCATCATCAAATGAAGACTTATTACAGCAATTGTTGTTAACCACACAAGCCACAGATGAGTACATCAGGAAATCTGATCGAAGAAATGAGGAGAGGTTCCAAAGAAACGAAGCTGACATCAAAAGCAACAAAGCATCATTACAGACCATAGAGCACCAAGCAGGTCAAATAGCACAACAACTCTCTGAAAGACCTCAAGGAGCTTTGCCTAGCAACACTATGACAAACCCAAATGCTCAGGTCAAAGCCATCACCACCAGGAGTGGCAAAACCACTCAAGGTGATGCACCCGCATTACAACCCATCCTTGAAGAAGTAGAAACTTAAACTCCAGGTAATGTGAGTGATAAGCAAAAGCAACCCGTTGTTATTGAAGAACCAGCAAAGAAATACGTTCCACCACCACCTTATGTCCACCACCTCCATATCCAGGTCGTTTGAGACAACAAAGAATAGAGGCACAATATCGCAAATTCCTTGGGTTGTTCAAGCAACTCCATATCAATCTGCCTTTGGTGGAGGCCTTAGCACAAATGCCAAACTACGCTAAGTTTCTAAAAGGTGTCTTGTCAAACAAAAAGAAGCTGGAAGAGTTATCACACGTAGTTTTGAATGTGGAATGCTCTGCAGTTCTTCAAAACAAACTACCTCAAAAGATGACTGATCCAGGAAGTTTCACCATACCATGCCTAATAGGAAATCTTTCTGTAAGTAATGCGTTAGTTGATTAGGTGCTAGCATTAACCTTATGCCTTATGCGGTTTTTGAAAAGTTAAACTTACGTGAGCCTAGACCTACCCATATGAGCATCCAGTTAGCTGACCGTTCTGTCAAATATCCGAGGGGCATCGTTGAAAATCTCTTAGTTAAAATTGACAAATTCGTATTTCCCATTAATTTTGTGATCCTAGACATGGATGAGGACAAAAATGTTCCTCTTATCCTAGGTCGACCTTTCTTAGCGACTGCTCGAGCCCTCATTGATGTTTGTACAGGCAAACTCACGCTTAGAGTAGACGAGGAGGAAGTTACTTTTGATATAGGCCAATCCATGAAACACCCCCAACATCATGATGACTCACTTTATTACGTTGATGCTTGCGATTCAATCATAAGTTGTCATTTGAAGGAAGCCCTTCAAAATGAAGCTTGTAATACTCAATTAATAGAAGTCACAATCACCGAACCCATGTGAGAAAACCAAATCATTCTAGAACTTGAAGTTGACGAAACATCATTTCATGAAGAAGCATTTGAGATCATTGAGCAAGACTTAGAACCAAAAGCCAAACCTTCTATCAAAGACCCTCCAGTCTTAGAGCTCAAAGAGCTTCCATCTCATCTCGAATACGTTTTTCTTGAAAACACATCTCAACTTCCTGTCATAATCTCATCCACCTTGTCAATTGCTGAGAAGAACAAGTTGCTCAATGTGCTTAAGGCACACAAACAAGCAATTGCATGGAAAATCATGGACATCAAGGGAATCAATCCATCCTTTTGCACTCATAAAATATTGATGGAGGAGAACTTCAAATCCGTCATTCAACCTCTGTTGATGCATGTATGTCCCTAGATCATGATTTGAAATGTAATGAATCTTGTCTGTCTGAGTATGATGTAATTTGTATTGATTAATGAAATGACATAAACTGTTTGTTACTTGTGATGTTTAATATTTCATTAATGAGTCGTGATTGAATTGATTGGGTTTATGATTGGTTGAATGGTTGCACATTATGTTATATCAATTAAAACATTCAAACTTAACTTAATGAAGTTCTCATGCGAATGGCTCATGCGAATGAACCATACGCATGAATAACTTCACACCACTGACTCAGTCGCACGACTGAACCAGGAGTCTGGATCAGTCGTACGATTGTAACATAAGATTGGCTCAGTCACACGACTGAACACTCAGTCGTATGAATGAATCAACCGCATGGTTCAATCGCACGACTGAACCAGACTAATGGTTCAGTCGCACGATTGAATAATACCAACCTATAAATACAACTCAATTCGTGAAAAAGGGGGACTCTCAATCAATTACAATTCCAGACGTACCCTAGCCGTCGAGAAACCTCTCAATTCGTTCTCCAAGTTCATAGAACACATTAGATCGATTCCCAATCGATTTCTAATGTTAGTTTCAATTCTTGATTGATTCTTCGTGTGTTCTCACTGATTGGATCGCCAATCAAATAGGATTCCGCACTATTTGATCTGGTTTACACGTTAATCTCAAGGTATTTCGGTCAAATACCAGGTCCTAACAAGTGGTATCAGAGCTTTGACTCTTGATTACGTGTTGATTCAATCAAGATTGCATAAAAGTTTGTGTTTTTGCACTAAAAACGCAATCTTTGGCATAAAAAGTGATCTTGGAAGTTCCCTGCTCATCGAAGTTTGGTTTCTACGGACTTAGGCGATTAGAACTTGTGAATTTCGGATCTTTACGGCTGAAACCCGTCAAACATAGAATTTTTCGCAAAACAGCAGCTTCAGTCGCACGAGTGACTCATTCGCACGACTGGACTCCATTCGCATTGCTCATACGCACGATTGGACATAGTCGCACCCTCATTCGGCCGACTGAACCGTTCGTTCGCAGAGCTCATATGCACCAGATTCATTCGCCTGACTGAACAATCGCCCAGTTCAGCCGCCCATTGAACCAGTCGCAGAGTTCATACGCACGATTAGATTATTCGCATCCTTCAGTCGCATCAGTGAAAGTTTGTTTGATTAGATTCTAAGTTTATTAGTCATGGAAGATCAGATGTCAGCCTTTACTGCTGGGAAGGACTCAAGGATACAGAACCTGCTGTTGCTTGAAAGTGAGGTGGGTAATCACAATAAACCACCAAAGCTTTTGACTTTAGATGAGTTTCCCCACTGGAAACAATGTTTTTAGATCTACCTTAATGGAGTAGATCCTAATCTATGGGAAGCCATTGAGATCGGTTATAGTACACCGGTGGGAGCTGATGGAGTTAAGCTAACATTAAGTGGGATGACAGACGCACAGAAAATAAAGTACAATGCAGAGAAAAGAGTTTATGCATTGATCACTCAGTCTATCCCCAAAGACATGTTCCACCAGTATTCAGAGAACAAAGCAGTCCAAGAAACTGTGGGATGAGCTAGAGAAGAGATATGATGGGAATGCGTCATTGAAGGCAATCAAGGCAAAGGAGTTAAAGAAGGAATTCGATAACTTCTCATCGATTGGTAATGAAAGTTTAGACGAAGTCATAGACAGATTCACCACTTGATGAGCGAATTGCATACACATGGAGTGGAAACGACTATGGAAGAGAAAGTAAGCAACTTCGTAGACGGATTGCCTGATAAGTGGGCTACATTCGTGTCTAACCTGAGACAGAATGGAATGCATGTAAAGCTGGATATAAATGACTTCATTCATAAGTTGCGAGAAGAAGCACTAAGGATGAAGTAGAGCTCAGAAGTCTTCGTACACACAAAATCCAGCTTTATACAACGCCACGCCTCAAGCTAAGACATCTGGAGCACCACTCCAGACTGCTTTTGTGTCTAGTTCGTCAGGTCCTTCACATGCTTCTCCTTCTGGATCAGACATGTCTGGGTCGTCATGTACCCATTATATTGGATCAGAAGCAAGTGCTACCAAACTGAAGATCGGGAACCTCGGTAATGTGACCGTGGAAGTAGCTCGAGAGCATAAGGATCTTTTAGCAGCAGTGGTTCATTCATATATGGACTTGTTGCCGGGAAGATTGGAAACTGCCATCTGGCAGATGAGGACTACGAGCAGGTGGATGAAATGGAGCTTGAGAGGATGGATATAATGTGGGCCTTAGCTAGCGCTGTCCGAAGGGCGAAGAAGTTTGTTAAGAAGACTGGACAGAACTTGATAGCTACTAAGGATACCACATTTGGCTTTGACAAGAGCAAAGTGACCTGCTTCAACTGTGGAGAGAAGGGGCACTTCAAAAGAGAATGTGTCAAGCCAAAGAAGACGGGTAATGGGAACCTGTTCTCGTCCTTTACTCGCCAAGACAGGCAAGCCTCCAGTTCTACTTCATCAAACAAGGATCCAAAAGCTTTGACTGCTCATGATGATGAAGGACAGGATTGGAGTTTTAGGTTTGTCTCACCAGGAGATTCTAACATTGCCAGTGTTGAGGATATTGATGATGATTTTCCGAGTGAAGGTGATCTAGCAGTTGAGATAGCAATGTCACATAGTGAAGAAACAACTGCAAAGCCGAGGTCAGTTACAAGCCAAATGAGAAGAGTTCCACGTCAGAGACAGAAAAGTCAGAATCACCAGAACCAGAGACATCTGATGCTGCACTGATGGCTACTCTTCTGAACCAACTCAGGTAAGTACTACTGACCAAATGTTTAATAATCATGCTTGTCTTATTGTGATACTTTTAGAATAGCATAGATGAAAATTTTGCTAGGTTATTAGATCATAATGATAACTTAGTAAAAGATTTACGACTGTGCACTGAGGCTAATAGAGTACTAAAACAAAATGAGCATAGTTATAAAGAAAAGATAGACCTATTGACTAAACAACTTAGGGAAACCAAGTAGTGGCCTCTAACCAAGGAAATGACTTTAGGTACTATCTAAACTCCCTAGAAGAAACTAAGAAGCAAAAGGCAGGTCTAGAAGTAGAAGTTAATTCATTAAAACAGAAACTGCATAGTTGGACTAGTTCTTCACACATAGTTCAACACTTAGTGAGAGAAAGGAATAACGGGGAGGGATTAGGCTACAAAGTGGTTCCACACCACCTGAGACCTTGATAAACACTAAGTCTAGACCAGTATATAATAACCACATCAAGGATCATGTGGTGATTACTCCTCTTATTACTGATCCAGACACCTCATGTTCATCTACTGAATCTGGACAGAAACAAAAGGAGGCCACTTCAAAGGCAAAGGGTAAATTGCCTTGTGTTAATCTGGAAAATGAATTTGAAAAAGTTAACTTAAAGTCAGGGTCAATAGAGTCAAATCAGAACCTAAAAGACTTCAAATGTTACTTTCTCACATGCTTCAAGTCAAAAACCAGTTAACCAAAAAGTGGAACATGTTAAACAGGTTAAAACAGTGAATTTTGTTAAACCAGAGAAAACATCAAACATACAAGAGTCAAAACCTAAAGTGATTGATGTTACTAGAGTGTCACGCACTTCTCACAAAGAAGTCTACTCATAAAGTTGATAGCAGGTCATGCTACAACTATGGAGAATGTGGACATATTGCTTCCTATTGTCCTTTCTATCAGACACCTAGGAAGAAGATTGATCTTCAGGAATCTAGACCTAGGTCTTCTAAGAGGAGTTCTCTAACTCCACCTAGAAGAGCTAGTGAACCTAAAGTCCAACCTGTAAGCCATACGACTGTTTATCATAAACAGGCATTGCACAAATCTGGTTTATGAAAGAAAAGTCAACCTACGTGTTTGATACTGATGACAAGAAGGAACCTGAGCTACCCTCACCCTCTAAGGGTCAATGGGTGGAGTTTATGATGTGTGATGCCTCTGGGAACCCAAGACAGTAAAAGCTTGGGTTCCTAACCTAAACTAATTCATTTACTTTGTCTGTGCAGGGTGTTCGATACAGTGCTGAGACTAACACGTTGATTATACAGCGGAGCATCCAGGCACATGACAGGAAATAGAGCCCTTTTATCAAACGTCAAACAAATAAAGGAGGGCATGTTTCCTTTGCAGGAAACAAAGGAGGCTATATCACAGCTCAGGAGAAGTGGGAATCAGAAAGTTAAGTTTGATAAGGTGAACTACGTTCACAACTTCAGAACAACTTACTTTCTGTTTTCCTAAATCTGTGATAAAGGATTTAAAGCCATCTTCGACAACAAGAAGTTACATGCTGAAGAAAGAATATATGATCCAAGAGGACCAAGTTCTAATGACTGCTTCAAGATAAAAGACCTTTATGTCTTGGATCTGTCAACAGCTACAAACGGATCATGAGGTTCAGTGCTTTCTATCTAAAGCTACAAGAAGGATTCAATCTCCTGGCATAGGAGAATGGGAAACATTAGTCAAAGGAAGATGAATCATTTGATTCAGAAGGATTTAGTGAGAGGAGTAAATGTCAAGAACTTCCAGCTTCCTGATTTTGTGTAGCTTGCAAGAAAGGCAAACAGACAAAGAAGTCTCATAAGGAAAAGAAAGTTCATTCAATAGAACTTCCTCTTGAGCTTCTTCACATGGATCTGTTTGGTCCAGTTAGTACAAGGAGCATTGCAGGCGACGTGTACTGTTTTGTGGTCACTGATGACTACTCAAGGTTCACTTGGGTAATGTTTCTGAAATCCAAATCAGAAACATTGGAGACATTCAAGGAATTAGTAACCACACTGGAATCTCTCTACAAGCTAAAAGTTAGACAAGTACGCTCAGACAACGGGACAGAATTCAAGAATCAAGGGATGGAGGCATACTGCAAGGAAAGGGAATTGTGCATCAATTCACTTCTGCTTACACACCTCAGATGAATGGCGTTGCTGAGAGAAAGAACAGGAGTTTGATAGAGACAGCACGGACTATGCTGGCAGACTCGAAACTGCCTATCCAATTCTGGAATGAGGCGGTGGCAAATGCGTGTTATACACTTAATCGAGTCTTAATAGTCAAGCGCCACGGAAAGACATGTTATGAGCTACTACAAAGACGCAAACCGAATTTGGAGTATCTTGAACTTTTGGCGCGCCGTGTACACTTCTGAAGAAGACACAAGAAGGCAAATTCAGCGAGAAGGCAGATGAAGGAATTTTCTAGGATACAACACCGAACAAGCGAGTTACAATAACTCACGGGTCTTGTAGAAGTGTGGTGTAATGTAGATGTTCAGAGATATACCACACCACCTACAGGCAAAGGACCTGCATACTTCTTCGATTATGATGGATTCTTCAAGTCCTTCAACATCCCTCTCTCTCCTCCCTCGGATGATGAGTTAGCTACTAGGATGATGTATGATATTCTAAATACCCATCTAGTACCCAGGGAGAATCATCTACTTAGTCAGGGGGGTAGTCGATGACAGTGACTCCTCCTCTGAAGATGAAACTGAAGCAGATGACCAGAACAGTCAGGAGGAACAGGTTCCAGTTCCTGAAAGTCCACAAGCATCCATGAGTGATGCACCTTCGTCTTGGAACCTCAAACTCCATCTTCTTCAGATGCAGACAAAATGTTCACAATCTCGGTTCTGAGGTGGTTGTGCCTACTACTCCAGGATCACGACTAAACGTCTATCATCCCCTTGACAATGTTATTGGGGATGTCAGATCAGGAGTACAAACCCGAATCAGCTATACTCAGCTGATTACGCCTCAGTTATGGAGAAAGGTTACATTCATGATGGTGCTTATCGATGTTTTGTTTCGCAGGTTGAGCCAAAATATATCAGTGAAGCACTAAATGATGAGGCGTGGGTGAGTGCCATGGAAGAAGAACTTCTGCAGTTTAAGAAGTTAGGTGTATGGACTCTGGTTGATAGACCTAAAGGTGCTATAGTCATTGGCACCAAATGGGTACTAAAATGCAAGAAGGATGACCAGGAGTCATTATCAGGAACAAAGCTTGACTGGTGGTTCAAGGTTTTCGCCAAGTCGAGGGGATTGACTATAATGAGGTGTTTGCACCCGTGGCAAGGATGGAAGCTATTCGTATCTTCCTTGCCTATGCATCGTACATGAAGATTAAAGTCTACCAATTAGATGTGAAGAGTGCATTCCTTCATGGGGAAATCAGGGAAACAGTCTATGTAAGTCAACCCGGGGATTTGAAGACCATTATCATCGGGATCGAGTTTACAAGCTCGACAAAGCTTTATATGGGCTTCATCAAGCTCCTCGAGCTTGGTATGAGAAACTCTCGACTCATCTTGTGAAACACGGCTTTCGCAGGGAGTCATTGACTGTACACTGTTTATTAAAGAAAAGGATGGCGACCTACTGCTTGTACAGATATATGTTGATGACATAATCTTCGGGTCAAAGAACGAAGAGTTATGCAAAGAGTTTGAAGCAGTGATGAAGAAAGAGTTTGAGATGAGTGCTATGGGGGAGATGAAGTTCTTTCTCGGGTACAGGTGGATCAACACCTAATGGGATCTTTC